>OY740771.1:77124359-77596079 GCA_963513935.1 Aphrophora alni | reverse complement strand
AAATAGAACAATTAATATATTGAAACAGAGTATTTGATCTGTTATTTCCCATTTCATATTATCCCAATATATTTTTTTCTGAAAGAGCTAAATTGATGCAAAATTAAATAAAAGTTTTGTAGTTTATCTCCATGAAAAATAGTTCTGAATGTGATTTTGAGTTATCCAAATATTAAGAAAAAAAAAAGATACCGCCAATAAATGGTTTTGTACAAAAATTTATAAAAATCTTCTCTACTGAATGAATTTGTGTTTTAATTAATTTATTAATTATAATATTATTTTTTCAGATTTTTTAGTTACCTAAAAGTAGATAATTTCTGTTGGGGGTTTGTAATACCTTGTTTTCTTTCCTACTTTTAACGTTGATTTTATTTCGCTAAGTTTTGAATGTATTTCCTCGTCACGTAATCCAAGATGCCAGTATCGCTCAAATCTCCACGACGTGTACGTCACGCTGTCGTATTTGTTTCATGTCATGTGTTCATGATTTTCGATCTTCTAACGACCTGTAGTCGGAATCTACAATATTGTTTTTGTTTGTTATATTGTGCTCTGTCTTTTTATTTAGACATATATGATGGTGGGCTATGGCCGAAACCTGTATTAAGAATAATATGTAAATAACACCTTCTAAAAAGAAATAAATCATGGAGTTATGCGACGAAAAAATACATTGCAAACGTTAAATAATTATATAAAAAAATATTCGTAAAATAATTTTGAATTAAAGAAACTGTATGAATTAATAATGTAAGCAACAAACATCAAACAAAAGACGTACACTATTCGGTTTACTGAATGTTATCTTATCCGGTTTCGATTTTATGTAGTAATCTACACGTGAGTGTACTTTGCATTATTGTTAAAAGTATTCCGTTCAATAGAAACTACCTATTTACATGAATTAGAACATTTACATTTCAGTCATGTTTCCCTCCTCACTCTCCCCACGAAGGTCCTGAATTCAGATTGGAAACATTTATCATTCTATATAGAGGATGGAGAGCGTTATTAGCAGTAAACTCAATCGCTGCCTGCAAAAATAAAATGAATAAATCTAATTTTTCAATACTTAATGCTTTTTTTGCTAGTCGATTTTATAAAATGATAACAGAATTTAATATCAAAGCCTGCAAACTAACTATTTTACTTACTTATCTATTCACAAAGTAAGACATTGCTATGTTATGATGATAGTATCTAACCTAATAGATTGTAGCCTAGTAAAATGTAATTAATGTTGAACGAACGAGATGTAATTATTATTATTTTTTTTTACATATGAAATAAAACAATCCAATGATAAATTTTACGAAATACATACACTATCTAAAATTAGAATCTTTGAAGCATATTACAATATCATTTTTTCATCAAACTAATTTGCTTCCATATTAATTGATAATTCTATATTTCGGTAACACTCCCCATAAATTGACTACATTCTGATTGTAAAATTCGTTTAAATAATAAATTTTATTCAGTTCTACACGTTATAATATTTTATGCTTTTTAACATAATTAAAACTGTGTTATTCATAAACATGTTCTACTTGACACTATAGTTTAAAGTTATAATTTTTGAAAGTATTTTCAAGTCTCAAATAGGAAATAATATATTTTGTCTGTGTGTAGGTTTTATATCCATCGTCAATGTAAATTTTATATCAACCATTTAGATGTATTAACGTTTGATGTAGACGCTGAAGCACGGGATAGTATGAGGAAGTGGATTTACAATCAAGGTGATGCAGGATACGCGGTTTATATTATCTTTCGATTTCCTTCCAGAATTGAGTTTTGCACATGGAATTGAGACAGTAGCATTTAATTAATCTAATTGATCCCTTAAAGTATCTCTTCAACTGATACTTTATTTTGGCCAACTAATTCATTATTTAGCCATTTTATCACTCTTACAATTTGATTAGTATGAAGATTCGTCAGAAAATTGTATTTTATTTTGATCATACACAGTATAGTATGACAGTTTTGTTCATAATTGCCAATTTATATTTTGTAATTAAATCGTGATTAAATATTACAGATCCATAGTACCAAAACTTATCTAACTTAATATATACATTTTTATATGCACCAACTATTCATAAAATTGGGAATGACGAACTATTTGTCAAAGGCATAAAGAAACATATTGATGACTTGGGTTCTGATTTACGTAAAATATTGAATTCGATTTTTATAATGATTATTCTTGAAATCTCAATAATGACAATAATGACTGAGGATTATCATTATTTAGTTTATATTCCATAATAAACTCTGGACTATGGGTCAAAGTAATATTAACATAATTACCAAAAATCTTAACAATCTAAAAGGTTCGAGGTTCAAGGCTTAGAAATACAAACGTAGAGACCCATTTTTCGACACAAAAGAACAAATATAATATATGGGAAGAACATTTTTTGTAATGGGAAGAAATGTATATTAAAAATATTAATTAATTAATGTTACAAAATAATTTCTCAAACATTCTCACTTGCTAAAACCTAATGGTAAATAATTTAAACAAATAAAAACAATAAAAAACCAATTGTCACCGAAAATGTTAGTTGGGGAGTTGTCATTCAATAGGTCAAAATGTCTTTGAACAAATATAGATTTTATAATGGTCCCCGTTTGTTTTACTTGTGGTTCTCAGCATAATTTTTACCTGATTAAAGTTGAGCTTTTAATTACCAATGATCAAGGTTCATTTTTTTTGTACTTATTCCTTAACCTTAATATATTTTTACTTGTAATTTCGTAACCGGTTTGGGTCATTAATATTCATATTATATCTAAACTTTAATGAAATTTTAGAGTAAATTTTGAGATATTACATATTTTACAGCTCTACCGATAGATTGGTTGTCATAACTCAAGAGCCGGTTATTTTTAGAAATACCAGTCAACAAGTTTGAATTGAATCCTTAGGAACTATACTATTACATATTTTATTATATTGAGCCAAATTTAATTTAAATAGGAAATGCATGTTTTTGTTTGATAGCTACGCCCAAATTTTGAGTTATACGAATAAATAATGGAACAGTAGGAAAAAAGCAGACCTTTGATAGAGAGATGGGATCATTCCGAAAACACTTTTTTGAATTTAGAGGATCCCAAATATACATATGCGGAAAAATTTCGACATCTATTTGTTGACCCCATCTCTCTTTAGAGACACTACATATTCTACGAGAAAGCATGTAAAATGTATTCTTAACTTCAGTAACACCCTGATAAGATTACACACATCTCAAGTACTCTTGATCAATAAATAATAAGGTAAGAAGACAGTAAATGTGTATAAGTAGATTCTATTTCACAGAGTATGATAACTTTGGACGCCTATTTGTTTTCAATATAAGTCGACAATTAATTTTCACTCTCACTTTAAAAAAAAAAAAAAAAAAATTACACCGATTGGTCAATTCTAAAGGATACATATATGAATGCGATATTATCGTAAGTTTAATGTATTATAAAGATGATTACACATACAAATTATTAAAACGGTACCCAGAAATGACATCAGTTTAAGGTTGAAATATTACTTCATTAGCGTGGAAAAAAATTCATGAAGATACAGGTGGAGTATGGGTGTGGCATTCCAACTGAACTTTTAATGACTATTAGTATCCCAGATTAGTATTTGATTACAGAAAAGAAATAATTTATTATTAAATAAAAATATGTTCTATATTTTCTGTTCAACAATTTGAAAACAGATGTAACACCCATAATTTACACGAGAGAAAAAAAAAGTTATACAAATATGTCTTGTTGATCGAAAAATCTACACATTTTCATTAAAATGTAAGAAGCTAAGATAAATAATATTTAATTGTTACTAAACAGAAATCCGCACGACGTTCCTTAGCTAAATACCGTAACAACTTGAACTTATTGTACTGCATAATAATAACACCTTTTGGAAGGAGAAACAAGTTGGAAATAATCCTATTGAAAACTAGCTCCAAAATGTACGTTAGATTTTATATGTTACTTATGTACTAATATATATATATATATATATATATATATATATATATATATATATATATATATATATCAACTTTCCAATCAATTTCAGAAAGAGGATTGCGGTGATAAAAACTCTTATAAATAAGTTTATGTCATCTCTACATTGTGCCAGAAATAGTATGGTGATGGTCCAACAAGTGCTCCGAAGTAAAATAATGATTGTCACGTTTCCAATACATTGACTTTTATATTTCAAACATCATCATTTTCATAAAATTGTACAAACACATACTTCATAAATTGTCCATATGATGCGATATCAAATTGTAATGAATGTTTTACTATTTTATATTTAAATATATATTTAAATGTTGAACCTGTACATCCAATATATTTATTAAAAAAATGGTTAAAAATGTATCTTAAAAAAATAAGATATTACTTTAAAAATTCCTTATTATTTTTAGACTGAGAGTATATTCACATTCCCTCTCTATTCTCGTCTCATAACCATTCATTTTGGGTTAGCTTCTTCCACCTCAATACCAGCTCCTGAAATGAATCACAGCAAGTTGAATAGAAGAATTCTGTAGTCCTGAGTTGGATTCCTTCGCTCAATGATCAGATAGCTGGAATATTGCCAAGGTGACATAGTTTGGCAGTGAACTGTTTTAGGTTTTTCGTAAGATCAAATAAAAAATAACCCGTTTGATAAATTCATTACAAAGATATCTGTATGTAGTTTTGTTTTCATGAAAAAAAGTATTTGAAAAATTTCACAGTGAGTATAATTATTAAAGAGTTGATTGTCTTAATTTTCTTTTAAGAGAATAGACTGTTTAGGGTTTTAAAACACGTCAATAAATCAACCCTTTTACTAAATTTTTTTTTTTTAATTATCCCTTTTTTAATTTGGTCCACACACCTCACGCATTATTTTCTGTGAGAAAGTTATTAAAAAAATACTCACATTGCGGTTTCATAAGAATTATGAAATATAATAAAAGTTATAAACTATATTTTATAATGTCATATTACGAAATTCTAGGTTTGATGAGTTGCCTTACCTAGTGTAACTGGTTTCGACTATTTAGATTTAACACACCGTTAGATTCAAGTGGGTAAATCTTAAATTATTCAAATCATTAATTCTGATTTCTATTCAAAATAATATATTATATGAAGTTTCTAATAATATATAACTCTTACTAATATTAAACAAAAACAATATTTTGAGTTACACATATCTTTAACGCAACAACTGATACTTTATTTTTACACAACAACATTTAATAAAGAATTTAACCTTTACTTTTAAATTGAAAGAAAAATTGTCAACAAATTTGTTATTCGATTTTCTAATCTTTTAAACTACATATTATTAAAATAATGCTGTAGGTTTAAAATAATTGTGATCATTTTACTTATACATTTCTATTAAAAAAAAGTTTTCAATTTAACAAGATAGTCACATAATCTATCGTATTTATTATTGGCTTGTTTTTTTTTTTTAATCGTAAAGAAAATTCAAATACGTAGTCTACTTAATACCAAATAAAAATATATAGGTAAAATACAGATTGAAATAAATGATGTTTATTTACAGGACGACATTACACATCATAGTATTTACCTTCTGGATTGTCTTCTATAGGGAAATGACACTGATATCTGCCTCGATGTCTCAGTAACGGTGTCACGAGTTGTGTAGCAGCTAATCAAAGTTGATAGCATTAAATTTTCTTTTCTTTCAAGTCATATTACGTAAAAATAGTTAAACAAAAAAGCATTCATTTTCAGTTTATTCATTTAAAAAATTATTGTCAATATTTTTGTTACTCATTTATAGCTTAAATATGGGGATTTTGGAATTGTTTTCATAACCACTCTTCAGATAAATTACCACAACCATCAAATTAAATAAAACATCGATACACGTTACAACAATTGTTTTAATTGTAAAGATAAATTAATATTGAAATATCAGCAATTTCGAAACCGAATGGTAAATTCTTTGTTTATTACGCATGTAATCGGCTATAATTTACTTCTTCAATCTCCAAAAAATAGTCAAATTTCGTAATATACTAATGCAGTTGTTCTCAAATTTTTGTATTTCACGCCTCTTCTTTTTTTGCCTCGGATAATCCTGTACCCTATTCCATAATATAATATGGAAAGAGATATGAGAATAAACTAATAAGCGGGAATTAAAACTCGATTTGGCAACACTGACGCTCTATATTTAGTCATTTACTCTTACCCTATCTGAATTTAAAAAATGAAAGATTATTTTCGTGAATGAAGAAGCGTCTACATCATCTAAACCGCCAGTACCAGTGTAAATTATATTATAAAATTTAAAAAAAAACACGAAAATTCGACTGTGCAAACTTAAACTTCAGTTTTACAAGCTTTGCAATAAGTAGTGAAGAAAAAAAATTCAATCTGTCGTTCGAGAAACAAAGTTTTCACAGTAAATAAGAGAGCTAAAAACGTGGATTATAAAATAGCCAAATGTAAAACCACATTACAAAGCTATTACATGTATATTACAGAGCCACTCATTCTACTAGCACGACGTACCTATAAATCTATGGATATTTACCAAAAGCTTGAATTTGAGTTTATTATAATATTATTTGCTATACAAGTTGATGAAGCAATACATCAGAAATTATATACATTTGATTTGATATATTGGATTCTGTCGTCGTCCTGCAAAGTTTGTAGATTTGCTAATTTCAAATCTATAAATTGAACAGCAAATGCTATGAAATTTTTCAAAATTGCACTTGTTGAAAATAAATCTCCACAAGTAATCTGGACATACGGTATGATTCATAAGGAAGGTTTAACATCGAAATCTGTCTGTCTTGTGCAATGGTCTACTGCCTAATCGCGTTGACATTTTAAAACCAAAAGTGGGTATATTTGAACTATATCTCAGGATTTATTGTTATTATTATTACTTTTCCCTTCCAAATTTCTTGATTCAACTGTCTTCTAATTAATTACCCTCAAATTAAACTAAAGCGTTTCAGTTATTGTTAGTTTTACTACGTCTTACATGTGCGAAAATAGTTTTTCTCGTGTAGCTCCCTTAAAAACTTAATATAAAAACAAAATTAAAATATAAAATTAGCTCAGAGTGACTTTCCCAAATATAAAACAATTTGGACATGATGTATACTTACAGTAAAGCAGGTATATATTAGTGATTATAGTAGCGGTAAAAATCGTTAAAAAATATATTGTAAACTTCGTTTTGATTATATTTGAAATTCAAAATTTTAATTTTTAAATAAAAATGTAATGAAAAATATCTTGCTTGTTTATTTATATGAGGCCCCTCCCCCCACACATTATGAAAATCACTGTAGTATTAGTTATTCTTTGATATAAAAACACTTATTTTTGGTTCAAATAAAATTAAGAACGCGGTGTTAAAGTTATGTGATTAAGTAATATCCACAAAAGCCCAGATGATTAATATTTATTATTCCACTTTTTTAAATATTTATTTAATAATGATATAAACCATTAAATCTTTTTAGAAACATGAAATAAAAATAAACTAAGAATCTGTACTACTGTTATGAAATAATTGATATTTATCAGTCAAAAACTGTAAAAAATTTCATATTTAAATATTACTTTTCAAAAGGACTGTTTAATAACAATTATCCATAGCATTACTTCAATTGTATACCGAGTAAATGTTTTTACAAATAACATAGAAAAATACACGGATTAAAAACACACTATCAAAAACAAAGTAATTTATTTCTCTTAGGCTTTTAATTCACAGTATTGCCTCTTATTATAAAACGTGTTCACCCACATGGTATGGTCATATGTATACCTTTCATTTATCTCTTGATATGTTGAAAAATAAGATAAATTTAAGGAAAATGATTGAAGCTTCAGAACCATTTAATTGTTTACAGATAATTAGTATTATTTTTAGTGTATAACCATTATTTATCAATCGAAATTGAACTATATAACACTTAAAAATATTTTTAATGTCTCTAAAATTTGTTTGTACAAAAAATGAATGATCAGAAATCATAAAAATAGGTAGGGTATATGGTACCAAATTACGGGAACAAACTACGTAGAAAACAGTATCAAATTGAACCACCTATTTAATGTTATTTTAAATATTATTATTTAGGTATATTTCACGGATCATAAGACATATATAACTATAAAACAAAACACGTGTGTCTTTGCTTGGTCAAACCATGTTAGCAGATCTTAACATTTGAAAAATAAATATCCCTTAGTTTTTTTCAAAGCTTGTCTTCCTGTATTACGTGCTTTGTATTTACAATGCAATTTGTTCAACTTTGTTAATGTACTACCACTGTCGATACCACTGCAATGGCGCCAGTAGTTGCACAGATTACAAAAACGAAACTGAAGTAATTTCATACAGGTTGTTTGTTATATTTTCTCAAGATAGGAGTTTCTTAACAGATTTTATTAATCGAGGAAGTTTGTCACATTTGACCTAATCTTTCAGAATTGATGTTTGAATTTAATTGAAGTTAATGTTTCTTTATTGATTACGTTTCAGAATCTAAAAAACAAGACATTTTGTTTATTTTATTTGAAGTATATATATGTTCCTGTCTATGAGATAATATTGAAAAAGAAATTTCTATTTTAACGGATCCAATTTTAGACCAACAATTGTTTTGCAATAAACGTGTTTGCAAATTAAAATTAATTAATCCAAAATCAATTAATGAATAAAGAATATATTAACATGTACTCATCACTGTTCCTCATGACTGTTGTGAATTGAATATAGTTGGATAAATAGTTTTATTGATTAAATATAATAGCACATCCATTCTTTAGTTGGAATGTCCACTACGAAGTTTATACAAACGAACAACAATATTTTGATTCTTTTTTAGAAACAAACTGTACCTATTAAAATATTATTAACTTTCATTTAGTGTAAAAATGTTAACACCAGTAATCAATTAAGTAACACAACTCATTTTTATATTTTATATTTCATTTAATTATAATCAGCTTCTTAACTTAAGTTGAATAATTTTTTTTTTATGCTTTATTTAATATCTGCTGTTTGTTATTATATTTTAAAGAATCCCAAAAGTTGGTGTCATAATTTATTTTAAATGTTATAGTAAGGTGTTACAATTTCTTAAAGTTGTTTATTTTTAACCATGATGTTATTTATCAAGCCCTTGGTGTCCTAGTAAAATAAATTAAAAAAAAAAAAAATAAATCTTACATTAATTTATTACGGAATTACGTACGTTATAAACGAATTGAAGCAGATTACTAAAATGTAATACCTTGAGAGTACACTTTTTAAACGAGAACTTGGCAATTAGTTTTCTTTTAATGTATTTTTTTTTATAACAAAATAATTAAATAGTATTACTATATTTATATAACTCAGAAGTATCAAAAGATCAAAACATTATAATAACCATTGCGGCTAAAATAGCTTGGAAATTTGCTATTTGAGATAGATACTAAAACCAATCAAAACCTTAATTGAATTTCAGTGGGACAATTTCCTTTAAGAACGACTAACAACTTGACAACGGAAGTTTCTAAGTACTGTAGAGTTTAACGAGTCGCATCTAATCAAGTCCTGACAGATCCACAATAAATTTAGTTGTGAGAAAGTATTAGTTAGACATTTAGCCGCTCTTTTCAGATGTAATATTTTATAAAGTAAAGTTATACGAATAAAAATGCGTCCTATATAATCGAATCGAAAATTAAAATTTAATTCTCAAATTGAATGTAATAAACTCGAAGATCGTGAGTATTACAAATATTTTAAAAATATTTGGAATAAAAATAAAAATTACATTTTGTTGTAAATACTATACGACTACATACTTATAAGAACATTTTATAAGTTATATTTCAGTTAGTCATAACAGATGAAAAAAAAAGAATAGAAAAGAGAAAAAACAAGAAATGTTGTATAACAGGATCATAGTATACAAAAAAAAGTTGTGTTGAAACAATTAAATAGTGTTGATTTTTCATTCCTATAAATTAGTAACATTATACATATATATATATATATATATATATATATATATATATATATATATATTAGATGTATGTTTTATGTAAAAGTTCAATGAAAATAAATTGTATAAACTATGTTTACATTTAAATAGCTATTTATACTGCTGAATAATTTAAAATATTAATATTATATGAATTGACAGTTTGAAAATATTTATAACCTAATATTATAATATTAATTAAAACCACCTAATTAGTTAACCACATGTTCATTTCATATTCAATAGTACAGGCAAAACATAATTACGTAGAAAAGTGTTTCTTCTAAAAGACTCAAAAGTTACAAAGTTAAAATTACTATACATCAATGAAGTTTGTCAACACCTATTTTATCACCTTTGGTATATGGCAGTGCCTGGCAAACAATTAGCTAAAACTTGTCTTAGCAAGTTTATGTTCTACTCTTATTAGGCAAAGTTAATTAATTTAATAGAGTGACTTAATAATTTTCACCACGTTACTGAAATTGGCTGATAAAAAACCTATATTTTTTCTTACAGCTGATATTTACCTCAATCTTTCCTATTTAAAAAATATATATTTTTGATTATATTCGTATCCACTAGTAACGACCTGTCTCCAATGATGATAGTGAATATTAAGCCCATGAGATTCGGCTCAATGTTTTATCTGATATCTGGTTATATAACGTAGCGCGTCAGAAGTGATGTTAGGATGGCAGAATGACCTTCATCATTTCTACCTATCCTACACCATCCCTTTCAGACCCTTCCTTACTGCTATCATTATCGCCTAGATTTGTAAATCTGATGGTAGGAATCCTTGAACTACTACAAGGTCTATAGAAGTAACATTCCTCCTGAACGTTCTAGTTACACAGATCAAGTCTACCTTTGCAGGTTAGCTTTCCGATTACGAACTTTTGGTTGATCTTAAACCACCACATTAGAGCACCATAGGAGAACTTTGAGTTTATCACTGCCTCGTACAGTAAATGACACCGAGAAAGCTTAATTCCCCAAGTCAGTTAATCCTATCACGAGAGATCGCCTCGCTGTCTGAATGGTACCACTAGCTGATCATTATCAGCTTCTTCTCAGAGATTACGGCCAGATATTTCACCTCTTCTGAATAGCTCACACTTCTTCTGAGAAAATTCAGGTAGACTACATTCCTCTTCATAATTAATAAGACCAGGATAGTTTTTTTAAAGTATATACCTAGGCCACTGCCTCTGTACTTTATAGACGTCAATAATATAGCGTTTCTCATAACGTTAGGGGCTCTATACCTTTAGTTATCCCGACTCTTTAATCTGAATAGTTCTGCGTAAAGTAATTCTGTTGTTCAGCAATGTTAAGCGAATAATAACACAGATACCACAACTAACAGTCAAGACAGTATGTCTCTCTGTGGAACACCCTTGCCTGCGAACATCTCCACAACGTTTCAAACAGGTCTACTTAAATCTTTCTGTATTTGAAATTAATCTAAGGTTAAGAAGGATATGAACCCAAGGTATCAATGGCTCAAGTCCCCTTCTTTGAAACAGGTTGGATAATGGTATCATATAAGGTATGAATAAAATCTCCCTAATGTCCAATAAGGCTTTGAAAGCAATACCCCTATCGAAGAATCCTCGATCCTGCTCAATAGATGGTGGAAAGCAGTCTCACGGAATATGTATGCCTAATAATGTTGCTTATTCCAATGAATAGGCTCCGCAATGATAATCCCATTCCGTATTTAATATTCCGTCACATTTAAAACAATTTATAAGATGGTATCGTCGTTTACATTTGGATATTTTTTATAAATATATCTATTTCTGAGAGTGTTTGAAACCATGTAAAGAAATTTACTTTCTATAACTCATGATTTGTACATTCGCATAATTTCTCTTTCTAAATTAACAACACAAGATAATATAATTTTGTTTAAAAATTTATTTATCTAAAACTAAAGTTATAGTAAAATAAATAATCTAGTGATTCACGTAATGTAATCAGGGGATCAGCTTTCAGTACAATACACAGCTCTGAAGAGTTGAAGATAAACAAAACAGCTGAATGGTCAAGTGACTACAACGCATGAGTTATTTTCACAGAAATATAGACATTCATTACATACTTATCATCTGAGGAGAGTACTAGTGATGTATATTTGAAACTTAAACTAATTAAAAGTGAATAGTTGCAAAGGTACTGGAATTTACATAGAGGTTTCACCTAACCTTTGTAGCTTTTAATGAATCTTTTACATGAAGTAAAAAACTTTTTTTCGCTTTTGTGATTTGAAAGTTAGACTTCTGATGGGATGAAGGATTTATGATATAACAAGGGGTTAACTAATATGTAAATTGTTACTTACATTCTAAATTTTAGTAATACGTCAAGACAGAAAAATTTATATTACAATTTGTTTTTATCGATTTAAAATAAATCATGAATATATTTTTACTTTAGTATATATAAAATACTAACCATAAAAATAAGATACTTTTCGCTTAAAATAATTAAAAGTGAGGTACAAAATTACTGCTTAACAACCAAACATATCTGTCAATTTCAGTTTTATTGTTTTTGACTTTTGGCAATGTGTGACAAACAATGAACTAAAACCTTTTTTTAAAGTATATTTTTCACTTTCGGTTTACTTAGAAGAAATCGATAAATGTTGCTCAGTAATTTTGTTCTGCTGTTTATTTTACTGCTTTTGAAATTAGTTGATATGGATTATACATTTTATTAATATTAGTCATAAAGGAAAAACGCTGATATATAGGAAATTATTGTCGTTTGTTGCTATTTATAAATACCTAATCACAACCTTGAATTTTGATTAATCTTCATAAATCTAGCTGTTGTGTGTTCATGTTGGAACTACAGATATGAAGGATATAATAACACCTACTAGTTTATAAATTTCCTCCTTAATTAAAAAAAAAATTTTTTCTAAAAATTTTCCAATCTTATGGCCTTGTAACAAACATATTACAAATATACTACTTACTCTATATTAACCAAAAAAAAAATCTATAAATTAGTGCAGTTTTCAAGGAAAATTTCAAAATTAATAACTTGGAGATACGTTTCAATATGAACGATTCTCTTAATTGTCAACTTACAATGTGGAGGCATGTTTTAACTTTACATGCTATAAGTTATTGTATATTATGTATATTTATTTTGTTTGTACTAGTATATGCGATATAAGTGATGAGTAGGTTCTGATCTAGGACTGGCAATTGTTAACACTTTTTATTAAATTGTATACGTAGATTCGACCTTTCTGATTGTTGGCCATGTTGTACTAAAAAATAAGGTAGATACATTTTTATAATGGTGGTTTATTAACAATTACGACCTTTAGGTTTTTTTACCCTTCAGTAGTATTTATATTAGACGCTAAAATATCTCCTTGTATAACATTAAAAACTAAAATGATTTTCAAACGTGATTTATGTGAAATTAAGACTTATTTTTAAACACCTCCTATAATCGGTGAAGTACTTAAAATTTTTATACATTTGAGGTATTTTATTCTAGATATTACTAAATGTAGTACCGTAGATGTTTCTAACTGATTGACAAAGTTTTAAACTTCAGGCAATTTAAATAGGATTTTATTTTATGGGTTCTTTGTATTTGTAAGTTTTGTATGAAATTTTAAGAGTTTATTTGTACAAGCAGGCAACCATCGTTAAATGAATATATTTGAAGTTAACCAAAAATCTACACTAAAAGTTTAAAATCTCAAATCAGTAAAACCGGATGTAATTTCGTATTAGGTATCTCGTATTGCGGTCTCCAGGACGGATATTTATACTATAAATTCACTAAATAACAAACTAACGGTAATTTAGTTTAAGTTAATAACTTCATAACCAAAGGTAATAATTTCTACATTTAATTAATTACGGTGATTAAAGAATATAAAATTTCAACAAAGTATCCAATTAAATATGTGATTGTCGAATAGTTGACAAACCAATCTATTCTAAATTTGCATTTCGTTTACACAGTAGTTTTAATTAAAATAATTGAATTCTAGTGATTTATACGGAAATTGAATTGGATGTAACTTTGAATGAGATTTGTGTTAAAGACTTCTCCACTGAGGTTATGCGCCACATTTAATAACCTTATAAAGAAAATTAAATTATGTTTAAGGAGTTCATTGGTTTTGGTTAGTTGAAATCCTAAGAATGTACTTGTTTCTTTAGGCAAAACATCTTGTTTATTTGTCGTAGAAATAAAACCGTAAAATAATGGTATTGTAGTTTTAGAAATGCAATAAGATATAATGGACTGTTTTTTTGCATCAATTCTACGCTCATTTCTTATCACAACTCAAAGTGGGTTCCTGTAAAATGAGAGGAGATCAAAAAATTTGTTTTGTGGGAAATCATTGAAAAACTGTGCTTAAAATATAATCTCAAAAGTTAAATAATTAATATATATAATAACTTCTTTATTAGAATTTTTATCGTATGAGTATATTTATTTATAAATATGTCAAATAAATAAATAAGGTTTGAATCCGACAGTATTTATTCTGCATATTTGAACAATGATAAAAAAAGTAAATAAATAAAAATTAAAAAAAAAATACGAGATGCAGATTCAGTACGGAACTGGCCGGCCACTTGACAGGACATAGAGTGTACGCATGTGTGTCTGTAATGTGTGTTATTTAGTGTTTTTTATGTTAATGACGAAGCAGTAGCAGATAAACCTTGATGATGCCGACTAATTGAAGCAGCGAAACCGGTTGGAGACAAAAATCAGTGTGTATGAGATGACGTAAGTAACACACATATATATATATATATATATATATATATATATATATATATATATATATATATATATATATATATATCATAAGTAATAAATATCTTAAAGATAACAAAACATATAATTCCCCACATTATATTTGATAGAACTGGTGTAGATATGGGATAGTGGGATTGACGAAAGGCTAATTTTACCGTAATATCATCGTTTCTTGTAATTAATAAAAATAAAGAAAAGAAAGGCTGGTGTTTATGTCAGTTTATAAAAACAGATTAATATTGTAAACAAATATTATATAATTTAACAGAAAGAAAGCCGTTAATATGTCATTTAGTAATAAACATATGATTTTGTAAATGTAATAGCATGTTATCTATATACTCAATTTTTGAGGTATAATAACCAATAAAACAAGAGTACTGGAGATATGTCTAAATTTTGCTCACATACTTTTGTAATCAAAAACGTTCCATTTGTTGGACTGCACTCTACCTATGCTACACTAACTACTTTTTTCAAAACGTCAATCGTCTCAAGGTTAATTCTAACAAATGATTCTAGTTAATTTATTAACTATATTTGAATACAGATTAAATTTTATTACCACTGAGAGCTTTCAATGTCTTACATTTTAATAGTTATTAAAATTTGTCGTTTTGAATATTTAGCTATATCTATAGGTTGTACAATTAATGTAACAAAACACTATGCATTCTAATTATTCTTGAAAATTATATTTTGAAATTTGATTTTCATAGGAATAATATTTTTATATTCCGTTCGTTAAATCTTTACAACGGTATTGTTAAAAAATAGAAATAAATATTAAAAGCGAGTTCATAGCTATTTCTCATTTTTGGTATTTGTAGCGAGATCATGATTTTACTGTAGTCTAATGTTTAAGCATACATAACTCTGACGATTACTATATAAATCTATCTACACACATCTCTTGTGCATTGATATTAAAGTCACTCCCTTTCCTATATTCTTAATTTAAATTTTATTTACTTTTTTTATCACCGTATTAACTTTAAACATAAAACTTATACTATCTTCATAATTACCAAACGTATTCACTATTTAATTTAGTTTTTATTACAAAACATTAAGTATATTACAATATGAAATAATAAATTTAGAATGCAGATTAACAAAGGAAACTATGACACACAAACAGAAGAAAAATGAAAGTAAGTATCCTGATTTGATTCTTGTAGTGTTTAAGAGAAGGGGGTGGAAATTAGGATTTTGTTTTATTTAGCTATCAATTTTACTACATAAGTAAAAATATATGTTATAAAAATATTAAAATACTTGTTTTTGTACTGCAATTTTTCTTAAAAAATAAAACTAATATCCATGCGTTTTTTTTTCTTGAATATAATTTAGTAATACTGTATATAATAATTTTATATCTGTCGTTATAAATAAATTATTAGCTATGACTAAGTAACAACATTTTATTAAATAAAAGTCTTTATGAATGGTATTAAAAAAAAAAATTTTTTAAATGTTCAATGTCCTTTTCTCTCTTGCGGTAAATAATCATGATTGTTATAGTATTAATAGTTATTATTCTTCGAACTTTGTCAACATGCTACAAAAATTACCTCTCTTATCAATGGCATACAAATCGAGATTTTAATGGATGAATTAATTATCAGTCGAAATACATGTAGTCAACCTTAAAGGCTATATTAAAAAAAAAAAACCAAAACTATTGAACAGTATTTGCATAGATGTTTTTAATAATTTTATTTAAGTTAATAGCCTTTAAATTTAAAGTTCAAATGTATATCGTATAAAAAAAAACTAAGGATTTTTAAGTTTTTAATAAAACTTTTAGTTTTTTACATAATAAAAGTTTTTAATAAGTCAATAACTACGAACATGTATTTAAATATGTTTTCTTTAGAACAGACATTTTGAAACATGCTTTAAGACCAACAGATTCTAAAAAAGTATAATTTGCTAAAATACAACATCAAATTTTTACCGGTAAAATATTTTCAGACTGAATGTAAATAAAAATCTAAAATTATGGTCAGTTGTTACATTTCCTGGTGTGGAGGGAGTATAAATAGGGTAGGGGGATATTTTGCTGACACTTTAACGCTTAAGATAGACTTTTTAATAAATATCTTTTGATAAATATACTGCTATTTATCCTTTGATAGCAAAATGTAAAGTTTAACAACCATATCAAGTGAAGAAGGTAGAATGGAATATCGTCGTTATGTAATGTATTAATTTAATGTTTCTCCTAGTTTTTTAGGTAACTTTTTTTAAAAATATTTATTATAAACTCAGTTGGTACTTGGTGAAAAACTATATTAAAGCAAAAAAAATTAAACTAAATATCACATAAAGAAACCTTTTTTTGTGACAGTTGTTTTGCTGTTAGGTATCTTCAGAAAGCTAAGAACATAATTAACAAATTCTTACTTACATACTAACACAAGATTGAAATAATTTATTATAATTAATGAATCCAATCAAAATGTTATCATTGTTAATTCTCTCATTGATATTTACCTAATATTAAATATTAATCTTCCATGAGTTAAATTTGCCTCCATCGTAAGTGAAATCGCTTGACTCTATTGGTCCAAGTTATCTTCGTTAACTTAAAATTAAATTAGATTTTTCGAGTTATCTGGCGAAGTAGTTTAATTTGAGAATATTTTTTACCGTTTTTATTATTTTGAAAAACGTACTTATAACAAGTATTTTTTGAATAAAATAAGAAGCAAAATTAATATTATAAGATTAATCTAATAAAGTATTTAGAATATATATTAAGAGTTTTGTAACATATTTTGGACTACGATAAATTAAAAAATTAGGATTTCGGTACTATTCTAATTACTTGCCTTTAAGCCCTCAGACTTTCTTTACAGTTTATGTCTTGAAATATATAGAATGGGGTGGGAAGTATACCTGAATAGCAAAGTATTGATAATTGTTTTGTTCAACGTTTGTACGAATATAGACCCCTTCACCAGCTTTTGCTTTCACTGGAAATTTTGATACAAGTTTCTGTCTTATTTTTAGGAGTATTACAAAACTCCTCAGAAGTCAAACATTTATGTTTCTTTTAATGCAAGTAGTAGGAAACAATATTTCTTTAATCTGTAGTTAACGATTTAGTGTTATATACATCTTTATAATAACTTATTGTGGTCAGCTTGACATCCGTATTTTAATTATGCACTGAAAATATATATGTATAATACAACTGATTTTATCTGTACTGTTATAAAGTCAACCAAAAATTTAAATATTTTAAAATAAAAATTATATTTTGTAACCAAAATTTATTTTATTACTCGGTCTATTAAATACTAATTTTATATTTAAAATTGATATTAATTTGGTAACAGGGACAGTAATTTATGTCTATGTGTGTATGAGCGAAACTCAAACAGTAGCCTTTTATTTAGCCGCAGCAGGGGTTAATCTAAGAAGACATCTATCACTCCTACACAAAAAGGGTAGGTTGACAGTTGACTTCCTATGTTAGAAAAAAGTCTTGGAACACTCAATTGTATCCACTTATCTCACACACCACACTCCACGTATCTCACACACCACACTAACAGTCAGGTTTGATCTGATTTCTTGCAAAACTAAATATATTCGATCTAATGCTACAGATCGTCACTACAAATATTACACTAATATGAAATATTTTCTTTCAATCTTCATGGAATAACGTTTTTATACATTTACGAAAATAAACCAAACACTATGCTTTCTATTCGGTGAAACACTTTTTATAGAATTTTAGTAACTCCAACGATTTTATCACCTTTTTCTATTCTAAAATTAATTCTTGAAATACCACTTTAGTAATATTCATTAAAATACACTACATACAATTTATAGTAACACTACTGTACGGAATTTAGAAATAATAACATATGTTATTATACTGTGACTCAAGAATTAAATACAATCAATAGAAGTGTATCTTTTAATATTTACATAATTTCATACACACAAAAAAAAAGTTAAAAAAAAACATTAACAAATCGGAAATCATACTAAAAATTAATCTTTCAACTTATGCTTACATTAATATTTTCCTAGAATTTCGATAATTTTATTTAAACAATTTTGTTAAAATATATTGCAATTGCCAGTGCTATATAAAAGCTGATTTACCGGGTTTAATATGTTTACGTTTCTTTTATTACGTCATTTTTTACGAAAGTTTTTGTAATGGACAGAAGAAAAAATATTACATAAATCAATATTATTTTCAACAAACGGAGATGCGATTATAAAATAAGATTACAGAATAAAGGTTTCTAAAAGATTCAATGTTCTCATATTCTGTAATAGAAGTCAGTGTACTATTTAAATATATAGTAATTTACTTAATAAACTTTCGATGTTATTGAGGTATGAATTCTATATTCTAATAACGTTTTTACTGCAGTTGGTAGTTCTTTTCATCTTTAACAACTTTCTTAAACACTGATTTCGTTAAACGCGCTATTGATACTAAGATATATTTAGTTTTTATTTATTTATTTTTTTAGGGAGGAAAAATGCGTAATTATGCAGATCTCTCTCTTGGTAGATACTGTGGGACTCACCCTGAAAGGCATACCCACTAAAAATACCTCCCCCTTCCCCCACGGACCTGCACTGGGGAGAGTGAATAGCAGCACCTAGGGAACTCCCTAATGGCTGCAATCTGAAAACTGGTACTTCATTAGAACAGAAAAAATTAAGAGGCATACATGTTGAAGTCACAGACTGACTTTAGAAGCGCAGCAATATATTTAGTTTACCTCATTCGTAACATATTAAGTTACTAAATACATACATAGTATCGTTTACATATTCTTGGTACAATTTATAAACATATAGACAGATAAAAACATATATTATTCACACAAAAAAACATTATTCATGACATATAGACACATACAAATATACAGATTTAGAAATATTATCACTATATGAAGCGTTTAGCAACAGGGATATACATATATTTAAATGATTTATTTTGTTATTTTTTGCTGTTGAAATCTTAATTTTATAAATTGTAATTTATTTATGCCAATATAGTTTACTACACAATACCTTGATTTTGAGGTGCAACTTGAACTTCAGGGCTCTTTTAAAGGCTTAGGTCGACAATATAAACAAATTAATTGTCAATATGAACTATGATTAATAGGTTTTCTGCAAATTACTGAACTACTCTAATTTTTTTTTCAATTGTGGTCTGATATTTTAATATTTGTAATCACTATCGTTACTTCAAAAACAATTGATTGAAATATTTCACCACATTTTTT
The DNA here is from genome assembly GCA_963513935.1 of Aphrophora alni. NCBI lineage: Eukaryota > Metazoa > Arthropoda > Insecta > Hemiptera > Aphrophoridae > Aphrophora > Aphrophora alni. Next base: position 77,575,909 of record OY740771.1, on the reverse strand, counting down.
AAATATATTTGAAGGTTTACGATTCTGAATTTCTCCTCCCTGTTTAAACAATATCTGAGGAACAGAAATTTTTAAGATTTATGGCATCGAGGGCAATATTTAATAAAAACTCGTATTGCTATTTGGTAAAAAAAAATCACAACTTTAGGTAGTTTTTAATAACATTTACTCCTTAAAGTTGTCGCTTGATTATTACTTGGTTTGTGTAAGAAAAGTGAAAACTTTGTAAACCTTTTTTTTTTCTTTTTATATTGATATGGGATGTGACGTTAGATCATTTTAGTCAATAATAAGTTGGTTAAACAAATGTTTTTTATAAATAAAATGACGGCTTAGAACTTTAAATTTAGTCTGAATAGGAAGAAATTTACCTTAAACATTTGTAATTAAAGGGAAAATTTAAATACTAAAATTTCATTATTTTTTACATTGGCTGTACAATTGAGTGCTAATGGGCTTAAAAAACACATAAGCATTTACTTAGTGGACCGACATTAAACCCTCAAACATGAAATTCTCGTAAGCAATACCACATTCCAGTCGTCTACAGTTTGCAAGATAGGATAACCATAATGTGGCAATTTTTTATTTCAACGACGAAGATTTTTACTCAGATTATTTCAAATCTACCAGTGTTTGTGTTATTAGTTGTATGTTTATGTGTTAGTGCTTAGCCTGACGAAGCCAACTGTGATAGGCGAAACAGCTCTGTAGCTACGTCTGCATAACGGACTGAGGACAACCTAATCAAGGTATTTATATTATATTACTGAAACAGTCCAAGACAAAACATAGTAATATATAACAATGTGAAGAAAACTGTTGTGAGTAACAGTGTAATTGCATAACTAAAGTGGTTTTGAACTAATATTTTAAGGTTTATATAGAAAAAACTTTTGAAATCCATATCTTGATACGGCCTTCAAACAAAAGTTGTTCAAAATGATATTTTCTTTAAGATATTTCACGATCAAAAAATGTCTCAGTAATTTAGCTGTAAACATTTACTATTATGTTTTTGTAATAAAAAGTTCAACACAAGTGCTTTTAATAATAATATAGCAAAGAAGAATTGCCATAAATAATAATAAACACGGAGTATATACAAGTACAATGAAAGGAATTTCCCAAAATGACAAGAAAACAATAACAACATTAAGCTTGTAGTAACCAATAACAGAGTTCTAGAAATAATTGCTTTGGAAGTATCTACATTTATAAAGCTGAAGATAATTAGGTATTGAATGCGAATAAATTGCCTATTACTAGTTCCTCGTTGTTCTGTTTGTTAAGCCAAGATTAATGTCACTACATTAGTTAAGTTAGTTTCCTTTTTATATCATTATTTTCAACCATTAATATTTGAAAATTTATTTATAGTTTATTTATATATTTTTCATACAAGATATTAAATGTTACACTATCAGTTCAGTTTTTTAAATTTTTATACATTTATTATCAACCACTATTATTATTTAATTTATTTATATTGTTCATTGATATATTTTTTTCAAACCATGGATTAGAAGATAGAATGCGTTGCCACGCCCATTGACATGATGAGTAACGAGACCAACTGTAAATGGCCAAGGGGAATGGGTGGAGGTGGGGGAACGACTCACTGTAATAGTAATTGTAGTTTATAAGATTAGAGTGTATTCTACCTCTGAAGATGATAGCAGTGTTATTGAAATGTACACAAGTTAGAGTAAACATAACTATACAGTCTTTGTATTGTGGAATTTTCTATCATTTTATATTCACCATAGTGCTGTAATTATTAATATTATACGTAAAAATAGTTTTTGGTGGTTATTGGTGTGGTATTGTTGGGAATATGGTATCTGATTGGAGACATAGAGCGTGGTTTAATGAATAATCCCCCTCTCGTTTATTACTAGTAAAGTGTTCTGGTCTTGACAGCTTTCCAATCCCTTGAAACGTTGTAATTAATTATTTAAACATGTGCAACATGACTATGATTTAAAATTTACACCCCATTTCATAGCAAGGGCTTTCATGATAATGAATATCATTTATTTGTAACTCAAATAACCTGGGAAAATTAAAAGTTATTTGTATTTATAATAATTCCCAATAAATTTAGCTGCTCAGCATTCACCATGTAGTTGGCTGGTTTATCTAGGTTATTGTTTTGAGCATTCAGAGCATTATGACTTTAACTGGTAATTCTCCGGAACAACTATTTGTCTCAACAAGTATTTGTCTTTATGGTACCATAATATGTCGGATATTTAATAACATTTCTCTGAGTGGTGCATTATGAATAATGAATTAGCATTGAATTTTTGTATCCTTTAACGATTCCCTCTTCAGTTAATGCAATCCACCCTAATTTAGAGAGATTAATATCAATATTGTTTATTTTGTTACGTCTTCTCTTTTTTTTCTTTGTGAAAGTATTAAACTCATTTTCAATAATGCATGTAACATTATAACACCATAGGTTGTATTATTACAACTTATAGTGATGGCGGATCTTCGAAATTGTTAAGTGGTAGTCATCTATAATTATACATGTTTTTTTCTCCTATACAATTTAAGATGAATTGTTACAGAAATTTAAAAACTGTAATGGTCATAATAAACGGATTTTTGCTTATATAAATGCATGCTTTCGTATCAAATCATATTGTAATGAAGCGTAGGTGGTTTATACAGGCTTTGCATAAATAATTATTTATTTAGTGTTATAAGGGATATTAAAATTCAAGTATGGTGTTGAAATCTATATTTTATATTTAAATACTTTATATAACTAACTGGTAAATAAAAGGTCAACACTTTTTTAAATGTGAATTGTTTTAGAGAAACAAATAAAAATTGATTATTATATTGCAGTTTAATCTAGACTACAATCGACATATCAACAAAAAACATTTATTTTATGTTTTATAACAAATAATATATGAAAAAATCTTTTCATGATTTAATCTATTCCTTCAGCTCCTAATGAGAACTACGAAATCAGATATTATTTTTTTTTCGGATAAAAACCACAAAAAAGTAAGATATTTTTCAAACAGTATAGTACAATTTGAAAAGGATGAATGTAAGAAAAGGGCGAGAAAAATCTGAACTAAGGAACAATAATAATTATTTTTGTATGTTTTGTTTTGTTTTTTTTTGTAAGAAACTTGGTATTTCCTACACATTCCAACAACTTGAATAGAAATATTGCCATTTTTTTAAAAAAATTATTTCATACAGTACTCAAGAAATGTATTTACAGTTTAACCAGTTTGTTTTTATGTTTTCTGTTTTTGTTTTTGTATCTGTATGTACACTTGTAAATAAAAGATTTTTAATGAAATAAATAGTTAAGGAAATTTAAAAAAAAGTATATTTTGAGTTAAAGTAATAGGCGTAATGACACCCTCATAGCGAGGAAGGTTACCTTAATATTTTGTTAAATACTACCTTAATTTGTACAAAAAATGTATTACCTTATTTAATATAGGATGGAAACAAATAAATGGTCATAATACAAAATATTATACCTTTGACACAAATGTTGATATTGAATATTTTACCACCTATTTCCAGTAAAATGTATTGAATATGAATAACCAAAAAACGAAATTAGGTGAAGTTACGTGGTTCCAATAAAACCTGTGTTATTGCCTACAACAAGTGACTACATCCAAAAACGAGTAGAGTACAAAGACCCAAAGCTATACGAAACACCAGATGTTATACTCTTTTTAGTAACCTATTGGAAATATTTTAAGTATAATTATATACATAATTAATGTTATTGACTTCCCGTTAAGTAATTAATGGCTTTAGAGTTATCAAATGGTGATAAACTGTTCAAATACACAAGTGGTTTCAAATGTATGAATAAACTTTATCAATAATATAATGGAGTTAGGTAGAAATCACATATATAAAATGTAATAGATAATATTTACTTCCTTCCATATGTGTATTATATAACACGTGCTGAGTTTTACCTAAGGTATAAAAAAGTTCTACCCTCTGGGTACTTTAAATACATTTTGCAATATATAAATTGCAAACTAACATTGCATCCATTCGATGTAAGAACATTATATGTTTAGATAACTTTCCTTCGGCCCTACTAATTATAATAACTAATAACTAATTATAATGATAAAAAATATTATTATGAAAAAAAAACCTGATTAGCTAACGTTTAGAGTTTAAACTAATTTTTAACAATTACAAATAATCGTAATACTTTATTGCAATATTACGTATATATATTTTAACCAAAAAAGAGGAAATAATAATAATAAAGTCAATATAAATATTTAATTTACTTATAAATCACATAAATTACGACTTAATTTTAGATGTCACATTTATAAATTAATATCATAACGTGATTGAATATTAAAATACATTAAAAGTCCAGGGAGACACTTTGAATGACTTAGTATTACTGTTTGAAGGAGCCAATGCCAAGAGGTATGCGGCTTTACGGACCGTGGCTTTTTCGCTGTTGAGCGTTGGTTTGATCAAAATCGGGCCAAAATAAATGTTAAAAAGCAAATTGTGGGATATGTTAATACGAGTTTACTATCGAATTTATTTAAAGTTGCTACTTCACACTTGTGGCGATGAGAATGGTTGAGTAACGTGTGAATTTGTGGAACAGGTCTGTGAATGTATCAGGACGTTGTGTTTGACATAAGTGTGTTCATTACATAACAAACATCTCGGGAAGTTTATTTATATTTATGTATTTTTATTTTATATTTTTGTCGTTTATTGTATTGTATATAGCCTATACACATTATAACATACTTCCTAATGAACGTAACCAATAATATAAAAAATCCATCATTATCAAATAACTTCAAAACCAGAAGGAAATTTGTTATTATTAACTAACGTATATTTAATATTTTTTATTGACCCTCTTAGCAAAGAGTGTCGCGTAAAGAAATTCCTCATGACACTCGTTAATTTACATAGAGTAGTGTATTAAACCAAGAGGAATAAAATGAAACAAATGATAAGATTATTATAAAAACGTATCTGTTTACTAAATATACTTCTCTCCGAGTAAATAAACATCTTTTATGATAAGTCATCACCAGTTTTGATTGTTTTGGTTTCTGTTCATGTGACAAATATGAATCCAAAGTACAGTTTTCCAGAAACTAACAGTCCCGGACTATCTATCCAAGTGAATATAAAACAAACTTTGAATAAACTCGTATTCCACTACATATATTATATAAACAGGGAATATGGGGGGGGGGGGGTTGCTTGAAATATCAAAGTACTATGGTAGAGACTCAGTTCGCATAAAATGAAATATCCTAGATTAATACGTTTTTTCAGTGATACATTTAGCCCCTGAAAGATGTATCAAAGTTATTCCATACACCTAATTAAACACTATTAATTAGGAATTGACAATGTTTGTAAAAAAAAAAAAAAAAAATCCGATGTCTGTGGAACAACCCCCCCCCCTCACCCAGAAAAAACGAGTGACGTTTCACAAACTCCTACAATAGAAGCCAAATTGCGGTAAATTTCTATAGAATGAAGTAATAACACATTGATATAATAAATATGAATGGTATATACAAAACATGCGCAAACATTGAGTTATCTCCAAAAGGCCCACTATCTGGAATCGGACTGCCACTTGTTTGTTGAACTCCAAAATATAATCTGTGTTTATAATATGCTCATCATCGTGTCAAACGATGAGTTGGAATCAAAGTTCAATTTCTTAGTGAGCAGTGTTCCAGGTTCTGCTATGAATGCTTTAAAATTTCCCATTGTTCTTAGATCTTCATTAGTATACCCTTCCTGTACTTTTGTAGAACATTTTATGAATTATTAATATCACTATATTTTTGTGATTAACCAGTATTATGTTCTTGCAAAATTTTCATACTGTTTTCCAAGGATGTTTGTTTAGCATAGTAAAACCGCTTTTTAACCTATTTTTAAATCGTCACCCTGTTTGTCATATTATCGGGACAATCATAACATATTGTTTGGTAAATTCCTGATATTTTTGTTTATATTATGTATGATAAATTACTTTTTACATTTATATCATTTTACACAATTTGAAGTTTTTTTCTTAAATTTTATCTGTTTTACTTGTAAAACTTTCTTTTAAAGTGTAAATGTACATATTATCCTCCAATAATATGTAACGAATGATAATGACTAATAAAAATAAATCTTTAAAATGGCCGAATAGCCAAATCGGTAGTCAGAAATTAACAAGAGAAACAAGAATCACGGAAAGTTGGGTAGAAATAGTATATAAATAATAATAGTCGGTATGACTGTTACAAATAAAAACTATTTCGACAGGGAAATCTTTAATTATTCACTCTATATCCTTGATATATCTCCTAGAGTTTATTTTCTCAATCACCTTAAACTTTGGCTTCCATCACAAGAGTTTGACTGTGACAATGAATTGAAATATAATGTATGTGACTGTTTTTAAATCTCAGGTGACAAAATTTTGAAGAGGGGATGCAGAAGTTAGTAATACGTTTTGAAAAATATGTTTAAATCGATGCCATGAAAAAAAGTAGGTATATAATAATATATTTCATCATAAGGACCAAAAGTGAAGCTTTTTGGTACAATCTCAAGTCTAACGGCCGAGGCAGAGCTTTATAAGTTATGTACAATCGAGCCTATCGGTAGTGTTTATAGATTCATTGCAAACGTTGATTAATTCGTATAAACGAAGTATCAGCTGATGACTTCGACCTCCTCGGATGTTTTTAGGTCCTAGGACTAAAAATAACAACTATAGCATCTCAATGCGTGTATAGAAAACAGCTGTTATTGAAGCAGTATGAGGAAAAGGTATTTTTTATTCATAATAATGAAGTTTGGTTTTACTTTTAATTTTAACCAGTAACTTTCTTTAATAAATTCCTCGTACATAAAGGATGTGTATACTTTTAGAAATTTCTAATAGACAATATCTACCGTTATGGGTCTTTTTTGCAAAACTTTTAATACACGATATCATCAAATCATTGATTAAATTTGAAAATGTTTAGCTAAACTCCAACCCTATTCATGTTCCGAGGACACCATAACATATTACAATTCACTTGTGTAGGATTATGTTATTCTACACATGTTATGAATGAATATTATAATTAAAATATAATTATAATGTAATTTTATAATTAAAAATTGAAGTACTAACATGTGTCATCATCTAAGATTTTAGGTCCTTCTTTCATTGTGTCTCATTTTAAAAGAGTAAACGAAATGATATCACTGAATCTCTGGTTACATTTTGTGATCTACCACCTCCTCTTGGTCTCTCATTTTTTTTCAAATCACATTACTCCTACTATTATAGTCCCTCTACTCAAATATCAAATGTGAGTTCAATATTTCTGTATTCACATTCAAGAGTCGCAGGCTGATGTGCAGGATAACTGATTCACACTATTTATACATTTTTATAATTGTCTATACAGTAGTAAAAAATTTTTACATGCCTTTATATGGTTTCTTTATGACCATTATAAAATAAATTAAATTCTATATATAACGACACTTCAAAAAATGTTTAGTTTTAGTAATTTCTACTTTAATTAAATTTTTAATCCCAGCTTCATTATTCTTCAATTTCCTAATTTTATAGCATTTGACATGAGAACGAGGGAGAGAGAAAGAGGGAAGTGGAAAGATTCAGATTACTTCCGAATCGTATAAAGTTAAATTCATCAAGGTATTCTAAACTAACTTTATTTTGTTCCAGTGTTGCTATAGCTGAATTTAGTACCGTTAGAAAAGTTGTGAGATTCTGCATGAATACATCCCAGCCTTCTGAATAATGAATGTTGCGTTATGCAGTCGCTCGTTGTTCTCTTCAAGTTTCTCATATTTGATTTTTAACTTTAAATTAAGTTATTTCCATACATCATCATTCCTGGTCCCATTTATACATTATATATCATTATAACTATATTATATGAATTATATTTATATTACATTAAATTGTTATCACAATTAAAGAGAATTTAAGTTAGAATCAGATTTTGCAGCAGATAAGCTACACTGTGTGTGATAGTATAAAACTCAAAAGGAGGTACGTCATATGCATTTACACACAGACTTGTGCGAAAAATATCAAAATGGATTGTTTTATTTACATACAATTTTCTTATATATCTAAAGGGGGCAGTGAAAAACAAGATTTTCAAATATTCGTTATAATTTTCTACTGTTAAGGGTAGATAAATTTTTTTTTTAAAAGTACCTTTTCCTGAACTATTACTGGTAATAATTAAATTTTACTTCATATTAACACGATTCCTGAAATATATATATAAAAAAAATTACAATAACCTACAATAAACAAACAAAAATTTATTGATGGCTTTTTGAATATTTTGGTAGGCTTAAACAAACATCTTTCTATATTCTAATGAAATAAACATTTCAAAACCTTTTTTTATCATTTTGGTTAACTAGATTATCATCAATAAATTAATTGACAAAATTTAATGAACGACTTAAGAATTTAAAATAGTCTTATGGTGTTTTATTAGGATTTATTTGATTCTTCTATAATTAATTTGAAATAGAAATCGTTTAAGAATGGTTCGGATAGTTAGCCCTCGTATTTAAATAAGAAACGCATGATTTAAATTGAGCTATTGTTGGGAATATGGTTCCCAATCAAGGAAGGTTTTCGTTTTATTATGTTCATAATAATTGCCAACTACTACTGTATATCAAATATTTTTTAAAGACTTTTGTTAGGTACTATATTTTTAGAAGTAGAAAAACGTACCCTTAAATCAAAAAATAATTTCAAAACTCTCAAGCAAAATTTTGAACCAAAATCATGATTTTATTTCAATAATACATTACATATTTTATACATTAAATTTAGCGTAACAGATAATACAATTAAAATGCTTAATATTGATGTTTTCCTACTGAGGCGAGATTATGTGTTAACTACATATTTAGAAGCCTATTTTTTTATTATTAATTGTTTTGCAATTTAATAACATATAGCTGTAAAATTTACGAAGGTTATTATTAAAGCTGTAACACAATGTTTTTATTTCCTGTTAATGCTTTTAGCAATAAAAAAATATGGAATATTTAATGTTTTAATGTTTTCTATTTAACGAAAACATGTTGTTGATTAAATTAATTAACAACAGATGTAACTACAAGGAGTCGTCAGAGTTGTCTTTATGATCCTGTTAGAAAATTAATACACGATACATTTATTCCGTTTTCACCATAATTTATTTAAAATATTAACCAGTAGTTTCCATTAGGCTTCTACAGTATATAAAAAAAAATAAAAATTAAAAGAAAAAAAGTTCATAAATGAAATCTGTTCAGAACTTTCTACTATGAGATTGAAAAATTTATGAGACGGAACATTTCTGCAAATAATGTATTGATGGCTTCTAATTTTATCCTTTTTAGACCACTGTTAATTAATCAACTATACCTTTATGTAGCCTTCTTCAAAAGTAGTTATATTGTGTATATTTACAGCTATTTCATCTCAACATGAGGTATCTTCAGTAATAGCACGGAAATACTTTATAAATAACTTACACACTACATTTTACCCACGTTTTCAACTTTATAAAATTATGATACATTTCAAACCAATTTGAAATTTGAGTTGTTGCCAAAACAATATTGGTACTAGAAGATTCTAGTAGGTAGATATGAAAAAGTATGATTATATATGAATATATTGATATGCTGAAAATGAAAAAAAAAAGTTAAAAGAACATTTCAAAGATATTTTAGTTGTATACTACATAAAACTATAGTAAGAGAACAGTAAATTTAAATTAAAGTTTAGCTAATGGTATATGAAAGTAAATAAATGACTTTAATAAAACTAAAAAATAAAAAAAGTGTGATTACTTACTCAACATAACAATATACGTGCAATACAGAATATGTTAATAATGTAAACACATGGTTTACACACATTGTTTAGTAGTAATAAAATTTAAAACACGTTTCCATAGTGAGAAAGATAATGTCAACCTTACTTATCATGTGAACCAAATCTGAGAACGTAAGCTTAGAAGTGATTATTTAGTCTATCCTTGTGTTTGAGCAACAATATTGTATATACGTACACAATGTTTCATACAATTTGTTATCGCTTGGCATGTTATTATTTCAAATATATACACAACTCACTTCGTTGCTTTCACTTTTTTAGGCTTCAGTTTATATGTTTAGCTGCCTCAATGTTTTAACATCATCAACAATAATTAATTGTATCCCTAATTTTTCTTCCTTACAAATATTAAATATATATTGAAACCAAAACAACGTATACTAAAGTAAGCTTAATTATATATATATATATATATATATATATATATATAAATATATATATATTATATATATATATTTCCTAATATAATAGTAAATATATAGTAAATATAATAACTAATATTTATGAGGGAGTGTTTGAGAGAAATAATGTATTTGTTTCACTTTATGTAAAACAATGGTTTCTTCAAAATTTGGAATAAATATTCCTAATTATTAAATCAGAAATTAAAACGGAATGTGTGAAAACGGGCTTCAAATATGGATTTCTACATTACTTCAAGATAGAATATGCATCATCATTTACTGCCTCATCAATCGTGTCTTGTTTAGTTGAACTATTCGATAAAATTACAAGTAAATCGTCAGGTTATATTTAATATGTGGAAAAACACATCTACTCAGTAATATTTCCAGATCTTCATGTGTGGTTGTTTGATTCATATACATCCGCTCTAAGATCTGAAATATTATAATGAATTACATTATATTATAGCAATAGTCACATGCATCAGACTTCATCCAACAGTGAATGGACACACGTTTCACAGTGTTATTATTTAACGTTATCTTAATAATAAAATGTTACAGGAACATTTTGTTTGACAAAAAAAAAATGTTGTTGTCTATACTTTTAACGAATAATAAATTTGAAATTATTTTATAACAATTTAAAATGACTAGGAGGAGTGGGGATAAACGAAGGAGCACTCTCAAATTGTCTTGACACTGTGAAGAGACGCACCTTGATTAATTATCTAAGGAATCAATACTGAGCCCTATTTGTATGAAGGATAATGTTACAATGCATAACCTAATTATTTTCTGACGAATATTAGCATAGTCTAAATTTTCATTTGAATATAGGTTAAATTAGAAAGTTGAAATGGAATATATTCAGTTTAAATTAATTTTGTTCATATTTACTGTATTAAAATATCTCCTTACGTAAACTCAAATTGCACTGCAGAGTTTCTAATGAACAATTAGATTAATACTTAACACGGAATTGGCAAACCTACTCAAATATGCTAAGGATATAAAGTTAATTTTAAGATTTTTATAGTAAACTAATTTTATCCTGTAAATATTTTTAGAATTAATGAAAATAAATTTTATTAAATGTTGGATAAATATGAATTACACCATAAAATATATTAAAAAAAGTTTTTATTTATGTATTTCTGTTATAAACTGTATCATATTTTATAACTAAAATATTGTAAAAACTTCTGTGAAATGCATTAGACACATAAATATTATTAAGCTCCTGTCCTAACTTCAATTAAAAGGTATCAAAATAACGTTCTTTAATAAATTATGACAGGTAATGAGAGATTTTAAAAACAAAATCTTCTAAAAAGATATCAAAAATTCTTTAGAGATAAGTCATTTATTTGTACAATTAGTTGGAGGAATGGAAACTTATGTTATCAGATTTAGATTGAATCATTTAATAAAGGTTTTCATTCTGAAAAGAAGCTACTATTATTATACAATAACCTATTCCTTCAATGTATCTACAAAATATCAATGATTATAATTACACAATTGTAAAAAAAAAAAAAAAAAAAAAAAAACAAGACCCCCATCAATTCCGGAAAATCAATTTAATAACACCTATCTATAGTAAATACATCTATCCTCGAATTTTTTGGAAAATGAGAAAGTTAGTAGCCTACATAATATATATTGAAAACTTTTTGGTAGTTTTAATAATTTATTGTATGTATAATTTCCTTTGTAATAAATCCATTAATTCTTAAATACTACTCTATTTCAAATACAAAGTTTAGCTCCAAAAGTATATAATAAATTTCCAGACCATTATTAACACTACTACCACACATAGTCTCGGGGGAAATTTAAAACCATGGTTTCTCAGCTTCAACGAGATCGATCCTTTACCTATTAGCATACACAGGTGTATTACAAATTCAGGTGTAATGCATAAGCAAAGCATCAACACTGATAAATTGTTTAAGTGTTAATTATTCTCTATTATTATCAATAATATTACTATATGAAGTCCATGTACGCATGTGCATATTTACAGGTATGTTTAAAATAATACTGAATATAAACGTGCTTATATAATTACTATAAATTTATATCGTACAAAGTGTATATGTGTTAACTAGATTAACATTTTAGAATTATTCAGTTACACAATACACAAAATGAATAAACTTCTTTTAACGTCTGGTTTAGAAAGTCATTCTTATCTTGGCAAATTTTAAATCACTTTTGGGTGCACAATATAAATTAAAACTATCAAACTTAACCTCAACTATAAGATACTTATTATCTCAAAAACTAATGAAAAGTGTGTGTTGGAAATAGATAACTGTTTGGTGAATATGTTACAAAGTTAATGGTGGGTTTTGTTTAACAATAGGTATTTGTTTATTGATTATATTAATACAAATTCTATTTTCACAATTTTGTGTTTATATTATGATCTTTAATGAATTTTTACTGAATTGCAATTTTCGATGGTTAATATTGGCTACATGTAATCAGGATAAAATCATATTAAAATACGTGAAAGTAATACGTCAGAAGTGGATTAACGTTGTGGCTGTTATAATGTTGAAAAACTCATTTAATTAAATAAATGCATTTTTAATCACCGGTAGCAGAAAGTGGATCTTTTATTATTGCTATACCCACAAAATTATTATTTATGACCTCTAACTCATCTGGAATTAAAAATTACAAATGTTTTTGTACTCAAATTTTGTAATCATTGTTATATTTAAACATACACCGTATTACAATTTAGTTTGCGGAATTATCCATTTTCTTATGTCCAAAAAATTAACTTTATAAACTGGACAATTGCCTGCATCCATTTCCTTCCAATGATGTATCTCAGATCAGGTTTTATAATCGATAACGTTTTTATTCATATTAGTATGTCACCAAATTATAAAATCTGTCGCTTTTTCAAAATTAGTAGCTTTAACCTGTCTAAACCTAACGGTATAGAATTTTAATGAATAAATTTATTATATTCGTTTAAACTGTATATCAATTAATTTTACTCACGCTCTTACATCTTTATATAAAAATATATATGCACATTTGTTTATATAAATGATCAATTCAACATACCAATTGTAATTATTGGGAATGAACTTGTCATGATTAAATTGTATTAAACATATTATATTTAAATTACTATGTGCGAGTAGTTAAAGCTATTCACCATTTACACAGTTTAAATTAAACTTATAATTGAAATATGTTGACAAAAGAGAGTGGGTTTCTATAAAAATTCCATTAAATTGAATTGCTTTAGTGTTTCATACATAAAAGAAATATCTAAAATGTGAACTAAGCACATAGGTTACACAACAAGTATAGTTTACTCTATTGTTATTTCACAAAGTAAACAAATCTTTGTTTTAAATTACGTACGTAAATCCATATAGTAATGTAATTACTTTAGTAAATTCCTGAGTCAATTATTACAGAAATATACGGGCAATAAAACAGAATAAAAATTAAACAACAACAACAACAACAACGTAATGATATAAACTGTGAAAACCACAATTTTTTATGACTTACATTTAAATAAGTAAAAGGAATAGGTATTCAATTTAGAAACTAAACTTACAATGATTTAATTTTATATTTTGTACAAGCAAGCTTTTTTCATAATAACATTAAATGTTTTTGTTACATTGTTCAAAAATATAGTAAAATAAAATAAAAAACATGAATGACAGCAGAATAGTAGATAGTTATACAAATACAATATTAAGTTACGTAATAGATGAACATTCATCATTTACATACAACGGCTACTGTATAGTGTACAACAGTTAACTGAGGGGTATAACATACCATGACGTAGATTGTAAGGGTATTCCGACAACAGAGATTGATGTTACAACAAACATGGCTGGTGATAATGGCTTTTCGGCATCCTTATAAACATTATTATTCATTAGAGGTTTAAAGGAAAACGCTAGATAAAACTATTTTGTTTATATATGGGGGTGGTGTAATGTTGGATACGAAGAAAATGAGGCATCCACGTTACATAGTGCAGTGTGAGTTTAGACTTTGAGATTTCATAAAAAGATTAGAAACATAGAATGTAAATTTACAGTGTTCGGACAGGTAAAAATTTAATTATTGAATAATAGGTTATAATATTAATCAACTAAAAATAAAAGTTGTAAAAGTTTTTCCGACCGTATTTCAGACCCCTCCATGTTCCTAAAGGATACAATTTTTTTTTTAAAAATGGTTCAATAGATAAATAGTGTTAAAATATTATATTCTGATATAGTTACAGTATACGTTATTTGTAGAATGTTGTGAAGTTAGTGCTGTGAGGAAATAAAATGTACTAGACATGTAACAAATATATTTCAGGTTGTTGGTCTCAATTAATAGTTAGTAAATTAATTATGGATTCATGCTTTACAGGTTGCGATAGGTTTGCATGGTACTGCTATAAAATTTGGAGGGATATAAATGAGATCGGTTAATTAGTCAAAGGAAGACCAGTTAATCAGTAAGTATACTCATTTTCTTCATTAGATATTGAACTACGTAGAAAATTTCTCCTTTAATAACGGTTTCTGTAGTTTCTCCAGCGCTTCCTGAGCTCTTTCTATAGCCTTAAAGAAAGAAAAAACTTCACATAAAAATACGTCCTAAAATGCTTCGGTAGGTAGTTACAGCTAGAGAAATATTTCACCATGATTTTTAACCTTCCGGTAAAATTCAGTCTTGCGGAAATCCCTGGTACCCAAATTAAGGGGTAAATTTGGTGGTTTATTATGTAATTTAACAATAAAATAAATGTAAAAAGTAGGTTTTAAAAATGTTTCTCCAGTAGTTTATGAGAAAAAATGGAGTAAACACAAATAATTGGGTTCGAAAAAGATACTTTTTTAAAGTTTGCAATGAAATAACTTTGATAAATGGACACTTATTTAATGTTTTATAGTTCACTCTCAGTTCCTTGTAACGAGACAAACGTATTATGTATGATAAATAACTATGAAACCAGTCATGCTTTAATATGAACACCGATCAGTTAAAGTTTAAATTTGATTAAACAAAAAAACCGTTTATTCCTATGGACAAAATTAAAGATTTTAACTAAATCAAGAAACCATACGAAGCTAATATAATTTGGTTTACTTCTTACGAAGTACATATCGATTTATTTTGTATGTCGGACATTTTGTTTTACAATTTTGTGGTATATAAAATATTATAAACTATCAAAATTTTCAACATTACTAAGTTTCATATTGATTATATAAACTTCAACTTCATTCTGAATTCCTTGTATTGAAGACAAAGTAACTTCTCTCTGGTGTCGTGTAAACAAACATTCTGCCACTTCGTTTCATATATTCTTGACAGGTCACGCCAAGGCAGTACTATCCCTAAAGTTAATCGTTAAGAACTTCAACATTATTTAATTTATTTATTGAAAGTGAAATAGATTAGCATTTTATATACTTAAGATCCTTTATTATTACTGACTTTTAATAAAACATTTGATTTCATTTTCACAATGTTCATTAAAAACATATTCTCTCCGTAATAAATAACAAGCGTGTAAGAAGTTATTAAGATTAAAAGGAAAAATCTAAATTGCACTTTAAATAAAGAAAATTTTAAAAGAAAAATGCATAAAACGGAAAATTATCAACCATCCGCAAACCAAATAAAAATGAAACAAAAATAACAGTGGCCATAAATGTTAGTTTGGTAATTTTGAGTCTAAAATTTAAAATGAACTATCGACGCCGTCATTGGTCACTCATGACATATTTATGGCAGAAGTTAAGCAAGAGTAGACTATTTTTTAGTTATGTAACATATTTAGTGAAAGACATCTTCAATGGTTTCAAAACAACTACCGAAGTGGCAGTATTATACTAGTAATACAGCTAATTATGGTCGTTTTTTTCCAGCAAACAATTAATGATATTTGGTTTTTAGCGGGTTTGTGATTCATTCATAGCTATGGTATAATCGTTATTACACTCATTGGTTATTGGTTGCACTAAAAGTAATTATCCGTCGTTTTAGTTGAAATGTAATGGTCTCTGTAATTTTTATTTTATAGTTTCAATTTTTTTATATGCAATAGCTATACTTCTTTAACAGCCTAAAAACGATATTGGTGATTGAGTTTTGATTTTTTGAGTCATTGCTGTTGTATTATCGTGAATAAGAAGAATAATCAATTTCTCAATGGGTTCTAGACGTGAACTCTTTCACCATAGTTATTTTAAGTTGTATATATTGTAAAAATGTGGCAAAAAGTGTGGATTTTTTCCTGCAAGACATATTTCCATTTGAAAATTGTGCACTGTGCAGACATAAATTTCCATATAAAACTTTAACTTTTAATTTGAAGTGATATGTTTTATACAGTTATAAAACAGTTACTAACAAAATAATAATCAAATGTTTACAAATTAATGTGACATTAATTAATTAATAACTGTTAATCACGCTTATGTAGCTGCGTTTCGTCAGTAGTCACTACTAACAACTCCTGACTTTTCACACGCTCTACCCTCGGCGGTGCGAACATGCTCACTCATTGTCCTTAGTTGAGTCCTTTATAACATACAGTTTTAATTATTTTATGCATCAAACTTTAAATTTAATTTTAAACAACGTTATAATTAATTTTAGTGAGGGTTAAGGAATTACTCAATATTAATTCAATAAGGAATTAATTTATTCTACATTACATCCATTTCTAATGTTTCTCTTTAAACCTAATTTTCTTCTAGTTGTGTTACCTGTCAAGATTATAAAGAGAGAAGTGGTTTGAACAAGCTTGCTTGCTGACTTATCATGTTTACGTCATAATTGTTATCTCATTGCTCTTACACAACTTATACTCTCAGTGGTCTCATACGGTTTTCTGCCCCTATACCAGTTTCGACAATGTAAATTCCTTTTTGTGAAATCTAAGTATCATTAGCCTTTCAATGAGGATTGTTACAAATGGGCTAGAGGAGAACATTGTCGTATAAGTTCATTTAATTGCATTAAGAGAGTAGAGCTTACCAAATCCATGATCAGGTTTGACTAGAAAAACCTAAAACTGGTAATCTCTATGTTACTTAAGAAATTATCTGCCGACATTTGTTCTTATACATTAAGATTCAATCATGACTGTGAGAGTAAGCAAATCTGCAAAACACATCCTTTTTGACTGTGAGACAAGAAACAACAGTCTTTTTGACTTTTAGGAATCAACAACCTGACAATGAGGTGGATAATAGTAACAAAATTTGTAAATTGTAAAATGTACAATGATCACTTTTCAGGCTAAGTAAGCGGGGAAACACAATAAATTTACATCTGACATAAAAGAGACGAATATATTTTCCTTATTATAATCTAATTTATAACTTTGTTGATTACGGTTGCAAATATTAAACAAATAAAAGTTTAAATATAATGGACTCTATTAAAATTTACATACATCCTCTTAGGTCCTATTTTTGTCCAGTTGTCTAAAATGTCAGAAAACATTCTGAAGTAGATAGAGTCTTCTCTAAACAAAAAACTGTTTTGTTCTTGTTACCTATATCTTATTTTGTATTTATACATTTAAAGAAATTTTTCATCTACGATATTTTATAGTTTTGTTTTATATGAATTTTTAACAGGTGTATAAAAACTAGACAAAACAGAAGTGAAAATGGCGTAGTTGTTGCGACCAAAACATTAATTCCTTAATTATTTTACTCTAACTTAAACGAAAATTGTTGCTTATTACTAACCTAACAATTCCCGAAAATTCGAGTTTGGAGTTATTTATCAACAATTAAAAATATATCTTTAATGCTGTTGTAGAGAGTCGAATGTCTTAATTTTAACCGATAAGATTTCTGTTAATAGTTAGTTTTGATAATGTATAATTTTGATAATGGGTCTTTCCCAAAATAAACCTGATATCGCAGTGTATGTATTAACCTAAATTTCTTGTTACTCTAATGAGTATATGGGTTTGATTTCTAAAACTTTACATTTTATCAAACAAGAATATTTTCCCATATAGTCGGTATTCCTTGTGTTCATTTTGGATAGATGCCCATGAGTATTTTTTAATTTTTTGCTTATTCATATATATATATATATATATATATATATATATATATATATATATATGAGTTAATGTCACATTTGTTTACAATTTATTGAATTATTACATGCAAATTAGGATTACTATACAATTATTTGGTAGTAAAAAAATAATTAAATAAGTGTTCAAATATGTGCCGAACTATACAATTTAATAGTTCGGCCAAGTTTTACTCTAATTTAATAATAAGGAGTAAATAATATAGATTTAAATAATTTTGAAAATTAAATTCTCGAGGATATTCAAGTTTTACCATGATATATTTTATATCAAATGTACTCAAAAGACTCGGCCCTGGGGATCTTGTAACTATTTTAATATCACGTTAATGTGAACGATCAGGGTTCGGAATTACATGTTAAGAGAAAACCTAGCTATTTGCCATCGTAGAGAGGTATATTTGATACCATTTTAGCAGAATTGAAACTGCAAACTTGTAAACATTGAAAACACGCGATATGAATAGAAGTATTATAATGGCCGCCATTTTAACATTTTCAATTTGATTTTTCAGAATTTCATTAATGTTCTATATGGACACACTATAGTCCAATACATACGCCAAATTGCATGTTCCTAAAAATATTTGTGGCCATTATCGTGTTTAATTTCAGAAGACAAAAATGACCGACGAATGGCATGTCGAAAATAACTTTTTCGTTCTTCTAAGACTTCGAATATAGATCAGTTAAAGACAGAGGTAGACTTTTTTGTGATTGCCAAACTTACCTTCTACTGGGTAAGTAATTAAAATGTTTTACAAATATTGATGGTTTGGATTTTTATTGACCAATTCCCTCCAACTACATAAGTTTATTTAAACATTTCGATATAGAAATGATAAGATGGTGGATAACTCCATTGATTACATTCATCTCGGTATTGAAAAAATATTAAAAAAGTAAAGAAAGAGAAATTAAATAAAGGAGAGAAATTGCAATTTATTCCATCTTTTAATCCCCTATGAAATATTTATTCCGAGCTTCACATTCTATAAACTTTAGAAAATATTGTATTACTCATTTACTTATTATTACTTATTATAAAAAGACTAGGTATTTATGTATGTGGTAAGGTCCATAATTTGTCAGTGGAGATATACTCGAATGTAGATTCCATTAAAAACAACATAGCGCTAAGGGACCTGTATATATGGCTACTATAATAAAATTGTAAATCAGTTATTTAACCAGAAGTATAAACTGTTCAGATACTTTGGTTAAATTATATTTGTATGTAGGAAAGAAACTTCTTCAATTTCTAGAACTCTTTTCTACACGTTCAATAAATGATAAACACTGTTTCTCACATAGCATAACTAGAGAATAGGAAATAATAGATGCATCGAGATTTCACGAAGTTTAATTTTAACCAAATCAGAATGAAAAGAATTCGAAGTAAAGGAGCAAGAAATAATTTGTGTGAAGTCATATTTAAAATTATTAGGGCTTTTGTGCAGTATTTTATTTAATATCTTCGTAAGAGCAGGACGATATTAAATTCAACACAATTAATAGGTATACCAAGTTATTTATTAATCTATCAGTTAATAAGAAATTGTGTTTCACTCTCTTTATCTGCAAGTTTAAATATTATTTTATAGAAAAACTGGGAAGTTTCTCTCCCTCTATCGTCGGTTACAAATTGATCATATTTCTTAATAATTAAATTAATAGTGTACGTTACGTTTTTTGATCAAACTAGCTATGCCTCAGACCTGGATTATTACAAGCTAAAACCTCTAATTAAAATATTTTTTATAACCATTTGTGAATAGAAATAACTATTTATTTATACATATATTTTTATATTGAAAGTATATTATTGAAAAATATATTATTGAAAAATAACAACAACAAAAACTTATTAAACCACTTTCAAATACTATAATCTACATATATGCGTGTGTGATTGTGTGTGTTTGTGTTTGTGTGTGTGTGTGTGTGTGTGTGTGTGTGTGTGTGTTTGTGTTTGTTTGTGTGTGCGTGTTTGTGTGTGTGTGGGGGGGGGGTGTTTGTTGTTGTTGTCGTTTTTCAATAACATACAGTTTTACATTACTAATAAACAACGTTTCAGTTTTACAAAGATGCAAAAGATTTTTTTTTCATTTGAAAAAATTGTGTGAGACTTTTTAATGTTGGTATATGTTAGATAGAGTTAAAGAAAGAAATTTAGATATTTATTTACGAATTCCCAAAGTGTAAAATCTAGTGATTGCAGTTTCGCTTAAGTTAACCTCGAGGAGTGATCGCAATAAATGTCCTTTGAAAACTACCTTTATAGACCTTTTGTATGAAACACTCAAAATTACCAATTTAAGTTAAATTTTGCTCATATATTTCATATAGGTTTGTTTTTACAAACCATTGGTTAGAATTGGTAGAAAATATATAATCTTTGGCCAAATACAAAACACAGCGTAAAGAAAATTCGATAGTTTATAATCTATTATAAAAGAAATATCGCTAAATTTTTTTCCTTTAATAAACTACCAAATAATTACAGTTAATTATTACATAATGTAAACTCTCTTGAATAAGAAATATCTAAGCATAGTTATTTAGCTTATGAAACTTTTCTAATTAATCATAGTAATCTTTTCACTATTGAAAATAATTGACTAGAGTAAATTACAATTTCATACTGAAAATAGTTAATTAGAAATTTTCATCAAAGTGATATCTTATTTCCCATAGACTGTTCTAAACTGACAAATTAATTAACAATAGTGCTTTTACGTAGTATGCAATTATTACAGAAATATCTATTTATTTTATGATATTTCTATATATATTTTTTAGGAAAGATGGTGTATGCTATTATTTATTATAAACTTTTAATTGAAAAAAAGATATTGATCCATAATACAAAAATCTATACACTCTATTCTTTCAGCCTAGTCCTAAATTAGGAAATATAAAGGTGCCATGCACATGTGCCATTATTCAATTAATAATATAAAAAGTAAACAAATTAGGGTCATATTATTAATGTGACTAAATTCCCTGTTTCAGATTTTATACTTATTTGAAACAGAAAACAAAACCTACTTTTTAGCTTTCATTGGGACATAAATATGTCCCAATGAAAGCTAAAAAGTTATATATATATATATATATATATATATATATATATATATATATATAGGCTATATATATATATACAAAACTACAATTGTATACATGTTTCTATAAAAGAGAAACTGAGAGATGCTTTTAGTTCCTATTACAAAATATGAAAACAAAATTTGATCAAATATTTATAACCTATTTTTAATCCGCGCACACACACCCGAAACGTTCATTGCGAGTTCATAACGTCACTAGCGAAACAATCCACCCTATAGGGAAAATTACTAAAATTTTAACATACAGGTTTTTAAAATGCATACATTTGAATTTCATTAATTAATCTTACACATATTTAATTACCGTTCGTATGACACTTTTATCAGAATGTGCCGTTAGGAAGAGATTGAGTTTATTGAATTGCTATTGTTATCATTTAATTATTCAAGATTAAAATAAATCACTTTATACATAATATATGATCTTAGAACGGTTATTTAAAATTTTAATTTGTAATATTGTAAATCCAATAATTCAAATATTTATCTTATGAATAATATCAGTTCACCGACATATAATTTTATATCAAAAAAAGAAACTTCCGTTTAATAAAAATGCAAAATATTTACTGTACTTAAAATTGCACAAGAAATACTAGTCTATAAGATAAAAACACAAAACCATATATCCTATAGCTACATACATTACATTTTATTTAGAATTAATGACCATACCAAATCTTATAAATTTAATAAGAATGAAGCTTAATTTATATTTAAGTTATTTTTTATTTTACCCAAAAATATTTTTTTCAAATTTCTAAAGCATCATTAAAACGGCAACTATTTCACCAAGTCTTGGAATTGTGGAAGTCATGCTCAGCTATGGATGATGCACCCAAAATATGTGGTAGGTTGATGTTATAGTTCCGGTATCTAGTCTTGCAGTCCTCTTCTTGTTAAAATATATATATTTCAATTTAGTGTTTAGCAGTTTGAATCAGTTTGATGGTAGTAGAGTGTGCGATATTTGAGGGCAAGATTGTAGTGGGGGTGGTGGGGTGTGGTTGGGCGAGGTTGCGGATGGGGGACGTATGGTGGGAGATGGTGGGGTGTGGTAGGGGATGGTAGAAGGTGTGGTTGGGCGTGGTTGTGGATGGTGCGAGGTATGGTGGGGGATGGTGGTAGGTGTGGTGGTAGGTGTGGTGGTAGGTGTGGTGGGAGGTGAGGTGGTAGGTGTGGTGGGAGATGGTGGTGGAAAATTAAGGCAGGTGTAGTGGGAGTGGTTGGGTCTTGACGTCACATTTACACTTTGACGTCAGACCCGGTAGTGTGTTACCCGAAGGTGAACACTCTAAGGGGCAATCGTGTACTAGCCGAGTAGTCCCTCCAGAGGACCCCCACCACTTGAACAGTAACCAGAGCGCGCCACAGTAGGTTTTATCCTGAATTATATGCCTGTACATTTCGTAAAACTTTGAACACGTACCCCTTACCGTAATACGTACCGTGTAGACAAGTTTTTGGAAATAGAATTTTATATAAAATTGTACTTTCTCTTTCATGGGTTTCTCATTGTTTAACTTAACATATGTAAATCATTGTATTTTTAAAACTGTAAACCTATGTGTTTTTGGAATTTGAATTTTGTATAAAAATGTATTTTCATGTTACCAAAATAGTTATTGGGTTTGACTAGATTTGTTTTTTTTTTCCTATCAAAAAACCCTTAACCTAGAGATACGACCCAGACCCGTACCGTAAGACGTACGCGAGATTATCGCGCGCGATCAACTCGGTACGTCTTACGGTAAGAGGTACGTGTCCAATCTCGTCCAACTAAGAAAAGTGTACAGGCGTAATGCCTAACATATGGATATATCACACAGGGTCAAACCTACGGTGGCCCGCTCAGGTTACGTTCGGCGGCAACTACTCAACGAGTACGCCCGATAGATCATTCGATAGTGTAACTGCATTCGGGTGACTTGGTTGGTTCCTGTATCTTCGTTGGTTTCATACGAGGTAAGCACCGGTTATTTTGGGATAGGTACGAATTATTTCGGGTAGGTACTACGTGGGGAGGTTCATGTGGGAGGTTTAGGCAAAAGTAGGAACATAAACATTTCATACATTTTAATAGACATAGAGATAGGTTAAATATCTTTGGTTTAGGTGTAACACGATACGTAAACAAATGTGGGGTGTGGTAAGCATAGGTTTAGGCAAAAGTAGGAACATAAACTTTTCGTACATTATAATAGACATAGGGTAAGGTTAAATATCTTTGGTTTAGGTAACACGATAAATAAAAACATGTGGTCTGTGGTAAGCATAGGCAAAAGTAGGAACATAAACTTTTCGTACATAATAATAGACATAGACATAGGGTTAGGTTAACTATCTTTGGTCATAGGAGGGGTACGTGTCCAACTTCGACCTTCAACGCAAACATATCACGCAGGGTCAAACCTACGGTGGCGCCCTTTGGTTACTGTCCAAACCTATGATGGAAGGCTCTCAGATTCTTGCATTTTCTCCCAGGGGAGAGAAAGACAAGTATGTAGTTGCAAAAATGGCTGCAAGTGGATGCGGGCAAATCTTAGAAACTCCGGTGATTATCGGTTGCTAACATGATAGTTGGTTGTATGTACAACCACTCCCACTACACCTTCCACAATCTCTCACCACCATCTCCCACCACACCTCCCACCCCACCTCCCACCACACCTCCCACCACACCTCCCACCATACCACAGCAGCCCAGCCACTCCTACAACACCTCCTATTATCTCCCACAACACCTCCCATCATCTCCCACCACACCTCCTACCAAGCCTCCCACGACACCACCCACAATCCACAACCACGCCCAAACACACATTCCACTATCCCCACCACACCCCACCATCCCCCACCATACATCCCACCATCCACAATCACTCCCAACCACACCCCACCACCACCCACTCCAATCTTGTCCTCAAGTATCGCACACTCTACTGATGGTTACTGTTATTGAATTGTCAATAACATTAAGGTATAAAAAAATATCGAAAAATCGTAATAGTTTTTTTTAACTTTTCCTTATTAACTATGTTGTAGTCAATACGAAGATAATTCCTTCCTTATTCGAAGTTCACTAAATGCTAGTCTTCCTATCTTGATGCCTGTGGTAAGAGAGTAAATATTCACTATTTTTAAAACAGTGGAAGTAAGTATATAAGTTTACTATTAGTCATTTATGAATAAATAAAATTAGAATTTTATTTTATTTCCATTAGAAAATAATATAGGCCTACACTTTCAAAATTAAATCAAACATAATAGAAAAATCACTATTTATAAATAGTCCTTTTACTGATAAAAAAAACATTTATGTGAAATAACTTAAATCAAACATTTTATACCTTCTAGATAATCTCATTTTAAGGGTTACGACTGCTGAAAATCAAAAATTAAAAAGTTATCAGAGTTCTTAATTTAATTAAAGTTTATAAAAATAATAGTTTAATAAGCAATAACTTTCCTTACGACCAATATTTACAAACCTATATTATACAAAAACAATATAATTTTAAAAGTGGTTTGAAACAACAAATGATAAAAACAACAAAATAACATATCACGATTTCATATAATGGTGGTTGAAGTGAAAATATCAGGGAAACGTATGTATTTTTAGCTCAAAATAAAACATAACCCCCAGTGAACAAACAATTATCAGGGGATTGCATAAAAAGAAATATCTATATTGTTAGTTACAACCAAGTAGAACTGAAATAAAATTGTATTAAAATTTCCCTATGTGTATGTATTTATAGCTAATTCAAAGCAAATTATTATATCAGTACCTTTGATAATTACATTATATATTTGGATTTCGTTATACACTTTAATTTAGTTTTTAATGAGATGACAAATTAATTATTTCAATATCATTAGAATGTTTTACCTTTTTATTCTGTTTTTTTTTATGTATTTTTTATATTGATGTACATATTCCTCATATAAATATTCTTCATGCATAAAACCACCCTGGGACCGCGTCCTGCATTACATCGGGATGGTGACTATTTTTACACCATAATAATTGAACTCCGCCTTATTAGTTGTTCCTTAACCCACAAGATGTCTAAACAGCTTCAAACTTCTTTTGATACAGTAATCTTTCGACGAAAATTGCTACTTCGTCTCAATATTGTTTGTCTAGAAGGATTGTTCTCCGACGTTGATTTTCGTAATAGTTCCAAATATCTCGTCAAACTCCATCATCCTTTCCTTGTTTAGCACACTCCAAAGACTGTGTGAATTTCATAATCTTGTTTAATATCTACGTATGTTGAATTCACCACTTTACCCATCATGTAAACATGGGTACAAAAGTCTTCATGTGCTTGTCATAGTTGCTAGAGCTCATAGTAGGAAGGGACTAAGGATAGCTCAGTTGGTAAAGCATTGGAGTGTAAATCTAAAGGTCAATGGTTTAATTTACGATATAGGTAGTACGTTTTCACTTGAAATATTATTAAATTGTTAATACTAGCTGGTATAAAAACATATACGCCTTAAACTCAAAAATTAAAATCAATAAATACATACGTAAGGGCTACAAGTTGAGTAAATATTAATTTCAATTTCGTTTGTAACGAAGCAATTAAATTGATAACTCGAAAATTGCAGTAAAAAGCAAAGTCAAGTGTACGCCTTATTTTGGGAAGTAACTTAGGATAGCTCAGTTGATATAGCATTGGCGAGTAAAATCGAAGGTCCTGGTTTCAATTCTCAGTCCAGGTCGTATATTTTGCACTTGAAATATTATTTAGTTAGTAATATTAGTTGGTATTAAAAACTTATAAGCGTAAATACAAAAATTATGATAGAATAATCCACTTATCGTCTAACTCTTTAAGGAAGTGATTGATAAAATTTAACAACATAAAGGGAAAATGTTTAAGATATAAAACTAATCTGCGTTAAGCAAAAACTATTTTATTAATGTCCATAAACAGTTGCATTTAAACCTTCAAAATATTTATACTTAGGAGATATCGGTGAGGTCACACCGTGACCCTCCTCTATGTTAAGCGCAAGCATGAAGAAATTTTACAAATTATTGAATGAATGAAGAATAAAATATCTTGTGGAGTACATAACCTTCTGTGACCATTCGAATTGTAATTACTATTACCCCAGTGATTTGTTTTATCTTTAGCATGAGTTTCATTAAATGAGTATTGCTCATCATTTTCAATACAAGTAGTGAAATGCCGATAATAAAAAAGAAAATATTTCCTAACATTATAATTTAGTACCAATCAGTTTATTGCCTGTATTTGCCAAATATCTTGAGAAACTCGAAAATAAACGTTAATTAAGCTTTCTTTACTTCACTAATATTATTATTGAATTTTATTAGGATTTTAATATTTTAGCAATACCTGAGTTTGTCATAAAATAGGAATTTCCTAATGCCTTCCTACTTCGTAATGCATTCTTTAAAATAACTAATTAAACTCTCCTATTGAATTTACTCTCTAAATGAAGCCCTAAGTATTTAGTACTTCCCTAACGCAGTTACACAGTTAAATACTACATTTTTTCATATCATAAAACACCTGATACATTTATAGGTCAAATGTCAAATTTAAAGTCTACCATTAGACGAAAATTAACATTTGATGTTAGGATATGTTTTTAAGTAACCAATATCTCAAAACATCAAATTCAAACTGAATAGCTTCCTGAACTTGTTTCCTAGGATCCTTTCTAAAAGAGGGTGCAGTATTATTTGAAAACATATTGCCTATCCTACAAATAGTAGCAATAGACAAGTCATTTGCACAAATCAAAAACGAAGTCGCTTCTAAAACAGAGCCTATGATATTCTACTTGTACAATCCCTCATATCACTTATGAATATTATTCATCCAATCACGGTGTTTCCTTCCAAACAAACAAGAGTCAAACAAAGAATGGATTAATCCCTTATTTCACGATCATATAATTTTTAATTTGATCAGCAATTATTGGTCTACGAAATATCAATAATTTGTAATGAAATATACAACATATTATATTAGAGGCTAAATATGATTGTTTCATGATGCAACTAATATTAAATATTATAGAGACCCTGGTATGATTGAGTTTCCGCTACTTGACTACTAACTAACGTTTAGATCAGTTAAGGTTGCACATATGTAATTTAATATTAACAATAATATAATATGTAAATTCAAAAATTTGTCTTCCATTTAACTGTAAAATATGTATATACACAATCACTGAAAATAAGAAAGTTTGGAGAATTCCTGTGAATTTTTTTATTTATTGTTGCCATTAAATAATATTCTCTGTTTTATTTAGTATTAGAGAAAGAAATATATGTACAATACATCCAATAATATTCCTAGTCTAGATTATAAATCTAATGGTATTACTTGAATTTCCTTCCCATAGTCAAAAACTTAATTACATGTTTCAAAAAATTTAAATTATTTTATTTATCATACTAATATTAATAATTATACGATTAAACATTATGTCATAAAGTAAGCTACAATTTAAATTATATTTATTCAAAACTCAAATTATTTTCCATTGTAATCATCATTTGTTTTTACCTGTTTCACGATAATAATGATTGTCATCAAAGGTCAATCAACAATGAGACAATTTGTTTTATAAATGTTCACCAGTAACATAATTCTCCAGTGGTCTTTTAATGCCACTAATTCATCGTACTAAAAATACTTGAATTGATTTGTATAATATTATAAGCGATTATATTATAAATAACTGCTATATGATATTTATTACCTCATTCTTAACCAAAAAAGTATAGATAAATAGGAAAAATGGTTACTTCAGTCCTTGCAATCATGTAAAATATGACGCAAAAAACATATAAGAAGTCATTATGTCTGCACGCAAAGTTATAGCACGAAACACAGTAAGCTGAAACCAAACACGGTTAATAAGTTGTAAACTTTTAATGAAAAACTTGTAGAAAGACGAGGCATCATGCAATAAATTCATATTAAATATAGTTTTTCATTATAACTTTACAAATTCTTCTTTAGCAGGTTAAATTATGAATTTCCTGGATTAAACAAAATGCCTTCTCTATTTTTAGATGTCAAAAATATGATGTCCGTCTAAAATATCGCCACTGCGTCCATGTTTCCCTTGTAGATATTTGAGTTTGTATAAACATAAAGAGTTAAATAAAATGTGATTATTAAATACTATAAATTATTTGTTTGGGAAATTAAATAATTTAAATATCTGTAATAAAATGTTCTGTAAGTT
Source organism: Aphrophora alni (assembly GCA_963513935.1). Lineage (NCBI taxonomy): Eukaryota > Metazoa > Arthropoda > Insecta > Hemiptera > Aphrophoridae > Aphrophora > Aphrophora alni. Next base: position 77,547,044 of record OY740771.1, on the reverse strand, counting down.
ATTTCTGATGTATGACTGAAGTTAATAATTGAGTAAGTTTGAAATGGAGGAAAAATCATATTAATTAGGAAAATAGAACTGTCAAAGTACTAAAAATAAATAAATAACTATACAATACCATAAAAAATAGTGTAACAATTATATATTTACCCATTCTAAAACCGTGTTTAATAATCTAAGTTGAACTTACGATATTTTCTTCCATATCTTAGTAGTTTGTATTTTTTTTTAATATCGCAAATATTTCAGAACTACATATTTATTGTATATTTTCAACGAGTAATGCAATGATACAATCATATTTTTATACCTCTTACAAGGTGCCCAAGTAATCAGGTTCTCAAATAATGAAAGGCTTAAATTCTAACAACTAAAAAATGGTCGCAACGGTAACGTTTTTATACATTTCAAATTGGTTATATAGATAAACTTTCTTGCACTTAATTTATTATCTTCTATGACTGCTGTCAAATAAATATACTAAAATCACTACGTATTATTTTAACTATAATAGGTTTTAAAGGTAAAAAAATACATCTAAGAAAAGAACGGTTATTAATCAAAGTAGTTGTAAAGGTAAAAGAAAGTTTTATATAACAAAAAAAAATATAAATTAAGAATTAGTCTGATAATATGTAGCTATCTAAATCGGTTTGACACTGGGAAATCAGATTAAATCTGTCAAGTCTAGTAACTATTATAAATAAAATAAATATTTGATGAAAGAAAAATCATAGCAGAATTATAACTAACAAAAGTAACAAACAAGTTCATATTTATTTTGAATACAGTCTTTTATAACATAGTATATTATTTTGTGTTAAATGTATAAAAATTTCTATTCAAATTATGCACTATGTAATATCCTCTCAATATAGTTTGATCTATAGCAAAGAATAAAAGGCGAACCCAGCGAAGCAAAAAAGAATGTGGGCAATCATGTTTAACAGCTCCGTAAGTTAAAAATCATATTAAATTCAAGAACGATTGTTGCAGTTAGAAACTGTTTAAAGGTTGTAAGAAAATGTTTTAGTTAATAAATTTATTAAAACAACTATTGTAATTTTGTAAGATACCATCAAATAATATGTATTCCACTCATGTAGTACAGATATCTCGCAGTTTGTACGTTTTACGGTTTAAAGAAATGAAGCGTATTTATTATAATAGTGTCGATAATCACTGTGGTTATCATAATATATTATGAGAAGAGATACTTATGTAGAGAGTGTCCGACAATATATAACAGATATATCTAAACTTATTCCAACTCATTCAATTGGATCATACGGAATTTAAATGTGATTTTAAAAGTTATAATTTATATATATATATTATAATAAGCTGTGTCTTCTAACAAGCTTTTCAAATTAATATAAATAGCTGCTTAAAATATATATTGATTATAATTTGAGAAAAATATTATGTGTTTAAATTATTATGAAATAGAGTAACAATGTATATATATGTAAAGTTCAAAATACATTATGTTTATCCACAAACGCTAACATTCATTTGTATAAACGTACATTTAACTATAATATTATTATCACTATGTACACGAATAGACAATAATATCACTTTATAGCTTGTCAATAAAGCAATTCTCTCAAAACATTTACCACGAAGCGCTTAAAATTTCAAAATAACATGACAAAACGTTAATCTTAATTCAAATATAATTATTTGTGATGGAGGTATTATGTTTAGAAGACTATGTAATACAATGTATTATTTTCCAAATTAGCATAGGATTAGTGTACTAATTGCAGTGAATTTATGTGAACAATGTAATTATATAGCAGTATCCGTTCATAAATTATTATAAACACGATGGAAACTATTAGTTTGATGGATTACAATTAATTAAAATTTTATGATATAATTAAAAATTTTCATAACTTCTGTTAACGCAAAAAATACGTAATTATATATATATATATATATATATATATAGTGACTATTTAAAATAACTAATTATAATAAAATGCAACATATGCCCACAATACTGCACGGTTTATAGATCATAAATAATAAAAATAACCCATTATAGTATTTTATATATCTATTTCTAAAAATATTTTTTAAAGAGTAATAAAATGGAAATTAGTAACTAACAAACAGCAAGCATACTTCACACTACCTCACACAAACATGCGGGCGCGCAGACACACAAAATAAACATTTAATAGACGAATGGAATTTTTAAATCACAAGAATAACTTTGGTTCACGAGTTATATGTCTAAAAGAGAAAATGCATCTAGAAAGCAGGATTAATAATACAATTCCTAAAATTCGGCCCAAATGATATCGGTATTATTTTGGTGAAATGGCAAGGTTTGTGACCTGGTGCTTAAAATAGTAAGTTACATAATTGCTTACTTAAGATATATAAAATATATGAAAATAACAAGACGGCTGTTTGGATTAGTTTGTTGAATTTTTCAGTTTACTCGTCGACTGTGATTTTTACATGCACTTTGGTGTCATAAATCTCTACAGGTCATCAACGTTCACCTTTTAAAATTTCTTCTTAATTTATTTTTAAATTTTTTATCTGCTAAATAATTACGACCGTGTATTGATAAAATAAAAGTATCGTGTTTGAACTATATTAAGCATTCATTTAGATTAGTCAATAGCGTTAAAAAAATAACCTCAGACGTGATGAAAAACCTCTCGGTCTTCATTGACTACTTTTTCAGCCTCATATCAACGGTAGGAACTCGATCATTCAAGGACTAAAATAGAGCTATTGCAATAACTGATTTAGGTAAAGAAAAAAGAGCGTCAATTGCATTAATAAGTATTCCATAATACGAAATCAATTGTCACACTGTTACCATAGAAATTTTGTAGTTGTTAAGTAATGATCACAAATCAATATTAATACATACCAAATAATGCTTGTAATTTCTTTGATTAATGGGACCTTCCGTTTACAATGATCTTCATTTGCTGTTCAACGAAAGACTTTTCGGCTAATCACCTATTTTCTAGTTGATCAGGATGTGTTCCTTTGTCAAATACAGTTAGGTCCACTGTCTCGATTATTTCTGTATAATAAGCACAAGTTGAAATAAAAACAAGCGAAATAATTTTGTAATTTCTATGAATAATGGGAGATAGAGCCTTCAAATTCATTGTTTACAGTTAAACGACGAGCATTTCGGCTATTCAACAACAAAAAATAGAGGTAAGGCCTAGAAGGAAGGCGATGATTATAAGACCAGCCCAGGGCAAGAGCTATGCAGAGGTCCTCAGTGCGGTACGGAAAGAGGTGCGACCGGAGGATGCTGGTGCCGAGATTCGTAGCGTTCGGAAGACATTGCAAGGGGATGTGCTAATCTAGTTAAACAACTGCAGGGATCAGGCAGGCTTGCAGAGCGCGATCAAATCAGCTATAGGGGAAGGTGGAGACGTCCGTTGCATTGCACCTAGACTTAAACTTGAAGTACTAGATCTTGATGCCTGCACAAGTGAGGCGGAAGTCGAGGAGGCTATTAAAAGCACTATGGGGGAAATATCGAATGAATATATCAAAGTTCACATAATTGGACCAAACAAAAGAGAACAATGCATGGCCATAGTCGAGACGGAAGAGGCAGCAGGTATAAAACTGCTAAGTAAAGGGAAAATCAAAATTGGGTGGGTGGTAGGTAGACTCAGAGGTCGGCTAGAGGTGAGAAGGTGCTACAGATGCCTAGGATATGCGCATAGGAAAAGAGAATGTAAGGGCCCGGACAGAAGCAGTGTTTGCTGGAGGTGTGGTAAGAGTGACCACAAGGCGGCACAATGCAAAGAAGATCCGCCCTGTGTCTTGTACACGGAGCACGGAGCAGTAGAAGCAGGTCATATCCCAGGTACGGGAACATGTAAGGTGTTTCGGGACGCGTTAGCATTGGCGAAGGACACACGCAGAAAATGGTAAAGATACTACAGGCAAATATGAATCGAAGCAGGGATGCTGATGGACTAATTGAGCAACTGGTGCTTTAAAACGAAACCCACATCGCCATTATAAGCGAGCAGTACCGGAACAAAGACAGTCAGAACTGGGATGCTGATACTACGGGAACAAATACTCAAATGGTACCTGTGAACGGAAAAGGTCTTGGAAACAGATATATCTGGATAAAGAACAGGGAAATGATAATCGTTAGCTGCTACCTATCTCCTAACGAAGGGATACGTGCGTATCAAGATAAACTTGACGAGATAGAGGATACTCTTGGCGAACATCGCAGTAGTAAACTGGTGGTCGCGGGGGATTTTAACGCCAGAGCATGTGAATGGGGAATGCCGTACACGAACAGCAGGGGCAGACTACTTCTAGAAATGGCGGCTAGAGTTGGATTGGCGGTGGTTAATGAAGGGAGTACACCGACCTACTGTTGACCAGGATTCGGGTATTCTATCCCGGACGTGACCCTCATCTCGGAAGGAATGGAATCAAGAATGGAAGGCTGGAGAGTGCTGAAGGATTACACTGGTAGTGACCACAACTACATTGCTTTCAGTGTGGAAAAAGAGAGAAAAATTCGCACATCAAAGAAAAAGTCGCAACCGAGATGGAATGTGGGTAAACTAGACCACGATTTGTTAATAGAAGCAATAAACTTTGGAGCGTATTATAACAAAAACTGTACACTTGAACCGCAGAGCGCAGGAAATGCGGAAAAGATCGTGGAAGACGTCACCCGTATTATCCGACAGGCCTGCCAGCTAGCGATGCCCCGCAAAAAACAGTTTAAACACAGGCAACAGTCGTACTGGTGGTCCGAGGACATAGCCGAGCTGAGGCGGAAATGCTTAAAATTAAGAAGAAGAGCTCAACGAGCCCGCAGTAGATCGGAGGTGTATATATTTACATCCGAGCATAAGGTAGCCAAGAAAGCGCTAGTGATGGCCATCCGTAAAAGTAAAGAAGGGTGCCGGAGATCACTGTGTGACGATCTAAATGAAGACCCTTGGGGAATGGGATACCGGATAGTGACCCGTAAGCTCGGCGGCGCAAGTGCTAATAATACAATGAGCCTAGCTACAAGCAAAAAAATTGTGGACACTCTCTTCCCTGCGCATCCGAGTAGGAATCACAGCGAAGTACGAGGTGTGGATGAAGAGATTCCTTTGTTTAGTGAGCTGGAACTGTCTATAGCAATAAGGTCGCTGAAGAGTGGGAAAGCTCCAGGCCCAGACGGAGTTCCGCCAGAAGTAATGAAAATAGTGGCTGGTGCAAAACCGCGCTACTTCTAAAAATGTTTAATACATGCCTACAGACGGGGATATTTGCTACTCCTTGGAAGGTAGCTCGATTAGTATTGATAAACAAAGGAAAGGTTGATCCTGATTCTCCGGAAGCATACAGACCTTTGTGTATGCTGAATGTAGCGGGCAAAGTTATGGAGAAGTTAATAAAACTAAGACTACAGCAAGCGATACGAGAAGAGGGCTGCCTCTCTGACCGACAGCACGGTTTTCGGCAGAACCACTCCACAATAAGTGCAATCCGACAGGTGATAGATGCGGTCCATGAGGCAGATAAGGCTTGTCACGCAGCAAGGCCAGTAGTTCTACTTGTGACGCTGGATGTAAAAAACGCGTTTAACTCTGTCCGATGGACCGATATATTGGAAGCATTGACACGCGATTTTGCAGTGCCTAACTACCTAGTATCGGTTATGAGAGATTATCTTAGGAATCGATGGCTAATGTGTGAAACTGAAGAAGGATGGTGGGTTAAGGAAGTAACTGCTGGGGCGTCACAAGGATCGATACTGGGTCTCGAATTGTGGAACATCTCGTATGACAATCTGCTTCGACTAGAGATGCCAGACGGAGTGAACGTGGGGGGTATGCTGATGACGTGGCGGCGGTGATAATAGCCAGGAACGTCGAGTTAGCACAGCTACGATTGAATCAGGTAATGCGCCGTATTAAAACTTGGATGGAGGAGCGTGGCCTACAACTGGCCATTGCAAAAACGGAAATTGTCCTGCTGACCAGAAGGCGGATTCCAACTCTCGTCCCTATGGTAGTTGAAAGAGAGACTATTAGAGCCAAGAGATCGGCAAAATATCTAAGAATTATACTTGATAACAAATTGAGCTTTGGGGAACATTTGCGGACGACCTGCGAAAAAGCAACGGCGGTGACCTACTTGTTGGAAAGGCTAATGGCCAATATTGGGGGCCCAAGGGAGAGTAAACGGCGACTCCTATGGATGACAGCACAGTCCATAATGCTCTACGGGGCTGAAATATGGGCTGATGCCATCAGAACTAAGAAATACCGATGTAGGCTGACCTCGATACAGAGAATTGGAGCGCTGAGAATCACCAGTGCTTACCGTACAGTCTCCGAGCCGGCAATCCTAGTGGTGGCTGGTCTCATCCCAATAGATCTGTTAACGCATGAGCGGAAGACCATTTATGAGCTCAATAGAAAGATGAGCAAGCATGAGGCTCGCACAAGAGCGAGGGAGAACACTTTGACCATGTGGGAGCTCCGCTGGGACAGGGAATCACGGGGACGGTGGGCAGCGACCCTTATAAAAGATGTCAAAGAGTGGATAAATCGAAGACATGGGGAGGTGAATTTTTTCACTACACAATTTCTGACAGGTCACGGATACTTTCGCTCGTACCTGGAAAAGATGGGGAAGGTTACGTCAGCTAGCTGCATAAGGTGCAGAGATGCCAGAGATGACGTGAAACATACGCTTTTTGATTGTGAGCGTTTTTCTCAACAGAGGAGAGATATCAACAACAAGGTAGGAGACTTAACAACCGAGTCCATTATGCAGATGATGTTAACATCCAGAGAGAAATGGGAAGCAATATCAACGTATATCGAGGCTATATTGCGATGTAAGAAGGAGGAAGGTTGGCTAGAATCATAGCAATAGCAGAAGAGGAGACCTAAACAGGACAAAAGCAGGCACCACTCTGATGAAATGCGAGAGCGGTACCGGAGTGGAATAATGCCTGGGAAAGAGGAAGGTTTTAGTCGGTAGGCCATTCGGAGAGTCCGACACATAAGTCCCCTTGGGACGAGTGCGTAATGCATTTTGCCAAACCTCTATAAAAAAAAAAAAAAAAAAAAAAAAAAAAATCGGCTATTCAGTCATTCTCAAGTTGAGCAGAATGTGTTCCTTTGTCAATTAACTCCTATAGTTCATTACTTTAAAGTAACACCTTATATACACTAAAAGCCAAAGAAATAATTATTAACACTACAAAGCAGTTCATTGTACGTTTCAGTCATTTCAGATACTCTCACGATAACTTCAGATACTTACTTGCTAACTTCATGACATAGACTCGTCTTCATTGTTCTAACTACAGCAACAACAAAAATGACAATAAAGAGAACTAAGAAAATCGAGTTTTAAATAATGTGAAATTAATTACTTTGGAGCCGTTAAGATTACATTAGCTATAATTAGTTAATATTTTATCTATCTTGTAATCTCTGTCGAAAAAAACTCGTTTAAACGGTAGGATAAGTTTTGAAATTTGTTTTCCGTAAATTATTAGATAGTTGGCGCGTCACTTTGTCTTGAATAGATTTCGTGTTAAAATTATTAAATTGAATTTTTAAACATTCACAAAAAACACATTTTATAACTGAACCCAATCCAGCCAAAGATCAAATAAGCCAAAGGATCTGATAATGGCATATAGAAACCGTCGAAACCGATAATACTAGTAGATTATTGGAGAATAGTTTTACAGAGATAACAATGTAAACAATTTTCTTAAGTATTATTTTATTGATAATAGGAATAAATATTACATATATTTCATTTCAGTTTGAATTGTTTAAAAATAACTTCTATATCGATTTTGTTTTAATATATAGTTTCATCCACTTTCTTAACTGAAGTTCCTCAAAACTGGAAATCAATTATATTATAGACAAAAACACTAATGAACTAAATTAAGGAAGAAACTAGTTAATAAATTCACGCAATTATTCAAAGCGTAAACAGCGTTAGTAAACTTTAATAATAAATTATCCAAATCCCTAGTAAACTTGAAAAGTGATGTAACAAAGGGAAGACTCTATTACGATTTTAGTGGTGATAAAATTTTATCATCCATATTATTATCTCATATTAATTTAAAGACCGCTTTAACGTAATGTACTAGAAGGGTTAATTGACAAAGGAACACATCCTACTCAACTTGAGAATGACGGAATATTCGAAACGGCCGTGGATGAAAGGGATAAGAAGAATATTGAATACGATTGTCCCTTTAATCATAGGAATTACAAACATTACTTGCATTAAAAATTGTATAAAATTAGTTAACCCTACAAAATGAGTATGGTTTCATAAAAAAGTGAAAGTGATTTAACTGTATTTAAAGATTTAATTAGATATCGTAGAGGTCGATGTAGTAAATGTGACAAAACTAAAAGTGGGTGGTACCATTTAAAACAAAATAAATTTGTTAATGGTTCGATGTTGATTAAAGTAGATATTCGTAATCACTAAACTAAATAAAAGTTGTTAAATATAAATTAGTCTAAAATTTTAATTTTAAAAAGTATTCAGGGGAATCAGACAGAATCCCATCTTCTTGTGTTTCAACTACGTTTTTAAGTTATTTTAAATTTAATTTGTCACTTGTACATTTCCAGAACAGTTTACATCCAATAAGGATAAATATGGATTTTAACAGGGATTGGTGTTTTCCACTTATCATGCAAATTTTGACTTCCGCACATTTCAAGTTTAAAATCTCTAAATAAATTGTATTTTTAAGAATTTACTTAAAGTTAGTTATATGTCATATAATTTTATTACTACGAATTACATTTGTTGCAAAATTGAATTTCATCAATAGAACTATTCAAAAAATTTCATTGAACGAGTATGACGTTTGCTGAGTAGAGACCAAATACAAATCCAGTGAATGAAGATTAATTCCTATTGCGGGTGGAAACTCTATAAGGCCATTTTTGTTGACAGACGTAAAATGTATGTGAGATATGAAAATGCCTATTTTGCTTTTTGTGTATTATTTATGATAGTTATATATCTTTACAATAGGTTAGAAAAAAGTAAAATATTTGCAAAAAAGTTGAAATACACTAATATATATATATATATTCATTTTATATTAACTAAAACATAAAATATGTTCGTATTAAAGTGATAACGATTGATAACTCATATTCTTAATATGGATTAATCCGAGCTTTACCATCATTCATGTGTACAAACCAATGTAAATATATATAATCAAATTATATAAATGTTTGATTACAACTTATTCAAATAATTGTACTATATTCATTGCGTATATTTGGCGTTTAATAATTCATTTGGCTTACTTTTGAATTTGTAAACCGTCATTGTCATAATTTCTTTTAAATTTTAAGTAATCAATAACATTGTCTTACGGAACAACGGGATTTGTTCTTTTTTCATTTAAACGTAAGCAATTTTCAAAATATTCATCTCTTTCAAAGTTAAATGAGGACATCGACAACTGTAGATTAAAATATGTCATTAATCCATAAAATTTGTGTTAAATATTTATAGAACTATCAGTTTAAAAAATATAAATTATCAAATATAATGTACTAAGGTGTTGGTTATACCTGAATTTGTTTTATATTGTTTTTATTTCATGTCCCTAAATTCACTAAGACTCCTTCTGTATGCTTTAATTATGAAACAGAGTTCTGTAACATCTCCATTCGCTTGTAATAGTTGTGGCTGCAATATTGGTGATAGGTTTTTATTTATAACTGTTCGTCTTTTATTAAGCTATGTATAGCTTGTTTAATTGGACTATACACTTGAAGTCACGTAGTATATTTGATGTTATGGCTCTTCAAGCGTTATAGGTATCTTTTTTAACGTTTTTTAAAAATTAAACTTGGTTTTATAAAACCTGTAAGACCCATATGAATGTTGTTAATTTTTTAGCGATAGAGCATTGTTTGGATAGAAAGCAACTAATGCGTTTCTTCATATCGAGGCTATTTTCACATAATGTCAACGTATTTTTTTTGTCAATAACACATGATATGCATTCAATGTGATACTCAAAAATACCAGGCTTTTAATAGTATGTTATAATTTTGGTTTAATACAAATTTGAAATACGAGTTTTCCAGTAAGATTTGTATTTAAATTGGTAAGATACCGATCTTCCATTCAATGTTTTTTTTTTCGAAAGAGTCTGTGTAGTGATATCGAGGGACGATTCACAGTAAGGTAATATCAAAAGAAAAATTATCTCTCTCTATCTCATTTAAGTTTTTTCTCAGCGAATTTTTTGAAAGAAGGGGGAATAAACAACTTTAAACACATTCTGTGTGTTTTTCTGTGAGTTTAATAAATAAACTTTAAATTAAGACATCCCTTTTGTATTTAAAGTTTTATCCACACTTATAGGATGCAGGTAAATAAGCTTCTTTTATAAAAAAAATAATTTGTTTGAATACTATACCTACCATAATGATATATTTACTTCATATTGCTAAACAAGACACTTTTAATATAGACTTAACTATAATATTATACCGTAAACTATCCCTACAAAGAAATAAATTTGATTTCTTAGTAAATATATTAAAACATATATCTACTATAGATATATAAATTTTTTAATTTTTTACCATTATGTATTATTTTACATAACATTTTTCTACATTAAAGAAATAAATTGAAACATTCATTGGACAAATATTGACGTAGAGATAATGTTTAACAAGGGGTTCATGTTAGGCTATTATCAACAAGAAATCATGAATTTTATTCACTAGAAAAATTAAGGTTTTTAAGAATATGTAATGTAAAAACAACAAAATGTTTATATAATGATAGTGTTTGATTTCAGCCAACTGTGTTTCGTGTTATACCTTTGCGTGTAGACGTAATTGTCGACTTTTGATGTGTTTTCGTTATATACTTCAGATGGTAAAGTATTTGACCTATTTGCTATGGAACGAGGTGAGAAACGTTAAAGAATGATATTTTAAATATATTTAGTATAATAAAAAACAGTATAAAAAATAGTATTTTTACAACGACAGTTTATTGATCTCGTGATACAAGTGGTGAATTATGTTACTGACTAACATGTAATAAAATAAATTGTTTTATAATTCACACAAAGGTTCATAATAATTATTTTGTTAGGATATTTTATTTGATTTACAAATACAAATTCCTTTCATTATGTGGACAAATAAATAACAAGAATAATATAATTTGGAGTGTTGGAATATGGAAATGCCAATGATTTGTTTTTGCAGGATATACTATTGCGTTTTAATATTGTATATTACATTTTACAAGACATTGTAATATGGCAATATGCAAATATGGGTCAAGTGTTTGGTTTAGATTAACAATATTGATTTAAAATATTCTATTATTCTTCATTTATTTACTTCAAACAAAGCAAAATATATTAAGATATTATACACAAATTATGTTCCAACTAAACTTATAAAACAGTTTCTATTTCCCTGTTTGTCTTGATACTTGATGTAAGTATTGTTTGTTTATTGGAAAGAGAGAATGATAGCCATGGACATTAATTTAGATATTCAGATAATGAACACATATGTGTCTGCATAAGTATCTTACTTTTATTCACAAACACATTTCCTATAAACATAATTAAATATAATTTGTTTCGATATATAATTAAGGAACATGCAAAATAGTAAGTAAATTGAATCTAGCTTTAATTTTATTTCTAATCCTACAGACCCATTATGTTGTTAATTTTTAATTACGCGTTCTTTTCGAATTAGTCGTTATTACAAAGAACAATGATTATACTAGTTTTGAATTTTACGTAAGTGACCAACATATTTAATATTAATTTAAATAATATATTCTTGAATCCAAATTGTTGTTGATATTATTTGTAAAATGGCAACTAATGAACCAGTAACTAAGGATGTCGGATTAAAACATTGATAAAAATTATATTAATAAATGTAATTTTAAGTAATTATTCGACGTAAACATTTAAATATTGTCAAAATATCTCAAACATTTGTGTCTATTTAAAAAATTCAAGCCTTTTTCTATCAAAAAGAACAATTGATGGCACAAAGTTGAGGGCAATCTTCACTAAATATTTTCTAAAAATCACCTTCTTACTTTTATTTTTACATATTTATCTTAAAAAATAATATGAAATATTATATATAGTTTATGTTTTACAATTTATATAATTGTTTTAATATTTTTATTAATATAAAGTTTCATTTTACTTACAATGAAATATGAAACTCACAAAAGTTAATATACATGTAATATGAGCGAATATAAATTATGAATGTTTTTATTACGCTTTGAAGTATTACAATATATATATATATATATATATATATATATATATATATATATATATATATATATATATATATATTACTCTTTAGGGCCAGATCGCATCAACGTAATAATTATTTTTTGTATTTAAGGAGTAAATGAAAGTATTAAACTATCTTTCCTTATAGTGGTAACGTGTTTTGAATTAATATAAATAAATCGTTAATTAACATTTAACTGGTTTCCCAGTGGGAACACTAATACTACAATTAAAACATAAATTCTTGCACAATAATAACCACCTAATTAAAAAGTTCTGTTTGTTCTATTTATTAACTTATTATCGACTAAAACACCAATAATTTATATGACCTTGATATTTATAACTTTATCCATTAATTCTCCATCAAGTAACAAAGCTCTAATTACTGTATAGAGGGATGATGTTTGAAATGATAATGTATTGACAATGTATATGCCTCGTAGATAATCATTGTGGGAGGCCTAACTAACTATAATCCATTGCATTAAGCTGATACAATAGATGTGGATAGAGTATGTAATGTATTTATCTGTGTGGGATCAACTAAACACACTTTGAACTGATAGCTTTTTTTTTAATAATGAACATATAACGTCTGATTTTATATATTTCATGCTTCAAGCTTCATCTAATGATATTAATGAATTACATACTTACCTTTACTAAGACAATATCCCTGTTTTACAAGCTCTTCATTAATTAGATTTTATGTTAGATGATTAACATAAGTAATGCTTTTCTACTGGCTTTCTAATTTATAAGTGATTACCAAAACTAGAGTCATCATGACGTAGCCTCCAGCTTCTACCTTCTCCTCCTCATCTAATTTTAAAATTTCTCCCAGTTTGACCTATATAGTAGCATTAAAAATTTTACAACATAATTGATAAACCCCACATTTGTTCATTTTTGGTATTTTATTTTTACTATTAATTAACATTTTATCTAAATAATTATTATCAACATAAAATACTGGTTTAAACTTTTCTTCTTTCCTAATATATAACTAGCTTGACCTACATAACCTACCTTCCGCCATTCTGTGTATTTATTATCACCCTCACGAAGGAAAATATGTTTTTTGGTAATATTTTTTAACATGTTTTATTTAACATTTTATCTATTAATTTTTCAATATACACATTATTCCTAAGTATTTGTTATATACAATTTAATTCCTTATCATAATCATCCCGTGACTTAGGAATATTAATTAAACGATACAACATACTATGGAAAGCAGCTAACTTGTGGTTAAACGGGTGTTTGGAATTAGCGTGAATCACATTGTCTATGAAAGTACGTTTTATAAATATACTAAATATTTATTTACCATTTTCAATTTTAATGTTAAGGTCTAAATAACTTATGAGATTATGTTGAATTATATCCATAGTAAATTTGTATTGTTTTAATAATTGAATTTAAATAATTAAAAACAATTGAAGTTGGCGTTCTGAACCATCAAACAAACATAGCACATCATCTACATATCTGTACCAATAAAGGATTTTACCTTTAAATTGATTTTTAATGTCAAAAAGTTGATACTCAAAATTTGCCATAAATATCTCCGCTCACAATGGTCATAGGGTTGACCCCATAGCCAAACCCTCTGTTTGTTCAAAATATTTTGCTTGAAATTGGAAATAATTTTGTTTTACACAAACATCAAGAACATCCATTAATTCTAGAGTAGTAACAGGATATACTGGACTTATACATTAGTAGTTCCATATTTTCCAAACATTCCTTAACTGGAATACTCTTAAATAAACTCTTCACACCGAAATATACAATTTTCACATTAGGAGGTATATTCACCTCTTTAATTTAATAACTAACTTTAAAGTATTTTGTACCATATTTCGATTCAAAATTGGAAGTAGATTTTAAAAACACAATACAAAATTTTGCTAAATTATATGAGGGTGATTGAACAAAGGAAAAAACTGGTAGTATGGGAATGTTAGGTTTATGCAATTTATGTAAATCATATAATCTAGGTGTTAACAGATTCATAACTGGTAGAGTGTACTTATGAGACTTATTAAAGATACAATTATTATTAGATTTTGCAGACTTCACAAATTTAAAATTAATTTTTTTGGGGTCACATTTTAACATTTTAAAAGATGAACTACTTAATAAATCCTTAACTTTGTCAGCATAATTATCTAAAGCTAGAATCACAATTGAATTCAATTTATCAGTATTTGTTAACAATCAATCATTCTACATTCATTTCTTTTATGTATTTCATGACTTTGACTTCTTTATTGAAGAAATTAAATTTAGTACTAAATATAGGTTCCTCCTTAACTAGACTAGAACTAATGTGTTTAGAAGTAGTATCCGTGTCAAGAGCTAGTTCTACATCTATGGCTAAATTTACAAATTTTGATATATTTGGTTTAAGAGTCGGACAATACTTTAACCCTTTTGACAATAAGTTGAGTTCATTACTGTAATATTAAATTGTACATTTAATAAGTTAACCAATCTATTATAAAATGTATGATCACGTTTCACATTTAACGTTGTTGTGTGATTGTTATTGCGATAATATATTACATTTTCCCTGTTGATTTATAAATTATTTATTATGTATTAATTAATGTACTCACATAAATCACTATCAAGATTACCAAATAATACCTCATGCAACCTAAAAGTTAATTCACTACGGATTAATTTAAGATGTTAACTCACATTATCCCTTAAGCCGCTTAACTCACTTTTTAACTTCATGTTTAATCCAAGCTTTTTGAGCCACTTTAGTAGTAATTATCTCTCCTTATGGTGATATAGTAATTTTGAGACATGAATATTTAGCACTATATTTTTCTTTAAACAAACATTTTCAAACCCTAAATGCTGCGAAGCTTTCCTTCTTCCTTAATCTTTTGAATAAAACGGTCGTACGAGTTGTACTGGCTTCTTTTAAACTATTTATTCCAAGGACAGTTAAAAATATTACCAAAAAACATATTTCCCCTAGTGAGGTTGATAATAAAACCACAAAATGGCGGAAGGTAAGTTGTGTAGGTCTAGCTAGTTATAAATTAGGAAAACTATTAGGAAAGAAGAAATTTTGTAAATCAGCATTAATAAAGTTACAAGTATTTCTCGTTTAAGATTAAGTAATTTGTTAAACAATCTATACATAATTTTATCTGCAAAAGCGTTAAAGGATTTCAAGTAATTTGGAAAGAATGAAATTTGTTTTATAAATAAACTAACTTAACGTTTCTTCTTTAATAAATAACATTAGACAATTTTTAATTACATGCTAATATGAAATGCAAAAAATACAGAATAACGAGATTTTATTGCGTGCTACAAGATTTTGTTGATTCGTCCCTATGCAAGTTTTCCATTATAAGTTTTACTGATTATAAAAAGAGCTGCTTACAGTCTGTTGTGTTTCGTGACATAACTTTGCGTGCATACAAAATAAATGACTGTTTATGTATTTTAGCTTTATATTTTTCGTGTTTTCACATTCTTTGTAGTTACAAAGTTAGATATGATAGTTTAGTGGTAATTTACTTAAGAGCCTATTTATACAGAGTCACTCAAGTAGCCAGCACTGGCTTCATTAATGTCAATACAGCCCACAGTGTTGACGTCCAGGCTTGCCACTTCTGTGACGAAGTATAGCCACAGCAGTTTCCCGGCCTAGCTTCCATATCTCAGTAGTCAATATGTGTTCGTCGAGTAAAAACTAATTAATATTACTATGTCGACATGTTTCGTAGGTCCATCATATTATTCACTCGTATGGGATCGTCGTAAGTTAAACTAAATTACACTTTAATCAAACCTTCAGGGATTTCCACTTTTTTTATTAATCAAAAGTCTTAGTATAATAGTATGATCCAGTATTTTAAAAGCTCATTATGTATATAAAAATGGGAATTAATAATATTAATGTTCTGTAAGCAAATTTGAATTTCATTTTTTGGAATTTTTTATTATGTTTTTTTAAACGATTACCCTGAAAAAAAAACTGTAATAATAATAAGGGACTGTAATGCTCATAGGTCAAGTAAACAAAATAATTAATATCTGTTAGATCTGTCGTGCAATTATTGTATAGTAATATAAAGTTAGATATAAATTACGAAGACGAAATTTTAAGTGAGAAAGGTCCTGGAAGAATCATGAATATCTCATACTAAATGGCCAAACAACGGATGATTGTAAGGGTGACTTTACATTTATTGACCGTCATGTGTCCTCTCTCATACACGTAGTACTTTCACCGGCATACAGACCAATTGAGTTGACAATTAACAAATTTGTTTTAAATGGTACTCGTGTGTCACTTTTTTACCACGCCACTTTTTCATTGTTATCCACTCTCATTTCTCAAAAAATGTGAAAGTATTTGGTGCAAGAATCAATGCAATGTTTAATACGTGTAATAACTCTGAAGAAAAACTGACTTCCATAAATAACTTAATTAATATTATTAAGTTGTAATCTAAACATCAGACTAGTTATAATTTAATTGATCAACAACCGTGGTTTTGTAGGAATTGTTTATCGGCTAGTCGTAAGTGATTAAAATTACTGAATTTGTGTATGAAATCAAACAACCATTATACCGTGTGGAGTGCGGCGTACAACAATTATTAAAGCCGGAATTATAGGGACAAATAAAGTCGCACTGTTGGCAACACCAGGTAATTCATAAAAAAGAGACTTTAATAATGTGGAAAACTACTTTGGTTTTGGGTGACTACATTTAAGATCTATACGTGTGTTTTATTGGGTAGTCTCACGTATTGATAAACTAACAGAATAAACTCACTAAATTCCAGGCATTCGTACTGGTTACTCAGCAATTGACAATCTACAGGGTAATTCTAAATGATGGACCCATTAAAAAAAATCGTATTTATTAAAGTACAAATCCGAAATGAACAATCTTTTAATCAATGAAAAGAGGAAGTTTCAAAGTTTGTTTCCATACCTTATAGGTGTTCAATGTAGCTTCCGGCTGCTGCACGGCAAACATCTACGCGGTAGCCAAACTCATCCCACACACGAGAAAGCGTACCTGGTATTACTGAGTGCACGGCAGCAGTGATACGGTTCCGCAAATCATCCATAGTTGTTGGTAGAGTAGGGACGTAAACAGCTCCTTAACATACCCCATAAGAAATAGTCACATGGAGTGAGGTCAGGAGATCTCGGTGGCCAGAAGTGTATAATCAGATCTTCATTTCCCCTGCGACCTATCCAACGATGAGGAAGGGATTCTTTCAAAAAGCCTCTTACATCGAGATGCCAATGGGGCGGAGCTCCATCCTGTAGGAAAATGAAGTCCTGTGAGTCTTATATAACTTGAGGGAACAGCCATTGTTCCAACATATCGAGGTAAGTTAATCCATTTACAGTTCTTTCTGCAAAGAAAAAAGGTCCATAAACCTTTGTACGGGATAAGGCACATAACACGTTTATTTTCGGAGAGTCTCTTTCGTGTTCGAATGTTGCATGTGGATTTTGCAAACCCCATATGCATACCTTGTGTCTGTTGACTTTTCCACTAAGGTGGAAAGTCGCCTCATCGCTAAAAATAATACACTGTAGAAACGCGCCATCCTCCATCATTTCTAGCACATAGCCACAAAATTCGATACGCTTATCTTTGTCATTAGAATTGAGAGCCTGCACAAGTTGTAATCGGTAGGGCTTGTACAGCAAACGCCGTCTCAGAACTTTCCATGCAGTTGGTTGGGGTATTGAAAGTTCTCTACCAGCTCTATAGGTAGACTTACCCGGACTGCGAACAAAACACTGTCTTCAATCCGTCTGACATCATCCTCTGACACACGCGGTCGACCTGTGCTTTTCCCTTACTCACACTTCCAGTCTGTTGAAATTGCTTAAAACAACGGCTCTTTCTAGTTGGTGGTTCTATCCCGAATTTAGTACGAAATGCCCGCTGCACTACAATTTGTGACTCACTTTTGGCAAACTCAATAACGCAGAAAACCTTGTGCTCCACAATAGTCATCTCCATCACAACTGAATAGCGACACGAAATGGCGGCCTACTCGCTAATACTATTTTCATTGACTTAATTTTAACTAGCTCACTAGAATGGTCTTATTTGAACTGAATGGTTTAGAATAATTATTTTGAGTAAATTACGAAAACAAATGTTCATACATTAAACATTAAAAAATATTTGGCCATTAGTTGGTGCTAATAAACATAGTACGTCAACGATTAGGTTAAACAATAGACTGTTAATTAACCTTCATTGTTATGTCTCTCTCGATTTTCTTTTTAACTGAATAAAGGATTGCTAGTTCTATGTTGGAGCTGTTCGTAATTGGTTTATATCCAGGCAGTACGGCTTCCGAAGTATTATTGATTGCGTAAAACAAAGCAATGGAAATAAATGATGTAACAGGTTAAGTTTTCAAAGAAAATAATTAAGCACTAGATTTTGCAAAATGTTACGAAAGGTTTCCTTGGCAGTTATACTTTGCATTTTAGTAACTCACGCAGACAACTTGCTACTTTGCAGACACATTGTGTAGTATGTCTTGTAGTTAAATAGTTTTAAATAAACATATTAAACCAATATTGATATTGGTAATCCACTAAGTGCTTATATACTAAGTTTTTAGTAATAACAGATTTTCTATCTACTCTTCTTTAATTTAGTGTATGGACAATTCAAATAGGAAAAGTAAAATAAAACCCTTACCAAATGTATTAATTACTTTTATGTCTCTATTTCCACTTCTCCAAGGAAAATAATTAAAAAAAATTATCCTATTGTTCTTCGATAGAACAAAACAAAATTTATTCTCTATAAATTACAATATTTATATTTTATTTTCTATTTTTAAAGTGACCTAAGTTCTTTGAAGTTAGTAATTTTCGTCAAACAAACATTATTTTTTAATCATCAGAACGGTTATTTTTTATTATTTCAGAATGTCTGCTTGAATCCCACCTCCCCTACATATGTTGTGGTAATGGATATCGTGACTTGAAGTAGTCTGTATTATGACTTGTTAAAACCTTGCTTAGATTTCCATTTATTTATTGGTAATAAAATTTTACCAGTTTAATGTCGGAAATAAAATACATTTTACCATATGGTTTCGTGCAAAAAATCAAACGAAGGTAAATAATTAAGTTCGTATAGAATAATAATTCATATACATAATAAGTAGTGAAGAGAGAAAAACTAATAAGTTGTAATAAGTCGCAAACAAAAGTTGGAATTGGTTTACTATACCAGTTTTCATGTATTACATTTCTTTTATCAAATGTCATAAAACAAGCTTACGCGTAGACTCTATTTTCCTGTCTTTCCATTTACGTTGGGAACATTGATTGCTAGTATTCTCTGGGGTAAAGTTCAATCCGAGTCTATATTGTTAGAAGTCATGTCATGTAATGTCACGTGTTGAAATTTGTGGACTTAGTTACTCAATTTCAGTTGTTTTATGAAACTTGATTTTAATGCTTAATGGAGACTTTTAAGGTGAAATTTAATATTATTTATGTTTGTTTTCTGTGGAAGCAATTACAACAAGTAAATTTGCGTTATTGTTGATACCTACTCCTCTTACTTAATTTTGTACATTTTGTTGATTTGGTAGTGCATGTCCATGTAGGATAAATTAAAATGGTAATAAACTATAAAAATTTCCACACTTAAATACACTTTGTAATAATACACTTAAATAATACATATGTATGTTTTTTCGTGATAATGTATTATTTAATAAATAAAAGTTATTTGTTTTCAATAAAAAGCAAATGTCGTATACGTCTGCGTTGACGAGAGAGGGGGTAAGATAGAAATTCAGCGATGGTTTGTAATGAGTATTTATAATATCTACATAATTTACTAAATCTAATAAAAACTAACCTAAATAAGGCAAGAATATTATCTTGTTTTACGGTAATTAATTGAATTTTATTTCAATAAAAATGTTTTAAAACACTTATATGTCCCATGATTATACACAATGCATGTATAACATCTACTGTACTAATAAAGGTTTATGCTTCTTAACCATTTATGAAATGTTTTTTACATCAAAAAATTAGTTACCCTTAAATTTCGACTAGGAAACCCATTTCTATTTCTCTCAAACAGAAAAATATAAGTAAATGAAGATGAAAAATGAATTTCCCCACACAGCTAAGAATGATTTATATTTCCATATCTCTTTTATAGTTTTATTCATGTATAGTGAAAGAAGAGTAACTATAAATTTTGGATATAAATGAAAAATGTTAAAGAAAATAAATAATACCCTCCTAATAATGTATTGATTCTATTTAGAATTTATGTATTTTTCTCTTTCAAGTGTGAGATTGTGTGCTGCAAAATTGTGAAATGTTTGTACACGTATTATAATGTAGGTACTGCGGATATTTTAGTAAACTTATAATATAAATTATTGTACAGAAAATTCGTAATCATTAGATTTTATGCGACACATTCTATGAAATATCTTTTACGGACGATTGAACGTATGTTGTAAACACCGTTAAATATATCATACGGGTTGTTTTATGTAACACAAACACTGAGATCTTAAATTTACGTATGAATATTAGCAAGGCCTTTTCTTACACATTATAGTAACAAGTGATTAGTTATCTTGTATTATAGTTCGTCGTTAGTTTAGATTGAATGCTTAAATGTATAAGCACTTTTCGAGGATTCCGTGAACACTGCCGTTTTGTCTAAATATATACATAATTTTAGCTCAGACCTGAAATATTAAATCAACATTTTATAAGTCCATTTCATCTAAAGTATTTCATATTTCAATAAATATCTACTGTAAATATCACTAAAATTTTGGTTTTTGGCTTAGTATAATAAGTACACACAATTGACTATATTATTTTACGAATCCAATAGAGAAAAAAACTGAAATAATTACTTTTTTTTCTTCGAAATCAGAGCAAGAGATGTATGTATGACAGTAAATTGGAATGGAGCATATTTTTTAGCCAGTGATGTATAATATCATTATACCGTATCCTTGAATTTATATACTTTTATTACTTACAGCTATGGATGGATGGATGTGATCGATGGTAAATTGCTTGTAAAAAGCTTTGTGTTTTGACAACACCCCTCCCTCCATACTTCTGGTGGATTACAAAGAAATTTTAAAACGAATATCTGAATCAAGTCTGCTGAAATGAGGTAACTAATAGAAATAGGGATCCGAAATATAAGGACTAAAATTTGGTGGTGGAAAAGAAAACCACACCCAGTAAGTACTTAGAATCCGAAGCGGGGAGTGATAAAACTGATTTTCTTCGTCGATCATACGCTTGCACATATAATAATCTTTGGTAACTACTATTCCTTAGAAGCCGTAAATGGTTGTATTTAAACCAATTGCGCCTAAACAGCAAATAACTATATAGACTTCGTACAAGAAATGTCCAGTTAAGTAAAGGGTCTGGATTTGATTGTGTGTGTAACTTAAACACATTTTTCCAGCTTTTATTGTACTACTAATCATATACGTATAGTTACTTGTTAAAATAGGAATAAAAATAGCTTATCAAACATTCTCCACTAAAAACTTCATCTTCAAACAAATACTTATAATGAAACTCTCAATATAGAGTCGTCCAATTTTTTTAAAAAATATGTATCATGCAGTTTACATATTAAGAATAGATGTACCAAAAATTATAATTAGTCAATCACTTTTATGAAGTCTAACAACCAATGAACATTATTTATGAAACATGAGTAACTTATTTTTCTTATATAAAAAAAAAGGTTTGAATTTACATATATTTGACCTTGATAGTTATATTAAATCATTACGTTAAGAGTTATAATCTAATAGAATAACAAAATACAATTTAAATATAGTTTGGTTATTGTTTTAAACGTAAGTATAGTTTTAAAATTTTATTTTTAAACAAATTTAACTCCTGGTAACAATATACAATATACAATATACCTCGAAATAATTTGCATTATACAACTTCATCATTGCCAGGACGAAATATTCTTATGTCGTTGCTACATCACTTTGTAAGTTCAAAAGACATTTCAATAATTATTCAAATTGACATTAATGTATTAATTATAATGAATGTCTTAAAGACCAAAATTCTATTTGTCTCTCGAAATATTTTTCTCTGCCTTTATCAACGTTCTCCCTTTGTCCAATTAAAAAAATGATTGACATTCCCGTAACGTCTTCAATCCAATTAGCAAATTGTCTAAATGAAAATTTAAGGAATCAACCACTAATTAAT
Organism: Aphrophora alni; assembly: GCA_963513935.1. NCBI lineage: Eukaryota > Metazoa > Arthropoda > Insecta > Hemiptera > Aphrophoridae > Aphrophora > Aphrophora alni. The sequence continues at coordinate 77,524,399 of OY740771.1, read as the reverse complement.
AACTATACTAACTCTGCGATTTGTTAGTAATTCTTTCATAAAAAAAACAGATAATATTTAATGAATTTGTCTAACTGGTGTTATTTTCACTTGATTTTACTAAAAACCTAATATGTTACAATGCAACGATATCAACTTGACAATATCCAGCTCACTAACTATTGTGCGAAGGAATTCCACTTTGAATACACATTTTTCTGTTCAACTTGCTGAGATTCAAGAAGGTGGAAGATGCCCACTCGTAAGAAATAGTTATAAGACGAAATTAACTGAGCGGAGGAGAATATTCTTTCAATTTAAAACGGCCAAACGGCAATTCTGTATAACAAAAACGGCTAAACTATTAATTTAGTTTTTTTTAATGATTGAATTCTTGATTATAAAACGAAAACTTTTGTTTGTTAAGCCTATTTATGATTAAAACATGTCCCCGGGTATTAAATGGTGATATTTATTACACAAAGAAATTAAAAAAATATATTTTAAGCAAAATTTAAAATAGTAGGTTGCTTATAGAGACAGCCTACTATAGTTTTAAATTTGTAAATATTTATACACTATTTGAAATATACAAAACATAATAATTAGTACAATGTGTTACTTTAACGTATTGAATATATAGACAACCTGTGAGCTGTGTTTGTTTTGTTTTATAAAAAACAATAAAATGTGAAATATAAAAGTCAATGTGTTGGAAGGGTAATAATAACTATTTTACTTTGGAGCTCTTGTTGAACATTCATAACACCAATTCTGGCATAATAAAAAATGACTTGAAACTCATTTATGGAAAACTAATTTCCCAAATCTTTTTTTTTCTTATCGCATTTTAACATTGAAAACCTGTTTCTGAAATTGATTAAAAAGGTGAAATCAAAATACAAGGTGAATACAAAATGAAAATACACAAACATACATGGTGGGTATCATATGGAATCTAACATGTTTGGCGACACGGGTTTTATTAGATATATATCCTACATTTTTACTTCCTAAAGGTGATTTGTTGTGCATAAAAAATGTATTTCAACAATTCGTGATCGTATTTAGGTAAGAAACAACATTGGGATTTTTGTTTAGTAAATATTAAATATAATTTAAATTTAGCTTGTTACGTATTATTGAAAATAATTTTAATTAAATTATGTATTTTTTCCGATCTAAAAGACATATTTGTGTAACGTTTATTTCTTGTATCTTTGTTCATAATTGTTTGAGAGAAAATATAGAACATATTTATATTTATTTATAAAAATAAATTATTTATGTTCTTTAACCAATTACAATTCAGGGATACCAATAACCATTAATAGATGAGTCGAAATGCCGCATAATTTCTCTATCTGCATCCTTCTGAATAAATCTTTGCCATACTAATGAAACAACTGCTTTTATTTCTTGGTAGAGTTTTAATAATGTGTGTTTTTTAATCACTTTCATAGTGTACAGAACTTATTGTAACATTTCATTTTTATATTTTTATTCCATAAATTGTAACTATTGTTATAACTTTTTTTTAAATAAAAACTACCAGTTATATTTAAAAACGACTAAAAATTAATTTTTATTTCGAGTTTATGACGTTATTATGGGAAACAAATAGGGATTCAAGGTTATCATAATCTGTCAAAATAAACTACTTTAATTTTGGTTGATAATTAATTAATTCTATGAGAGAAAATATAAATTTAATTTTAATAAAATTTACCTCAAGTATGCTCTAAGGGGCAAATCAAAACTTATTGACAGCCATCTTTTAAAATACCCTGTACTTGAATTATTATAAATGAGAACAAAATCAAGCCACGGAGTTGTTATAAAATACGTAATTCCTCGAAATAAACTCTTCCAATTTTATTCAAGTTTATGTGAAACGTGATCGTCTACCCTTCACCCCTTACGAAATTACTACCGTATTTATTACGCCGGTAATAATTACCTCAATTATAATCCAGCACGATCTACACGAAGGACGTTTTCATGGTACAAGAAAAAAAATCTAGGCCCTTCTAAAATATACATTGGTTCAAAGTCGGCGTCTATTGTTTCATTTACACCTTTTTAATGACAAGTCTAATTTTTGGTCGTTAAATTTGAATCGTTTTTATTTGGTGAAATTATTTGGATTTATGATTAGGTGATTGACAAATTTTAAGGAATGATATAGCAAAATAATTAAGTAATTAATAATTTAAAATTATATTTCTTCTAAATGCAAACATAATTTCCCCACTTATATTTGTTCTATTAGTCAAAAATGCATCAATTTATTAATATATTGCCATATATCTCAAGACTATTATATTGTTGGGATTTCAAATTATTTATATTTACATAACTTTCTCTCATATACATAGTACAATAGAATGGACTACACAGTCGATCTTCCGTCATTGTAGAGCAATCTTTTGAGGTCTCATGGTTCAATATCATCCAAATTGAATTTTATATTTTATTTAAGTCAAAGCCTCAAATGGCATCATATACAATTCTGCCTTTACATTGTAAAATCCCATTTTACTATTTCCACAAGAAGGAAATCACCTCATTCATTTTCAGATGAACTTGATATATATAACTCTAGTTTTTGACATACATGTCGATTGCATGTGAACCAATCAAATTAACTATATATGACAATGCATCTACAATATTTTGGTTTTTAATATAATATGTTACAACGTTAGTCTTTTGTATTTTTGCAATGTAATACTGTGGAACATATGCCTTTCAATACAAAGACAAATGTCTCTTTAAGCTAATACAATATTTACATGCCAGTCATATATGACTTCTTCACCAATCTCATGAATTCTCGGTGGTAACACTTATACCTTTTAAACAGAATTCTGGCGGTTGTTTGAAACAAATTTAGGAATCGAGTACAAGAGTAAAATTATATAAAACTTAGATTGCGCTTCGACTAGTAAAATAATAGGGCTTTATAATAGCATAGAGAAATATTACTTTCTATCTGCTGCAAAGTGTATCATACATTAAGCGATTCCAAAATTAAAGGCTGAGAATGTTTTTAGTTGATTATCTGTCATAATGCGATAGCTTGGAATAATTATTTAAGTAAATAGAATATATGTAGCTACCTAGCTAATCATACATTAAGCGATTCCAAAATTAAAGGCTGCGAATGTTTTTAGTTGATTATCTGTCATAATGCGATAGCTTTGAATAATTATTTAAGTAAATAGAATATATGTAGCTACGTAGCAAAGTTGTAGTACTACTATAGCTTTGAAAAAGAGGTTTTTCTTAGAACAACGTCTAATAATTGTACGATTTGTCAAAATTGGTATAGGAAAGGGATATTTAGAATATTACTCCAGGTAAGCTTTTTTAATAGTCTCTACTTATTTCGCTGTTTCGTTCGACCCTTTTTGACCACCCACAAGCTTTTTCTGAGATTCAGTAATAGATAATAAATGTTTTTCCAATAATTTATTAGATTCCATTATATTACGCATTAGAAAGCAATGTTTAGTTTTAATATTTTTTCGTAAACGATTTACGTCAATAATATATTTAAACTTTCCCCACATTGCTATTTTTCTTCATACTAAACGTGTTAACAATCAAATGATTTATATAAGACTTGAATTCTGTCTAACTCCCTGATAAAACAAAAGGCGTAACTCTATGCAAAAATGTGACACATTCTGTATAAATTAACTACTATAAATTGTCTTCCGTCTGCACCAAGTTTGATTGAAATCGGATAATGGTTTGTGGCGATATGAATTTTTTTTAAATCCGTGAAATCATCGAAGTTATTTTACCCGCAATACACGGCAGCTATATTTGAAACCTGGATGGGACTAAGATTGGTATTGATAGGACAAGCTTTTTAGGAGATATGAGTTTTTTTTTTTTATCGTGTCCCTCCTAATTACAAATTAGAGAAAAATTGGGAGCAATATGTAAAAAACAAGTTTATAGGACATCCTGTATTTTCCTTAAAACAATAGTCTTCACTCTGTGTAAAAAGTTTGGTGGAAATAAAATAAGACAACTGACGACTGACATGATTCAAAAAAATATTTGCCTCTTCTAACATCATCGTTATGCAACCTACAATAGGCCTACAAGGTTTTCATATTTTATATCCGTGTGGGGTGGAGTTTTTAGCTGTGATAGCAAACGACACCGTGTATGAGATACGAGGTATTTTTGTACATCGTACCCCTTCGAATTCGGAGTAGTGCAAACAATTGTTTAAATGCTTTATAAACCTGTTTAGAATCAAAAGCACGCAGTTACTAATGTAATCTCCAAAACGCGGGAACGGTGACGTCGAATGGCAAAGCAAGAATATATATATATATATATATATATATATATATATATATATATATATATATATATATATATATATATATCGGTGACATTCGAACTGTTTTAAAATATTGAATGTTTCATATAATGTATGTTGACCTACAAATGTATTTAAGCTCTACATTCAAAGAAATTGACTGTACTCTGGGGCATGTGAATCAAGAAATTAAAAATGTTTGATTGTGTGCTGAGGAGCAAGTATTAATTGATCAACAACGCAAGAGATTGTAGATAACTATTCCCGTTTAGCGATCAAAATAGACTTTGAAATGTTCCTTGAAGTTAATATTTCAAACATCATTATAGAATATTGAAAATGACATTAGAAAGTTAGGTCTCGCAATTAACATAATACTAACTACAGTTGATAGAATATGTAAGAGTTCACTACTTTCCTTAGTCTTAAATTTTCCTTACTGGACTAATAAATTTTAAAAAAATTATTAAAAAAATATTCTTTCATGTTCATATTTTTAAAAGTTTTACAAAGACTTCATTGAATAGATCAATATTGTTACAATTATTTTGTACAAAACAGAAAATTATAGATTCAGTAACAATAGTCAATAATATTTATAAATGCAATTTTTAAATATCCTTCTTTACCACAACTCTTTGTATTTCCACGAACATATTGAGCTGGTATCAGATAAAGCTTTTATTTCGTCGAGGTTGTTAACAAACGGACAGGATGTAATAATGTAGATGTAGGTTGTTCTTAGAACTTCAACAAACGAATAAGCCTTAAGGTTGAGAAGGGGAGGAGGAAATTATTTTCACAATATCATCTAATGTTTTCTATCTCCACAATTCAAGGAGAATAACAAACAAAGGGAAATTGTGATACTGAATAAATTGTAAATATTAGACTTGTTGTGTAATAGTAATTATTTTCTGATCTGCTGAATTTCTGTTCTTCTAGATACTATTACTGTATTTATGCTCTAGACGAAAACAAAAACAATGCATGGGATAGAATGAGTTTTTATATTTCCCCTTTTTTTCCGCTGTCTAAAGGGAAGTTTATATTATAAAACCGCTCAAATGGTGCCTTCCATAAAAAACGATAGATCTTAAACATCGTCTTCTATAGATGCTTACATTCAGTTATTATAAACATTCGAAGGTGATTTTCTTCGAATGTATTTCTGTATCTTTTGCAATAACAGATTAATTGTACACGTATACATATAATTTTTCTTAAGGCTTATGAGACATACAAATAACGTATACAAAAGTAGAATTTATTAGCACGTATTATAAAAAAGCGCACAATCGGTTTCATTCATCTTATGGCGTTAAATATTACTACTGAGTGGGTAAGGCCACTAATTATGTTTTATGCAATTTAAGTAGATATATATATATATATATATATATATATATATATATATATATATATATAATATCAAAAAACATGTTAGATGATATTTTGATTTAGATCTTCAACTTGTGGGTGAAATAATCGATCTATACGCGATACGACACGAGAAGAGGTTAGATAAATACGTTAACGTGGAATCTATATAACTGCTACACTACGATCCGTATTAGAAGCGTCTTAACAGACAGAAACCTCAATATCTAACCTAGTCTATAGTATTTCTATTTTATACAAGTTAGAAAAACCCTATTCACGTGTAGTATTGCCTATATTTTGATGATTTCACTTAAAAGTTGAAGCTCGAAATCGTAATATACATCTTCGAACATGTTTTTTGGTATCATTTAACCTTGGAAATTGCGTGAACAAAATTGTTTCTGTTTCATTGTAGTAACGAACGATTTCATGCAATAATATGTATCCATCCAGACTGGTTTGGTGATCATTAGAACCCTTTTTTGATAGTGGTCCAATAGCGATTTACGATTGATTACGCTCATTTGCCAATATATTTTACGAGTTTCGTTGCCAGTATGTTCTATGTTTTACGCCCATGATGTCTCTACATGACACATTAAATGAAGTAGTTGCCTGTAAATCTTCTACTTAACCTATGATTTGAATCTTCATGCCTTAGTTTATAAACGGTTTTTGGAGTATCCAAAAAACAGTGCCACGTTACTTTTTGTTTTCAAATGAAATCTCTATAACAGGATTTCCTCCGGATGTTTGGTCTATCACAGCATTCGACTCATATGGTACAATAAATTATGCAGGTTTATTTAGTTTTGTGACATGATTATTTGAGATGTCTTAAAATAATTTGTAACTTGTTCAAATCGAAAATAAACGTTACATATGAATGTAAGAAATACAACTCTATTTCTATATAACTTTTAATATCTCTCTCTCTCTCTCTCTCTCTCTCTCTCTCTCTCTCTCTCTCTCTCTCTCTCTCTCTCTCTCTCTCTCTCTCTCTCTCTCTCTCTCTCTCTCTCTCTCTCTCTCTCTCTCTCTCTCTCTCTCTCTCTCTCTCTCTCTCTCTCTCTCTCTCTCTCTCTCTCTCTCTCTCTCTCTCTCTCTCTCTCTCTCTCTCTCTCTCTCTCTCTCTCTCTCTCTCTCTCTCTCTCTCTCTCTCTCTCTCTCTCTCTCTCTCTCTCTCTCTCTCTCTCTCTCTCTCTCTCTCTCTCTCTCTCTCTCTCTCTCTCTCTCTCTCTCTCTCTCTCTCTCTCTCTCTCTCTCTCTCTCTCTCTATAAATATATATGTGTGTGTGTGTGTGTGTGTGTGTTTTTGAAAATGTGTAGTTACAATAAATTCCGTCAGGTTGGAACACACAACATAAATTCTGAGTAAACAATTCAGCTTTTTTCAGCTCATCATAGTCATCATAGTCTGACCCCCCAAATTATATCATATTTCTTGAATTTCGGTGTTTTTTGAACTGAAGGATAAACAATAGCTTCGTTATGAATAGTTTCAAGAGAGTTTTGATTTTGAATCTTCAGGTCTTCAGTAGGTTTAAGAACCACTTTAATGTTGAATTTATAATTTAATTGATTTCTGAATTCATAAAATTGTTGTTTTGTGAACGTATCGACGCATATCTAGCGTGAGTAAAATTAATTTTTGTTAATATCTGAAGGAAGAAGCGAAATGATTGTCACGTAAAGTAAATCAGAATATAGAATTGTGACCTGTAGAACTAAGGCAATATATTTAATTGAACCAGTCCAATGAGGTAACATCATCATTATTAAAATAGTGCCTATTTTCAACAGAAAAATATATTGATTATAAAATGTTTGATATTATAGATCAAAAAAATCATTGCTTTTTTTGTAATAGTATGGTTCAAACAAAGTCCAGATGTCTTAAAACATATTTAAATTGTATTTTAATTTATCCACCTATTAATAAATAGCTAACGATTTAGCCTTTTGCCTGTAGCTTAGCTAATACAATATTCCCTATTTATTTATAACAAATATAAATGATATATATATATATATATATATATATATATATTTTTTTTTTTTTTTTTTTTTTTTATGTATGAAAGTTTGCCTACGGCAAAGTCAGTGGATACTCATTATTTTGACAAAACGTCTGACAAAAAACTGAGGAAATAAGATGTTTATTATTATCAATATATATTACCGTATTCCCGTGCCACTAAGCGAGTGATAAACAGATTGCGTGACTCAACTGACACGAAACAGAACAAAACTTCTCTGGTTCCTTCATGTACGATAAATATTCGACAAATTATGTTCTTTACACGGACTAAAATATCTATACATTGAATAAGCTGAATGACCTTAAGCCACGCTATTTCTATGTATATATAAATATATTCCTTAGACAAACTCAACAAACTCAACTGCCTTCACAAAATATTCAAAGTAATATTCTGCAGCCTGCTGAAATAGTTTCTTGTTCAAAGGACAAAACCAGGGTTAGCTGCCCTCTATCATCTAGAACAAGAAGAAAACCAAATATTGTTTGTGAAAATAAGGCCTAAAATTAGAACGTAACGGAAATTATACTAAAAATCTGTTTCATAAATATTTTACACTAGATATAATCAGCAATATTGTGACGCATAAGAATGAAGACGCTGATAGGCGTAATAATAAAAAAACGTAATAATATTAAACGTACAGGATGTTGATTATCATAAAGCTTGCTCAATCTAGTATTACTGTTCAGTTTACAATGCTAAAGAGAGTTAAAATATATTGATATTGTTAGATTTTATAAGAAACAAACAAGAAACGAGCCTTAACCAAATTTGTTGCAATACGATCTATCAGTAGCCCATTTTCAAAGCACTCTACTTTCGGTTATAACACTACCGTAGATGAAATACCTTCGTTCTATTTGGGACTATGTCCTTTTAAGATCCTTATGAAAAGATAAGTCAAGTAGAATGCAATTTGATATGAATACTTTGTGAGTCAGCAAGCAGGTATGTTTTGAACAAAGCGTTGTATTGTGGTGAACTGATATTCATAAAAGCAATGTCGCCTTGTAGAATTTCTCAATCGCATAGAAATGTGACAACTGATAACTGCTAAACTTCTGTAGATTTTACTGAAAAATTCAACCATGACTTCAAACTGTCTATAACAGGAACATTGGAGGCAAACATAAAACATTTATCACCTGTGCTAATAGAAGTAGACGCAAACATTTACATTATTCTAGGATTGCATTCCAAAACTATTCTTCATAAATCGCCTCTATTACGCTTGTTTCTAATACCGGTATATAAAAAGAAAACCTAATTGTAACCTTCACCTGCACTAAACACAACTTGAGCATGACTAAGTAAGTTATGGTGACAAGAACAACCCTGATATTCTACTGCTCCACAACAGTGCAAAGGAAAGTGTTGTTTCCATTGATCAGAAGTCTTGAAATTATTCGGGAAAAGGGGAATAAGAAAGTGGTAATTAACTGTGTTTTACAACGTTGTCGATTTTGGGTGCACAAATGCTTACTCTTTGTTCGATACAAACCTAACTGGGAAAACTATAAGAATGTTAGGCTTGTTTGTTTACTACAACTAGCTCTAGAACTTTTAAAATCTCATCCTAATGAACGTGGGAAAAATCTGACTGCTCTCAGTAAAATAATACTAATTGCTACAAATTAGCCCTTTTCGTTAACAAACTTGATTACGCCAAACTGATGCAGAACAAGGAGAGGAAGACCTACGGGTAAGATGTCATAATTCTACCCAATAAAGTTAAATACGAAAAACTGGTAAAATCAAAAATGACTTTTATACAATACAGCAAGAATGACTGTGGTAATCACAGAACAAAGACAATTTTCTGTAGTATATAAGAAATTGTACTTGCCAGTGAATGTCAATAAATAAAGTTACTTTTTTTTCTAAAAGTAAAATAATGTTTTGAATTTTATGAATTTCATTCATTTACAATAATATACGTTTTACGTTGATTTGTGTGTTTTTTTATCTTATGTTACTCAAACGACTTGGAACTTTTGTAACAAAGCCGATCACAAGTCATGATAAATAAGTAAGTGTAAACAAGGCTATGCTATCATTTCTGAAAAACAAAGATTTTATGAGGTACCATTTAAAACTTTATTCACATTTTGTGGGTTTTCTTCTAATAAATTTATTTTAAATATTACACTAGGTTAAACATATTGTCTTTATTTTAGTGGTAGTTTTTTATCAGTCTTTTACCTTTGAAATTGTAAATTACAAAATTTATTATTTAAAAATTGAATAATTATTATAAATTATATTATGGAAACATTTTATAAACATGAAAACTATTAATAACCCATTTTGTACGATTATTTCGAAACACATATTCAAGTGCAATAATATATGAGAAATTCTAAACTAAAATGTTAACATTTGCTATATCCACAATAAACCATTAAACTAGCGTTTCGCTAGGCACTACAGAAAGTTCGATTCAGTGAATAACCTACATAAATTCATTAGACCAGTATTATATAAAAAGAAATTTTATGTATATGGTAAAATAAGTTTTTGGGTGCAGGCTCTATTTTCTTGTCTATTTTTGTATGAAATTTAATAAATGCAATCAGAGTTGGGAGCTGTCATGTCTCGTGTTCAAGTTTGCGCCTTTAGTTATTCTACTTGCATTATTCATGGTCCTTGATTTCCATGATCTATGCCGATCTAGTGAAAAAAATATTTTTGTATCTTTACTGTGGAAATAGATGCAAATCAAATATCTTTGTTATTTGTAACGTAGCAAAATACTACACATAGTGTTTGTAAATTTCTATTTTATAATAAAACTGTTGAGTTCAAGTTAACCAATTAAATAGCGATAAAAGTAAAATTTTATAATCTATGTATTGCCGAAAATTATGTAGTGATTATAAAAGCAAAAACTATTAATTGTCAATAAGAAGTGATTGTTATAAAAGTACTTGTGAATATATTTCCATGTGTGTATGTGTGTGTGGTTTGTAAAAATATCTGAAAAATGTCTGGAAAATCTAAGAAAAAAATGAGGTTTGTCCCGTTTTACTGATGCGTATTTATTACAAAAGCTAAGTGTGTGATGAAATAAAGTATTGAACAAATAAACCGGCTATCATTGTACTATTGGTTTATTGAGTCATAACAAGGTTTTTAATAAGAAGAAGTTAGCCTAAGTATGTTGGTAATCAAAGAACTCTTCTTGACTAACAAAAATATTTTAAACAAGTCTAGTTGTGAAGAATTTTAAGAGATAGCAAGGATTGTTTTATACCTACTTAAGAGTTTTATTGTTTTCATCGTCTTTCAAAAAATTGAACGTAATAAAAAATAATATATCAAAAGACATTATTTTCAAACAATTAGACAAAACCAAAAATTATGTGAAAAATTAGTTTTGATTACATATAAAAAACATTTCTTTTTTATTTATTGATTGTTTGCAAACATTGATTGTTTGCATAAACGTAATTATTGTTTCATTTTTAATTATGAGATTTTTTGAGACCACTTGGGGAGCAAATTTAACATCCGTCTTATGATACAAGTATTACAAGTGCCCTTACGGTAAATTTTTGTTTGTGGAGATTCTTAATAATTGAATTTCATTTGAAACATTTTATTAAATAGCGTTTATGGTTGTGCAATTTTAAATGTAAATCACAGTTAAATCCATTGTCAGTTACCCCACTGAAACGTAGATGTATAAACCGATGAGAGAAAATATACAGTGTTGTTTGTTATAGATTATCATAACAGTTAACCAGCTCTGCTAATACCCAAGTATCTCATAAACACTGATGGAAATTTCATGTTTTTAACCGGATAATCACCTAACCGTAAATTCTTAAACATTGCAATATTATGTTTCTAATTTTAATTCTGAGCTGAACTATTATATAATTTTAAAAATTTGTCGATTTCAAGTAAAGTGTTCCATGTTTTAATGTAATCTATACATAAAATAAAATTCACCAATAATTTGGTTTTCCATCTATATAAGCGGGTATAATTCTAAAATTTTTATTTACGAATCAATTACATAGTAGACGTCTACAGAACAGAAAACTATTATGTAAAATTTCGCAGATCTACTTTTAATGATAAAGAGCTCTCAAAAAAGTGTTAGAATTTTTTTAAAGATCATATTTTTCTTAATCGTGGTAATAATGAACATTTAATATTGTTTCATTAACAAAACTAAAACAAAAATATATAAAAACAACCTATTTTAAACCAATTTAAATAATTTAATTGGTAAATTTAAAAAATAATTTAGTACACGAATATTGTATTCACATTCTATCTTGAATTTTGTTTCTAATTTTTTAAATTTAGAATTATATCAAAACAAATTTATTGATCTATTTTATGGGTCATTAAAAGCCTAGTATTCTTTCAAGTAGTGTTTAAAAAAAGATAAGTAACTGGATTAGTATTTTCCTTAAAATAGAAGTCCTTTGGCGGATCTGTTTCTCAAGTAATTATTTTTATTTTTAAAAAAAATATATATATTTTTTTTTAAGAAATATTAAAAATTATAACTCTCGTTAAGAAAACTGTGCGTCATGTAATATTACAGAGTTTTGTTTCTTTTTACAGTGGATATTAATTCAGAATATAATATATAATCAGTTATGTAAACATGTAAGTTTTAGGACAATTTTAGTCACACAATCTAATATATGTTATTTTAAGAAAAATAGATGTATAGAAAACAATATGTAGTTTTACTTTCAATAATGAGAAGCAAAACAAGTTGTATTACTTTATATATTACGTGACATACAGCTTGATTTTTAATTAACACTCTCGAGGTAATTTTCACTACAGAATATTTCATTTTGAAACTATGTTAAAACTTATTATAAATTTTTATGGTCATTAAAATCAAATCTTGATATCTTTCAACAGATTATTCTCCTGAATAGTGATCCATCTAATAGTCTGATAATGGAGAATATAAAAAGTTGTTATATATTAAAACGATAAGCGATCGATATTTTGTGTTATTAAATGATACATACAAACTAGAACACTGACTTATTTGTTTTGTACTAAAATAATTTATATATTTACTTATATGTTTTCTTAATGAGAGTTATAATTTTTAATATTTCCTAAATAAAAATTATTTTATTATTATTATTATTTTTTTTTAATAAAAATAATTACTTGAGAAACAGATCCGCCAAAGGACTTCTATTTTAAGGAAAATACTATTCCAGTTACTTATCTTTTTTTAAACACTTGAAAGATTACTAGGCTTTTAATGACCCATAAAATAGATCAATAAATTTGTTTTGATATAATTCTAAATTTTAAAAAAATAGAAACAAAATTCACAAGATAGAATGTGAACACAATATTCGTGCACTAAATTATTTTTTTAAATTTACCAATTAAATTATTTAAATTGGTTTAAAATAGGTTATTTTTATATATTTTTGTTTTAGTTTTGTTAATGAAACAATATTAAATGTTCATTATTACCATGATTAAGAAATCTTTAAAAAAATTCTAACACTTTTTTGAGCGCCCTTTATCATTAAAAGTCTGCGGAATTTTACATAATAGTTTTCTGTTGTGTAGACTTCTACTCAGAAAGTTGATTCCACAAGGATATTAACGTATATCCGCTTTGTGTAGCAATAAATCAGGTTAAATCAGATGGCCTACATTTCGTAGCTTCTTTGTTATTGTAACCACTTTTGATGTTTGAACGAACTTTAAGTACATAGTCATAATCATCTAAATATTTCTCTTAGAAGATATATTTTAAAAATGGTATAACATTTGATTCGAAACAAAATTATATCATATTCTGTTCCATGTGGTTCATTGAATATTTGACTTGAATATTTAATGATTATCACAAAAATATGTTTTTTTGAAATTTGGATTTAAAAGTTAGATAATGACAACACTACATATGTTTATCGAATCTCAAAAAATATTCATTATTAGCTCATGAACAATCTGACATAGATACCTTTTTGAATGATATTTATTATTGCTTTCAATGTACACATTAAAGCAGGTGTAGTGATAACTTACACCATTAGCAGGACAAATAAATACTAATAATTAATAATATTGAAAACAAAGAAAATTATTACTAAAGTTGTAACTAAAACAAATAAGTCTAATAACTAAATAAAATAAATAAATAATCTTAAAACTAATTAATATGTTACCATCCTATAATAAATTGACTGATATATATTTTTTTCTCTAATCCCACTTTTTCCACCTTATATTCTTTTTTCTTCCGTCATAATTTCTTCAAAGAACTATTTAGTAATAAATCGAACCACATAAATCATAGTTAATATTATTATTTAAGGAACTCTGTACAATAAAAAGAACTTAACATATTTAGTATAATATACTGAAATGCTATTATATTTTGTTACGTTGTTACAGCAATGCTTTCAAAAGTATGTTTGCATACAACATTAGCTATAATAAAACCAAATTATAATGTGTAATGTTAAATAAATAGTTCTAATAATAAATGATAAATTAACCACTGTCCATATTAGATGAATAAAACTTTAGGTAAAACACACATGATTATACAAATATACACGGGCATCAAAATAAAAATAAGTACCATAATAAATTAATATGTTTAAATTATAACATGCTGTAATATATTACTGCATGTAATATTCCCTTAATATAGCATGATTTATTGCAGCATATAACATACTATGGTATTTGTTCATTATATATATATATATATATATATATATATATATATATATATATATATATATATATATATTCGCTTTAGTTCAGTAAATTATTTATTTATTTATGTTTCTTTCCCTTCCCTTTCGATTAAAAAAAAACATTTATAATTAAATTCTCGATATCAATAAAACATAATCAATTACAAAGGCAAAGGAAACAGTAGTTTTTAGGAATCACTGTGTGAACAAGACTACTCGCCAGATTAAGAAAATAAGTACACTCCAAATTCTGTTGTTTCTAACATTACAGTATATCTAAAGTATGTTTTCATAGATATTATGAATTGATAATTATATACAAGAACCACAAATGCAGATATGCATATATACAACCATAATCACAAAATTATATTAATAAAATGAATTCTCCAAAGTCGGTAAAGGTTTTTTTGGCTTTATATTGTTAGAAATATGGTATTATTTTCCCATTTTTTCCCTATTATTTAGTAAAAATAAATGTGTTATGTTATCAGTTAAATAGTTACATTGACTTGTATGTTGGTTGATAAACTTATTTCTGAACGTGTTAATAGGCGGGACATGTTAGAAGGAAATGAAAAATATTATCACTTTACCGATCACACATGCTCCAATACAATTTTCACAGAATAGCATTGTGGTTGAATGTGTTCGTGTATTTCTCTACGAAATTGAACGGCGTTTGTATTACTAGTTTTCTATATGATAATTTTTTAGAGAGATAATTTTGGGGTTGGAGATATGAATAACAATATTCTCACTTGAAATCACTAGTATTCTTAATTCATCAAATGTAAAATAAACTCTTATGACAGATTTGTTTAAATCGAATAATTCTTGATATATTATATATCACTAACAAATTAAAAAGCTTCTAATAATATTTTTTAAATAATTCAAATTCCCAATATTTTTATTTATATTTGTAAAAATAAGATCCAATATTAAATTCAACCAAAATGCAGGTTAATCACTAAACATAATTTATTGTTTATCTCAGAAGTAGTTATTTGTGATTCCGTTGAATGGACATTTGAAGTGTGTGCAGAGACTGAATAATAAAAAAGACTTATTTCCTTTCATAGCAATACATTCTGGAAATAAATGGAAAAACAATTTAAACCCGTCTTTAGCCTCCCTTTGATGATTGATTCACTTCCGTATATGTTCTCCGAGTCCCAACGTCTGCATAAAAAAAAAGACATATATGAATAGCCTACGTCCAATTTGCTTGGAATAAATAAATAAAAAGTATATATAGTCATAAAATATTATTTTCTTGTAATGTAACATTATTTACATTTAAAATATGAAATCACAGATGAGGGAATAGCATTAAGAGAACATGTTTAGTGATAGAAGAGCACACACAAGTTATAAAATCACAGCACTAATACCATATTGCATGTTTTCCTAATCATTTTGGTAGTAATTACAGAACTTACTTAATTTTAAGTAAATTATGATGTTGTTTTTTATATTGATGAATTAGCATTACATAATATAAAAAGCATATCTAGACTATATTCTACATTTTAGTCGTCTATATATATATATATCAATACATTTTAAATATATACTTTCTTAAATCACAATAAATTAAATAATTTGGTTTTAAATTTATTTGATAATAACGGATTGTTCATGTTAATAACATAGTCTAATCGGACATTTGCCGTTATTTGTGTATATAATAAAAAATAAAAAAACGATTAATTATTGAGATCAATAATCAACTATCGTTATATAGTATATAGCTAAAACATAAATCCAATGTGAATATGTAAACAGTACAAAATAGTTCTCAGCCTATGATAATCTCTTTAAGTATGATTAAATTGTCTAAGGATAAGGAATAATACTCCTATAATATCACATGTAATGTTGCTTAGTAGCTTGTTGTTGGAGTAAAGGTTTCTTTATTTTATTTTGTAGACGACTCATAAATTTGCTGTCAATAATCCCTCCTTTCTATTTAAGAATGATGGATGTTTTATTTGAGAATTCAGGAGGTTGGTGAGGAGGGCATACATGACTGAAATGTAAACCATGTATTGCCTTTGAGAGGAAATGCCGGCATTTGTATTGCAAGGAATACATTACACAATATTACGTAACACGAACATTGCATAGCACAAACATTGCATAGTACAAATACACAAATGCTTGACTTTATAATGTACTATATAATATAAAACAAATATTAAATGTGATTTGGCGTCGATATTTTACAATATTGATAACATTATTTTAAAAAGACATTTAACTTTGTGTTTTGATTTGAAATATAGAACAGCGTATATTAATATCAGTTTATAATTAGTTTTTCCAAAACGGATACATATAGGAAAAACTTTATTAGAGTTTTTCTTACCTCTTTTTATTCATTGTACGTGCAATGCAATGAAGTATTAATAATAATTTTAAACCCATTTTATAGTATTATTTTAAACTAATCAGAAGTTTTTGGTTTTTATAAAATGGAATTTTAACTGGGAACCAATATTGATATAGTTTTTATTAACACAAACAAACGCGATCATGTTGATGAATTATTTCAATCAAATGTGATTACTATTGAAATTGTTATGTAAAATTGTGATTTAGAATTAGTTGAAGAAAATAAATTACATTTCCATGTTCAAGTTTTGTTATTGTAAGCGACAGGAGTTTTAGTAAAATTATATACAGGTGAATGGTGATCAATCTGCCAAAACAATCTGGACGATAGTATACAATCATCTTGGTTCAAGGACACACCAAAAATTGGCAGAAACTGCTTACTTTCCATATCACCATTTGACCACATCCTTTGATTTGATAATGGTTAACTCTGACATGTGTAGTTTTTATGTTTTGGTACCAAATTATCCCTAACCTAAAAACTATTATAGAAAACACATAATAATTTATCACTGTTGAGTGTCAATTAGATAATCGTAATCTAAAATACCTTCCCATTTAAATAAGACTTTTGACCTTCTGAAGGCAATAATTCTATAAAGGAAATAATTCTAAAAAGGATATGCAGATTAATGATTCCGTTGTAAATGGTGGTAGTTTTTGTAACATTTGAATAACAATAGGTATATTTGATAGTTAGAAAAAAAAAGAAGTTTTTAATAGGTATTTCAAAAAAATCTTTTTTTTTTTTTTTAAATAATGCATATTCTCAGTTTCTCAAAAATGATGTTGGTCGTGTCTTGCAGGGGATGTAGAATTTAGTTTTCTTAAATGAGACTTTACTTGCTGGGTGAAAGATATATTCTGGGTAGAAAAGAATATTTAAATTGACAAGTTACATTTATCCTGAAATCGGAAAACAGTATGCCTTGAAAAGGGAGCAAGATACTATATTGTCAATTCTGTTTCAAATGAAGTATACTATCACTCTAATACATTTGGCTACATTGTTCACTTTCTATTATTTTACTCTGTTATGGTAGAAAGAAATTGTAGTTCAGTTAATATTGAACATATAACAAGGCTTGATATGTAACATAATAAAATATTTTACTATAACATAATCTACATGAGATATTGTAAAATATAGAATAAGTGACTTCATGAGTGTATATTGGTATATGAAATTTGGAAACCAGAAAGTTCAGATTTTTTGTCTGTCATCAGAAATATTGTTTAGAACGAATAATTTGTAGAATAAATAAAATAATATTTTTAAAATCTAATTTTTATTGCATAAGAAGTAAGAAGCCTATTCCTAATTGCTTGAAATTAATTTCAAATATAGCTATCAATGTTTTGAGTTTAAATTTAAAACAAATAATTTTTGTTTCGTGTTTATCCCATATATCTATGATCATTAAGACCCTCTGAACTAACTATTTGGAAACATTGGAAATAATTTTAGTTTAATATGTAGTTGGTCCCTTTTTAAGTTTGTCAAAATCGATAATAAGTAATCAATGATTCCTTTAGCAATTTAAAAATAAGTATATTTTTACTTTATGGTACAATTAATCAAACATTGTTTTACAGGTAGCGTCGTTTAAACAAAATACGTTTATTTAAATATGATATGTTCTTATTTTATTTAATTAAAACCAAAACTGTGCCACTAGTAGCCATTAATAGCACATTTCGGATGCCACACCCCTAGCTTCTATATCCTTCAAAATCAATCTTTGCCACGCTAAGGAAGTGACTGTCTCTAACGTTCCACTGCTCTCGTTTCCGAGGAGAGTTTTAATAACATTATTTGTTTCAATTACATAAATGTTAATAATGAACTTTCAATTGTATTGAATGTACGAGTTGATCTATTGATGGAAGATTAAAAATATAACAAAATTGATTGTGAAATTATTTATAAAATTTGTAAATTAATATGTAAAATTTTGGTAAGTTTACATAAATAAACAGGCATCTAAGTTTATCACGATCTATGCAATTTAATCTACTTAAAGACATATTTCCATCCCTTCTTACCTAATTACATTACATGGAAAAACGGAAGAGGTAGGAATGTGTAACTTACTACAAAGTAGTTTCTATGTAAGGAGTACTAATTTCACTGTTTTAATAAAATTATAAATCGACAATTGTTATATACCTTAAACAATAATGTTGCTTATATGAACTTATCTATGTGACTATACAGCCCTGTATAATCTTCCATTTTACATGTAATTTTATTAATAACTATAACCCAAATACACCCATAATTCCAGAGTTCTGGCATTTTCATTTACTTTCGGATATGGTGTGCAGAATTATAAGATTGTGGATAAATTTATCACACATGTCAAGCCAGCATTATCAAACTTAACGGTTCTCCTTACAAAGCCTTCCTGCATTTCCTCTTCCTTCCGCCATCCGTTGTAGATGCTTAGCCCATCTAAACAATCCCAATATACTTAGTCTTCCTTTTCTAAGGGTAAGGTGAAATTTAGTTTGTCATTTAAAATGTTGGAAGGAATAATCTTCTGGTGTTTATAAATTTCAAACTTCTCCATAACGTCCATTTAACGTCCCTTTTTTAATCTGTACAATATGGTCATATTGTTCTGTATGTCAGTGTATTTATGATGGTTATTAATTAGATGTTCGCCATGTGATGTGAGGGTTGAGTTTGTATTTTTGCTGTTGGGTAAATGTTCCATAAAACGTGTGTTCAAGGATCTACCAGTCTGACCAGTATACTGTTTTTCACTGTCATCGCAATTAAGTTTATATATACCTCCATCTAAATATTTATTGTGGTTGGTTAAAAAATACTATTTTAGCATTAGAAGGTATAGTAACATTTACAATTTTATTAATTATATCTAAAGATTTCTTAATACTAAATTTAGATGTAAAACTACTGGCACTTTTAAATACAGTATTGACTTTTTTGGCCAATTTATAAGTAGGAGCATTGAAAAATTAACACAAGCAACAAAGGCGAATGTCAAGCTTTAATTATTATTATTTTTCATTGTTTTTGCTTCAGTTTAAAATTACATAAATAGTATTATTTATTTAAAGGAATCATCTTTAATTTATTTAAAATAGATTGAAATTTCATTGCTAAAATTGTTTTTATACAGTGAGCTTTGTTTTAAAAATAAAGCTCATTTAAACCGCTCAAGCTAATACAAACACACAACTACCATTATAATATTTGGATCCCACATTAATATACATTGATAAATAAACCTAAAGAAGAAACAATTGTAAACTGATGTTTATAATAATTGTAATTATGATGAGTCGCATTGTAACTGCTAATTGATAATTAAATTACAAGTAATTAGTAAATTAGTCAAAACATCAATATAAAAGTCACTTGTAACAGAGAATACATTAACTTAGGCTCTTCATCCTGTATAATTATTGAATACCATTATATATATTATCAACACTTAAAAACAAATCGTTATTATTAAAAAAAAGAAAAGAAAAAAAAGGAATTTTGTTTCAGTTTCAATTAAATCTTTGAAAGGTTTTTCAACACATTTCGATTACTTAATAAAATTGAAAACTTTGCAAATCTTTAGGCCTATTATTGGTTTGCAGTTTTTCCACGATAATAAATGATATTGACATTACTTTTGATGCTGCATCTACAATAACGTTATCTCAACTAACTGAAATAATGTTTAATCGTCCAATGTGTGCAAATTTTGTGCTACTTTATTTAATTTAACCTAGTTTATTTTTTCTCATAAAATTACAGCCTAAAATAACACTATCAGCCCCTGTGTTTAATTTAAAAATAATATCCATTCCAATTACTTTCAATACACGTCTTTATGTTTGGAGTGGTATTTACTGTTTGCAACATATTTAGGTCATAGTGATAATTTTAATTAAAATTGTCATTAGTGCAGTTTTTAATTATTTCAAAATATTGGTTTCAATAGAGTTATGTGAAATAGACCTGACTAATATAAAATGATTTTACAAATTGAAGCAAAACATTTACACTTAGAAAATTTTCTACGTATTTTACAGCAAGCTGGACATTAATTCTTAAATGTATTAAGCTACATTTAGAGCAAGTAAATGTACACACAAAGAAATTTTCCCATTCAATGTATACCATATTTTTTTTTATTATAAAAAATGGAATAGTTGGGGATTTAACCGTTAAATAAATACTTTAAAAAAATATATATGTTGTCACTCATCTATGAGAGGTTTTAGACATTTAAAATTAGACAGAATTAGTAGATTAGATATTTAGAAGTTCAGAAAGTGTAAAATAATTAAATAAGCTAATATTTTCAAGCGTACAGCGAGAAGCCTAAAGAATTCAGTTTGGGAATGCTTAGCTCGTCATTCATTATTCAAAAGTGAGAGGGTGTCCTCTTTTATGTATTTTTAGAAGGACCTCTCATAAAGCTAATGAAGTTCATAAAAAGTAAAGAAGGTTTTTTGAGTCATATAGCCATACAAGATTTATGATATCTAGGACAAGATGTATCATATTCGTAATAATGTTGACATACGATATTAGCTGAGACAGGTATAATAAGGGTTTTGTTTTTAAATGATGATAGGGTTGAGCATATTAATAATACCCTACAAAAATATTACAGCTCAAAGTTAATAAATTATAAATAATTATACAAAAACACATGGCATCAAAATATGTAGTTAATACTTATCGTTGTGATTTTACATGCAATGTATTATGTCAAAATAAACAAAATAATAAATATTAAACATTTAATTGTATTACCTAATAATGCTAAATTATATCTATCGTTGAAAATATGATATGAGTTGCTTATTCATATAATAATAGTAAAAATGTTGCTTTAATATTTTTCATTCTGGAAGAAAACACATGTCTAAGTAAATACTTTTATTATAAATTAAACACATATTCTTGAATTTATGAAATAAAAGAATTATGTAAATTTTAAATTTTGTTTTATTACATTTAATGATTGGAAATTAATCATGAACAAAATAAGGAATACCTTGGACACTTTTAAAAAAGGCGACAATTCTCAAAATTACTACAAACCTATACAGTTAACTATTTTGTGAAAAATAAAAGCGAACTGAATGAACCAAAAATAAACTAATTAAATTAGGATATCTGAAATCATACATAAATAAACCTTAATTTGATATCAAAAGTATATTTTAGAATAAACTTAAGCGGTTCAAAAAATTAAAATTAAAATTTAATAAAAGTTATTTTGAACTAGATTGCCAAACTGAAAAATTCGTAAACATGAATTTTCATTCATTAAAATTTTGCAAGAAGTCTGTTTAAGAATATCACAATTTATTTTCACAAAAACCATCATGTCATAATATCCTGCCTGTTTAGGTCAAAATATATTATTCAAGCATTCATTTTCTACGTACGGAATAATTACGAAGTTTATTATAAAAAGGATACACAATGGTGTTTATAAATAGTAAAACTTCTTTAAAATTATTTCTATTCGTTTATAAACTGAAAAGTTTTTTTTTTTTTAATATCCATTTTCACTCCATCTCACTTTACAAAAACATTTTAACGCATCATTTTATCACATGGGTATCCCCAGCCCAGCATTATATATCAGATATTTTTAAACCAGTAAGACAATATTTGCCGATATATAACATGCTTCTATTTATTGTTTACGTTGTTAAAGCATATATATAGTGTTTTATAATCAAACCAAAATTTATTTTATGACATATTCTCTTGTATCAGTAAGTTTATATAATTTGTAAATTAAACTAGGAAAAATAATATATGGAAGAAACGTAATTTAAAAGAAGAAAAATGTAATATGTAAGGTCTTAAAACTACATGTAGGAGAGTGAAAGTATGAAGGAATATTCATTATTCAGAAAATGTTATGTATTCATGGAGAATTGCAAAACTTTCCTAACTCTACTGAAGTTTAGTTATAAGGGCACTGGAACATCATAAAGTTTGTTTGAACACCTTCAATATTCCGCTTTCTCTACTTTACACAATTTGCACGTTATCTAAATCTCTTCTTCTTTCAAATATTTCTTGTTTTAAAATTAAGAAATGGAATGATGTTGAAACTGTTATTCAATATTAATATATAGAGGAATTTGTTTCTTCTATTTTTAAAATTATTACTTAATAATGGAATATTTTTATTAATTTGTATTATTGTTTTTTCGGATATTTGCCCTCATTTGTGTATAAGAAACAATACACGACGTTTCGAGAGAGTTTAAATCAACTTTCGTTATCAAGTGCTTAACTTACCAACTAAAAAATGCACACAGAACACACGCCTAGATGTCTAGGCCTATGTTCAGAAACTAAAAATGAAAAAAACACCCAGGACAAACCTGAGCGGTCAAAAACTAAAAAAGAAACTCACATGTGATTAGGAAACTATAGGTTTAGTTTCTAAAAATAGGCCAAGACATCTACTCGCTTATCACCATTAATCTTTTACCAAACCATAGATTTAGAATTATAAACCAAACATAATATTACACTTTATTGAAGTTTTAAAAATTATAAATTTGATAAACAATGTGTTTTCCTCTAGTGAAAAAGATGAACAATTTCAACAAATATATTGATGTATGTCACAAGAGGTTATAATATATATCAACTTATTTCTACAATATAACAAAGTAAACGTAAGATAAGGTAAACACAACTTAATATTAGCTGTATTCTGAGCACAGTAGGCTGTATTATCGCTATTATAACTGTTGGCCAAAGTTTAATAAATTTATAAACTAATTCATAACCTCGAGTTTTCTATTTAAATAACTGTACCTTATATCCAGCTTCCTTAAAAACTTGCAATATCCAATAATACATTAAAATATATGTTATGCAGACAGGCGAAGAACTAAAATGGCCTTATATCAATATAAAGCGAATCGTAGAAGATTATCCAAGAATATAAAAAACACATACTTACATTTATGCTTCAATGGTTTCTAAGAAGCCATCATCAAATTAACAAATACACATAACAATATAGAACAGTACATAAGTTACCGAAAATGGATATATCTGCGAAACCGCTAAATGGATTTTTAAGTTTTTTTTTTTTTTTTTTTTTTTAAATGTACTAAAAACGGAAATAAATAATATTTCAAGATAACTATAAGATTGGGTACCTTAGTTATATTATATTTAAAACTTTACGAATTATTTTATAACTGGGTATTTTTATGTTTTCAACTTTTCTGCTGTTTTGTAGATTGGAGGATTAGAATTTTAGTACTTGTCTTTAAGCTCTTATGTTGTTCTCATAGTTTTTTGTTAAGAGTTAAGTTGAGACAGATGGTATTGCGATCCGATTGTCAGGGAGAACTTTTATGTAACAGAGTATCAAAAATATACTGTTTCTTGAGAATAGGTTGTGTCAAGGGTTTTAAACTACATTGGTTGGCACAATATTTTATAAAGTATTTGTAATTAAAACATGACTATACACCCTTTACCTGCTTTTACTGTCACTGAAGACTGTGACTAATGTCACAGATCGTGTAGACAGGCGTTATATGACACCATATTCGTCTCAATTTATTTGTGTTCGACTGTTGCAGACGCAAAAAGTGTGTAGATTTTATTAAAATTTGGAATATAAATTTTCAAATACACAAATAACATACCCCTCTCAAAAAAAAAACAACTTTCTAATAGATGGAGCTGAAAGCTGTTGTACAAACAGTAAATTTTATTCAAATTACGTCATTTTTTACAAATAAATGTCTACATTAACTTATTGTATCCAACTAATAATTGTGAACACAAAAGTAGTTTAGTTATAAACATAGTTAATGTAATTACTATGTGAAAAAAAAGTAAGTTCAGAAAACCCACAAACCTTTATAAAAGGACGAAACATTATTTTCGTTCAACGGGATATATTTTCCTTTAATCGAGATGTATAGAGTGATTGTTGTTATTTGAGTTAAAAGACAACTATTACAAAAATCAAAAACAAAAATAAAACATAGCCTTCTACAATAAACTTAATTATAGTATATTAATTAAAATTCTACAAAATTCACAGTAGAACCGAATGTAACGGTAATTAGGACCTTATATTAAATTCAAAGGATTAAGTGTTAACTTTACGATTAAACAAAACATGATTGTTATAACTGTTGTATTAAGAATTAAAATATTTAAATAAGACTTTATCGATTTTTCTAAGCTAACCATTATTTTCTTTACTTTTAGGCCCCATGTTCTTATATTTTAATCAAAATTAACATTGAACAAATTATTTTAAACAACATATGGTATTTGCATATTATAATGTTTATGTTACGATATGTAAAATAATGTATGTGTATTCAAATCTAAAATTAAATCAAATATTTTGTCTTAACTAAAAAAAAAAAAATAAGCCTAGCACTAAATTTAAAGAACAATTCTCATTTAAAACCTAAAAAGCTCAGAGGTGCTTTAATTTTTTAATTGTTTTTTAACCAAAGGTATTTTAATAAATTGTTTTCTATGTTTATTGGGGAAATAAAAATTAATTTGCAGATATAAACCATAATCGCTGAATATATAAATATTGTTTGTTGAGAGAGACAGAAAACAAAAACAACACAAATTTGATCATTTTAAAATTAATTACAGTATAATAAAATTTTATTATAAAATTATTTTTTTGTGTCTTAGAAACTCAAAAAAGTGACGATTTAAAAGAATAAATACAATGAACAGTTTAGCAGCAATTACTTTAGTTTTGTTTTGCCAAACTCTGTAAGTACAGTAAGCTGTAGTACATTAATAATAACATTGAACTAATTGCATGGTATATACGAAGGAAAGGGAGGGGGTTGTTTTTTATATAATACTGTAAATAAAATAACTAGACAAAGCTGTTACCATGGCTACTGCAGTCATGACCCACAGCTCTCGTGATAATAGCCACAATGTAATATGAAACTAATAAACCATTAGATGTTAAAGATAATTATCTCAGTATATATAGAATATATTATAATATATTTTACAACATAGCAATTATTATAGTGGTTTTCTTTGAAATACGTTTCTATTGTTTCTATGTTAAAAATAGAATGGATGATTGTAGTCTTATTCGTAAAGTAAACACAAATTTAATTTGAAAAGTTCTATTGTACAAAATAATACATAAATATTGCATGGCCTGTCATGTGAAATAGTTTTAACCAAATGTTTCTTGACGAATTTCGAGACCGAAAACCATTTTTTAGTTGAAGATTAAATTGTCACTCAATTAAGGTCATTGATTTTGAAGGCTAGAGTGACGCTAAATTAGGTTGGCTTAACGCAGGGTCTTTAGCGTTTTTCACACATGACGTAGAGAATATTGAATTTTCAATTTAAGAGAATTGATTGAAAATTAGGTTTTTTTGAAACAACAAGATTAATTCAAAATTGTATAGCAAAATATTTCCTCTATCAGAAGAATATAAATATAGTTTTTAATAAGCCGGCAACAGCAATGTTTATTGGATAATAAAACAATATTTAAAAAAAAAAGTTTTTATTATTTTTATATCAGCCCTTAAACAAATGTGACGTAATAATTAAATTGTCTTTTTAGAAGATGGTGACAGGAACTATTTTCACATTTATTCTAGTAGCAAAATCACATCACAGAAATAAATTCAAATAGTGTCCTTATCTTTTCAACCTACTAAATAATAGTTATTTATTTTTAAGAAAATCTGTATTACTGACAAACTATAGCTTTCTAAACATGGTATTTGTTTGTGAATCGATCAAAAAATGCTTCCAAATGCAGTACACATATTTTAAAAGTACTATTATACTATAATGAAGTATAAACTTACTGGAGAAAAAACTGTTCCATTGGGTATTCAAAATTGTTTAAGTTGAAACTGTTATTTTATTATAAATTCACATTTCTATATATTAACTTAAATTATTATAACTTATAAATATCTGAAAAATTTTAAAGTTGTAATTACGTTAAAATATATTCAGAGTTTTATTTTCTTTGAACAAGTGTAAAGAAACCCATGATATCTTTCATAGCATCTCATCTGTACAATTTATTTAAGAAGAACTAACGACTTTACGTGAATTGTTCTAATCTAATTGAAGAGTGAAGCAAGTCTCATCGAATCAAATCCTGTTAGTTCATTAATCAATTTAGTTGCCAGTCTTCCAGGCAAGGTTAACTTTTTCGTAACAGTAAAACAAGGGCATTTAATCCAATTGACAAGGCAAATTAATTTTTCTCTGAATTAATAATTACTTAATGAGTCATATACAAATTTTATTGAAAAGTTGGAATTAAAAAAAATAAAATTTCGTTTTCATTAATGTTTTAAAAATAATTATAAAATCAAATTATGATGCAATTATTCATAATGACTTGATGTTTAAGGTGTAAGAAAAAGATGGTTTTCTTCCAAAACAACAGTACGGTATGGACTTAAAATAATTTTAAGTATTATCTTTTCATGTGATTATAGTATTAAATATATTTATTATTACTAAAGGTATGTAAAACAAAGACAGGTATAGGGAAGCTACAACTAGAAACAGATATAAAACAGATGGAGGAAGGGAAGGAAAAATATTACACCTTACACATGATCCAAAGTTATCCGGTGTTGTAATTGTCTTGTATACAGTCATGTAGACCGGTTTTTGATAAGAGCCTGTTTTGAATGATTCATGTTGGAAGTGGGAAGAGAATTGGCATAAGAAGGTACAGTACCATAGGAAACCGTAGTGACTTGTGCATGAAATAAATGGGATGCAGAACTAAAATCACATATGTGGTAGAGACTGTGTTAATTTCTAACATAACGTAAACAGAAGATGTAGGAAAAGGGCTTTATTTAGATACTACATTTAAACATGGCAAGGAGTAATCAAGCTTAAGACATGTTGTTGCAGATGGCAGTTGAGAAATTTACGAATGTAATTCTGGTGAGCGAACGAGATAAGAAATCGGAGACTATATAATGTTATGAATGAAACACGTAAAGGTGCGATATTAATTTGAATAACCCAAACTTAATAGTTTAGAAGTACCAGGAAACAAATCATGGATTCTTTTGTACTTTCTTGGTATGATGATATACACTGCGTATTTTCTTCGAAGCGATCCAATAGATAAGTTCATAAGAGATTTTATTAACATGAAAGAAACATGACAATACTATGTCATGAGAAAGTTGTTATCACTTTTAATAGTTAATATACAGAATAGGATGAAATAAGATGGGACAAAAATGAGAGATTATAATGGAATGGAGAGCAAGAAGGGATTTTATAGTGATAAACATAGGCAAGTAGTATAAGTTCAAGAGGAAGGATTATAACTATATTATATACTTAGCCGTAACCTCTCTTCTGAGGAATTTAAGGGTATCCAGAAATGTTTTCCGCTTTTAAGAAAAGGTAAAGACTGTTTTTCATACAAGTTCACGTGCTGTTTTGACACATTAGGTAACCTACTCGAAGGACTAACCCATACATATCATTCAGACATTAGACAGACATATAAGTGATAGATATGGATTTTGGGACAGCTAATACGGCTTTGAGGAGAGCCACTCAACTATAT
Source organism: Aphrophora alni (assembly GCA_963513935.1). Taxonomy (NCBI): domain Eukaryota; kingdom Metazoa; phylum Arthropoda; class Insecta; order Hemiptera; family Aphrophoridae; genus Aphrophora; species Aphrophora alni. The sequence goes on along the minus strand of OY740771.1, from coordinate 77,495,916 downwards.
AATACTATACAAAAAATTTTGGAATTAGCAAAATCAGCAAAAATCAAAATGAGGGTGTAAATATTTTATGTAAATTTATTACAATAGACGTAAGTAACGTTTTTATTACAGTGTAGTTGAAACACATCATTGAATCCATGTAATAGAAATAAACCATATTATCTAAGGGACATGGCAGGAGATTATATAAATGTATTATAAGGGGGAAGATATCAATAATAAGAAACTATAACCTGTGGAGCGTCACAAACATCACAGTAAGGACCCTTGTTTTGGAATGTGTCGCAGATTATAAGGTTATGGTAGGCCTATACACTCCAGACATTATATATAAATATATGCTGGAATACGATCTGCACCTTAAAATTTAATCCTGTGGAATGAAAATAACCAATTGTCCGCCGAAAAGTGTTTTTCCCCCAAAACTAATTATATTCACAATATCCTATTTGTTATTTAAAATGTAGTAAATAATATGGATTTTCTGTGGGTAATAAAAAAAAATTATGAAATAAACTTCTAAATGACATGTAGGGAGATTAAAAACATTAAATTTTTTTTATTGTTAAGTAGATTAAGTAACTCATTTAACATCGAAATATGTAGATATACAAACTATATTTGTTAAGCAAATTTACATTAAAATAATAAATCGCAAATTTAAACAATAAAACAGGTTACTTGTGGTTTAGATATAACGACTGAAACAATGGTATAAATAATTGTATAAAACTAAACGTGCTAACATAGGGACATATTAAAACAATTTAAAATTTCTGACCATTAATTATGAGTAGGAAAATCATTCAATCAATGTTAGAATTTAACCTAAATGTCATATGCTTGAATTGTCTTGTCCTTGGTATATTCCATGTATTTAATATTTCATTTAATGTTTACTAATTTGTAGTATTGAAGTAACTTCATTTCGAATGTGGCCATTTGCTCCACAGTTTTTGATCCGTTATTTCACTATACACTTTATATAAAGACGTAATAAATAAATAAATATTTTCAGGAACACCATTATTGATGACCTCTGTGTTTTAAGTGGATGACGCTAAAGTATAACTATTTCGTTATTTATTTAACTACCGTATGTCAACAAACACGTAAAATGATCTCGGAATTGCTTTAAAGATCTTATTAAATTTTTATTTTATGGAACTTTTAATATAAACGAATATTTTCAAACAAATTTACAATTTAAAAAATATTATATTTGGGTCAAAATGTTATATGATATTTATATTTAACTATCGTTTCGTGTTCTCTGAAGCAGAAACATTTCAAAACCGCATTAAGTGTAAAGTCAACCGCAACACTTCTCTCTGCAGATGTTTTCAAAACATAAAGTTTGTACTGCAAACGCTTTTCCATTGATGATTGCAACTCTGTTCTTAATCTCCCACTACAACTCAGCTACTCGATATTAGACTAAGAAAAATCAAATACACAGTCTGCGAAAAAAAAGGTATGCTTTTGATCACTTTGATTAGGACTAAAGGTAAAAAACAACTTTGTCTCATATATTTTAACATTTAACACCTTAGTTATTTTGAATTTTTACCGTTTAAATTTTATTACTTACATCCATTTATTATGTTTGTGATCCTTCACTTGTGATTGTCTGTATTGTACTCTATGTTTTTACATTATTGTTCGAAATAATATTTTTTTTTTAGATTCCCAACAAAATAATGGGGGTGTGTAATGTCCCTAACTTTAATCGGAAATATACTCAATTCTATATATATATATATACTGACTAATCTAATCACAGGCCTTGGCATTCAAAAAGACTAAAGGTTTTTTTCCTTCTTTATATAGGCAGCATTAATAAAAATAAGGCACTGTATTACTGTGATTGTGATCGAAGAATCAAAGTCCAGTTGCCCCATTTCACGTTACAACGTTTATTATAGATCTTGCAACAAATATATTAAATATAGATGTATTAAATATAATTTACAAGATGTTGAGGCTACTTGATGTTCCCACTATGCTTATTAGACGGTATGCATAGTTAGACAGATGATAATATTACCTTAGTTATTATAAATATTAAAATGTATAAGTCAACAGTTGAATATTTGTAGTCCTATAAATTATCTAGTAAGAAATGATCATTTCCCCTTAGGTCAATAGTTAATATTTTTCCTTCAAATATTAATTAATAAGAAGTGAAAAACTGATTTAAATAATATATATTATAATAACTAAATGGCCTCTTTTGGAGGCCACACAGACTTGAGAATCGTAATAAATTGGCAAGTCTTGGTGTTATCTTCCCAAAAAATGAAACTTCCCAAAACGTTGACAAAATTCAGGACAAAAAGCCTTCAAAACAGTCTGAGGAAGTTACTACTCTCTGAATCCTTTTATTAGGTGGGGGAGTTCCTCAGCCAATAATTTCCAGGTAGAATGAAATAATTCTCGATAGGGACAGACATGTTGTTGTGGTTTTTGTTGACGCTTGCAATGCTATATGTTTTATCAACGACAGTGACAGAAATGTATAAACTTGAGTGTTGGAGTGTACAAGTCTATTTGTTTAAATTATAATTAATTATTTGTTAGACTACCTCTATCTTGGTACTAAATTGTTCATTGTTTTGATTGTAATCATTTATAACTTATTATTGTGAAGATTGTAAATGTATTTATTTGTGTATGATTTTTGAGTGTCTTGAAATTTATGTTTGAATTATTACTTGTTGTATGCAATTTTATTGTCGCCCACATTGAAAAATAAATGAACGGAAATGAATGTAATAAATTATAATAAACAAACCAAATTTAAAAAAAACCAATTATTTACAGTTTTTAGGTTTGTTTAAGCATGTAAAAATAAAACATACACTGAACTAATTTATACACCTAAATCACCTAAATTTATTATAAATTTCGTTTTTGAGTTCAAAACATATTTTAATAATTAATGTTCTTAAGTTCACTATCTTTGTTCGTATCTTAGAATAATTTACTTTGCTTTCATTAACTCACTCTCTTAGCCGGATTTAAATTATTACGTTAACACAAGTTTACTGTAGATGTAATAATATACCTCTACACATATACAATATAAAGTAATAAATTAGGAAGGAGGAAAAAATATGAAATTCATTAACATATTAGCTAAGTTTATGTACCAATGAATCAATAAGGGATTAGAATATTTAGAAGTCTACTTGTATATAAGTTTTTATTTTGGTTTCGAAATTTAAATTTATGTATTTTATCTATCGAAAATTATCTGTCATTACTGTCATTATTGTCATATCTGTCATTACTGTCATTATTATCTGAAAATTACACTGGATGATTTACATACTTTATGTAGAGCCATTGTATCAACTAGGCATATGTTATAATATATGAAGACATAATTTTCATCTGTTGTAATTATTTGGTTTTTTAATGTTATATTTCTAAATCTTATGTTATTAGTAAAGACCATAATATTCTTTTTTGTTCGTGGAATTATATAAATATTGCAAAGGATACAATAGTGATGACTCGTACCAGGAAGTAGTGTTAATTATGTTCATGATTTTCTTATTATTTGCACGTGTAGATTAGTAGATTAGTTGCTAATAATTCATTTCTCATCGGAATGGAAATTTCACTATGTGTGTATGTTATCATAATTCGTCCATTAGAATAACTTGAGTTATTTGATTTCTACCCAATAAAATCAGTTATTTTTACAATAATGTATTTACTTTTTTATAAGTTCTGGCAGACTTATTGTTTTGTACAATATTTTGAATCTTATCTTTAATTGAATATCAATAACTAGTCTAGATTTATTGCTAAATCTTGGCGTCTAATTAATAGATACATATTCAATCCTGATATAATTTCTCTAGCTAATATATTTCAATAAAGTTGTTGAATTCCATGTTCGAAAATCTAATCAATAATAATAAAAATGTTACAGCAATATTTCACCGCAAAATTTGAAATATTGGAATATAACATTTATTTTTACATTAATTCTTCCTGTAAATCAGAGACAATTATTGGTTTAAATTTTGACCAATTTTTAACAAATTTCTGTAATCGTCATAGTGAGAGAGGGTAATAACAAGACAAATTTTTACTTTAAGAAATAAAAATAAAATTAGAAGTAAAGGTGATGATATTTTAATCTTTTTGGAACGTTTGATTAGTATCTGTGAACATTTCAGTTCTTTTTAAGAAAAGGACAAAACATCAAAATGAAAGTAATGTAATTGTATGGGTTGTACTCAGTAGCTTTATTTTTTAAATCGTAATAAATGTTTTGAATACGATTTAGTATTCAATACATTTTATCACCTAAAATGTATTTTTTGTATCACCTAAAAGTATTATACTAATCACAAACGCATTTACTATTTTTTTTTTTTTTTAAATTAAATTTCGGGGCCTATATAAGTGTACAAAATATTTCTTTCCTTTTATTAAATTTGTGTAGTTTGACGATTAGTAAAATCTATTTATATTTGTCGACGTTAGAAATATATACTTTTTATAATCAAATAGCCAAGATAATTTAAATCCTGTGTATAAATATGTACGAGTATATCATAAAGCTTTGCTTCAATATTAAATGTATGTCAAAATTTCAGGTTAGGTAATAATGAGTTTAATAAAATTATCGAAAGTACAACCCAAAAAAGGTAATAGCCGCTCGCATGTATGGTGCTACTTTGTGTTTACTTTGTTTTACATTTTATATTACCAGATCATAAAACTATCACATACGTAGGCTTGTAATGAGCACATACAAACCTTTCTATCTTTACATCTGTTATATAAATAGAATTTACTTTTTAGACAAAGCGTAACCTTTAATGTAATTATTACGCAACAAAAAAATAATTGAATTATCATAAAAACGTAACGGATAATCCATTCAGTTAAATCAAAATACACATAAATCCGATTTCACTCCTATTAAACAAATTGACCATCATAAGTAAGGTTAACTAACCTCCAGAGAGTAACTACAAAATAATAGTTAAAGAGGGAATATTGGATATTCACCCCGAAAACCGGTAATTACACCGTTATGTACACAACACTTTTGATTAACTATGTTAATCCACGGAAGATTGCTATTTCTTGGGATATTATCCAGTTTTGTTGGCTTGTTGCTTTATTAATGTATGGTTTTAGTTGTATTACAGTACACCCTGGGTTCCTTTCTAAGAGTAAAGTTCTATGTTTTAGTTTCTAACATAGACTACTTACAACTTAGGGATTAGAAACATCAAATATTATAATACACCATCAACACGTCATATTCACAATTATAATGTTATAGAACAGACAAATAACGAGTTTAATGTATAGTGATTTTGAAAGTGCAGTAGTTTCAGATACACAATATACAGTACAGTAAAAGTAACATATATTTAAAATATTAGAATTTAAAAACTCCAGCATCAATATAATGGAGCAAGGAAGGAAGTTTTTGCTTTAAAGGGTTTAGCTAGTATCTGTATTTAAGCAGAGTGGACTTTAGACATGATAATTTAAATAATAACAATGATTGATGTCAATAGTATCTTCGTTTTTTAAAATTATTGTGCCCCCTGAATGTAATACATTTCCTGGGATCGATCGCATTTTTTAGAGAAATATATCGGTGCCAATACATAATATTTGTGATAATGACGTCTACTACTATAAGTAATAGTAATACAATCCTTTATTATGTACAAATCTCATTAAAATTTTAAAAAAAGTACTGTCTTTTATAATAAATCAATTCGTTGTTTTAAACTAAACAAATCAAACATTTTAAAACAATGGTCAGAAGCTCTCTGTTTGCTTTACACTACAAGTAACACTAACATAAAAACCATTATCTTTAAATAACAAATTTATATAATGATATATATTAATTAGCAATCAAACGATTTATAGGCAAAAACGAAACACAAAATACATTTCCTAATAACACAAAAATAAGATTAATGACAGTAATTATAGAAAGACATTAATAGTGGATTATCAATAAGTTACTTCCCTTCAACCAATTCATTAATCACCCTGGTAATTTACTTAAGTAAAGGTGTATAATTTATAAACAACAATAACAATTTTGTTTAACCTATAAGTTCCTACGTAATTTATTTTAAACCCATGTTAATAGACTTTTTAAATTTATATTTCATTTAAATAAAAGCGTTCTACCTAGAGCTAATCATTTATAAATTAAAGTTCTTAATTAATTCATCTAAAATATCAAAACCATAAAATGTCCCTAACCATGTCAATCTGTTCCATGTAAATAACTTTCAAATTTAATCTCATCAAAACAAAATAATTACCCAACATAAATCTCCCAATATGCCACAACATAGAAAATTTTTTAACATAATAGATTACCCGTTCTAATTGTAGAATGAACAAATGTAGTTTTTATCTGACAGCCTTGGTTTCTAACTAATATCAATTAATTCTGACCTAACTTTATTTGAACTCGAGATGGTATTAATATTGGTGTTGTGAGAAAGCTGGTTCAATATCTTATAAATACTTATTATTATTTTATAAAGAATGTTATTACAATTCCTGTACAAAGTGGTCATTTAAAGATATGTGTCGTAATAAATTTGTTTTTCTATTTAAAATAATATATAAAACCAGGCACGGTTTGTACTCCGTAGTCAACTTAGGACAAAAGAATAATGCTGGTTATGTAATTTTTAACATCATATATTTCCGAAAAAAATATTTTTCAATTAAAGTGAACTATTTTAATTCATATTTACATTATCTTCCAGATGTATGTTGTTTTTGTTTATCTAAAAAATAATAATAATAATAATTTTAATGAATCCAACTAACAACATTATAAATTGTAGATAATTATGATATTAGTTTTTAAGTAAACTAATCTTTTCATCGTACTTATATATAATATCCTACATAATATTAATCTTATGTTATAATCACTACTGTGGTCTTTACAGCCTATATATTTTACAACTTTCTCTTTAAATCAAATTTGCAGAACTTTATCATAAATCGTTTTCTTATGTGGCTTCATACATCACAAAAGATTGTGATACCTTAAACTTTGTTTCAGTACAAAGCTTTAGTTATATACAACGCAGTCAAAGTTTAGGGCAAGGAAGCTCGTTTGTTATAGGACGCAACAAGAACTTTAGAAGTTTTACTTTGATTTAAGATATTGTTTGATGTCTAAATGTTATTACACCCTTTATATTAGTAAAAGTTGATATGGATGATAATATTATAAAATTCATCCATATTTTGAGTGAACTATTTAAATTATGTTATTAGAAAAAAATATCACTATTTGCAATAGAATGTATTTAATTAGTAAAACTTTTGTATGCATATCCCACTATATGTATAGTTTAATTATTATAATAATTTATATGCGATCATTTTATTATTACAGTTGCATATAAAATTTTCCTATATAAGGTTATAATAAACTTTCACAGTGTTCACTTTATTTTAACTAGATTAACATTATTCACGAAATAGTTTAACCTAATATAAAAAAGAAGTTTGAATTTTAGTCTCAATAAATTGTGTTTAAATAGAAATTAATAGTACATCGTAAATTATATATTACTTTGCTAGTATTTATTCCCTAAATGAACGCTTGGTACACCTTTATATTCTTTAATTACGCACCTAATTACTTCATTGCTCTCACAATCATACTCTCTAGATTGTCAGATCACAAAATAGTAACTAAATTTGAATATTAGAACAGAAAGTAGTAATTTTGTTTAAGGTTTCATCTTTAATACCTCAACGGGAACTCTAAATAGTATTACTGTAATTAGAACTTGAATAACAACTCTTGATAATATTTTAACTGTTGGTTTCCAAAGTACTAATTAATCAAATACAATTTATTATTTAGGTTACTAACGGTCGTTTAATAAGCAGAAGTCGTTTATTAAGAGCTAGTCGTTTATTAAGAGAACGTCGTTTATTAAGAGCAATGAATTTAATTTTGCTTGTTTGCAATCTCTGACTATATTATATGGTTCTTTTATCATTATCGATATGTTTTATTTTAACAAGTTTTACGATGTTTGACACCAATTTAAATATCAACATTTTTATAAAATTGTTCAAAATTTCAATTTCAATATAGAATCAGTATGTTCTAACGTTTAAAACTCTTTACAATAAAATATAAGTAAATTTATTCAGTTGTTTGTTCAGGATTGGATACAATAAAGGCTTATCAATTCATAAATCTCTCTTATCGCAAAAAGTTTATCATATTACAAGCAAAAATGACATTTTTGAAACTATGCCGTTACAAAATAAACTAAATGTCGTTGTCATCCATAAGGAACTAGAACCATGATTTTTTTAAATTTACGTCAATCATGAAATCAATGTATTGTGACAATAATTAATGTTACTTTATAAAACTAAAGTAAAAACTTCAATATTTTTTAGAATATTTTTTAAGAAAAACACAACTTAGTATTAGTTGAATTTATTAATATCAAATAAGTGATTGAAGTGGCAGAAAAGGAGGTTTGGAGGAAAAAGGGGAGAGAGCATTCTCAAGCGCTCTTAACACTGTGAAGAGACTCAACTTGATTAATTATTTGAGAAATCGATACGAGCCTTGTTTGTATGTAAGATAAAGTTACATTGCATAACCCACTTATTTTTTTGTCGTGTATAAGCATAGTTGTGATATTAATTAAAATTATAAAACGGAATTAATTTAAGTGTTTTATATCCAATATTTTAAATTTTATGAAAAGTAAATTATGTTTTTTACTATAGAGTTTAGAGTTAAGTAATAGTTTCCATTTAATTTATTTCTCGTTGAAAAGTATAAATGATAAATGACTAATCAATATTTTTAACAAAACATAACACATTATTATGATGATCTTGGTTTTTGGTATAACCCAAAATTCATATTTTAACGTATAATATAGAGTCAATAACGATTATGTTTTCTTATTTGTTTTGGACAATAGACCTATAACAATAACAACATTATAATCATGATTATCAATAGTAAAAAAAAAAAGTGTAACCAATAAACACGTTTTCAACTGCCTCTGTAGTCCAACGAGAAATAAACAGTTTTCATCAGATATCTAGATATCTAGTTCACGTCGCTGTAGTTGTAGAGTTCCTTCCCAGATGCGACATCAATCTAATCTCTGAACTTTTACTTGATGATGAATGTTGTAGCCATGGTGATCGTAACTTCTCTGAAGCCTTATTGGGTTTGAATCCGAAACGTCTTTCAAACAATGCGAAACCATTAAATACTACTCCAACTGAGAAAACAATTACGTATATACATTAAGGTGGTTCTTAGGGATAAAACATTCTTAAAGACTCGTTGCATCAGAGATTATGTTAATAGAGTTAAATAAATCTGTTTTAAAGACCTGATTAAGGAACTGCGTTTGATCAACTTCTTTACGTAACATACTTTGAACTCCGTTGAGTTCAATAAAACTTTTTAAATTTAAAGGTTTAAAGTTCTGATACTGAAATGGTTCTGAAAATTGGATAAAAGTTTTTGTAAAGAACTAATTTAGCTGAAGTTACATGATTCTTATTGTTATAAAAGAGTTCACTCTAACATCTATACGATTGTAAAACCCGACAGCCTCAGCGTTTATCACTATAAACAGAAAACTGAATGAAATTGCAGAAACTACATTTATCCAGAGAATATATTTCTCTAACCTTTTCTTTTATATTTTTGAAAAAATAATGGAAAAGCTATAAAAATATTAATTATTCTGATAACAGATGAAAACTAACATTGTGCTATGAAGTGTGTATGGGATGTAATATAAGTGCAAGTGTGCGTGTTATTCTAATGTAATGTTAATTTTTTTTACTTGTATTTATGAATATATATATATATATATATATATATATAAATAAATAAAGGTAAACAATTGCTCTATAAAATATTGAGATAAAAATAAATAACAGGATATATATATATATTTTTTAAATCAATATTGAGGGGTTGTTTTTTTATTATCTAAGTTTCAAACTGAATCAAATTAATAATAATACTTCGAATTAATAATTATTAGGATGCGATAATATGAAAGAACGAAATTAATTCTGGATTTCTTAAATTACAGATTAAGTTCATTACATTCAAATATAATTATTTATTAGTTAAATACAAAAAAGTCCGGGGATAAAAATTTAATCTAACAATGGTAATAAAAGTAAGAAATGTAATAATAATAATGTGATTAATTATGTAATGCAAGCACACAGTATGCAAGTCGTAAAGATGAAAATAGAAAATATGTGTAATGGCCGTAATACCTTACATACGTAAAAGATCATAGTTACCGTTAAAAATAGAGAAACTATGTGGCCCATTATTAATATTTATGGAAGATACGAAAACTACAAGACCAATAAAATTGAATATTTATGTGATTTTGATATCTTTGACAATTATACAGAGACTCGTGAAAAAGCATCTACAACAGATTTAAACCTAATTAATCACAAGAAATCTAAATTAGGACCTAAACAATATCATAACCAGCAATATAAATTCTGAAGAGAAACAAGAGATAATAAATATAACAGAATATTCCGATATTGTTAATGTTAAAGGAAGTAATTTAACTTTCATTAACCAAATATAACTCACAATTAGGACAATAGACGAAATACCTGTTTATACAAGAAATTATCGATATCCAGAAATATATAGGAAAGAAATAGATAACCAAATTCAAGATATGTTAAAACACAATATAATCAGACATTCCAAGTCACTTTGGAATAGCCCAACTTGTACCAAAACAACTATACGAATCTGGAAAACGAAAGCTTTGGTTAGTAGTAGACTTCAGAGGGTTAAATTTGTAAACAAAGATGCAAAATTTCCATTTACAAACATTACTGAGATCCCAGAAAAATTAGGAAGGTCTCAGTACTTCACAACCCTAGACTTAGCTACAGTTTTTCATCAAATGATAATATAGAAAACAGCTTTATCGACAGAAAATCAGCATTACGAGTTCCTGCGAATGCCTATGGGCTAAAGACTTCACCGCAATTCTTCAAAAGGATGGTAAACAATATCATAAGGAGAATCCAAAATGAGATCTGTCTGATATTTTTTCATGATATAATAATTTATTTGACATGTCTCCAAGAGCATATTAATCGATTAAGAGAAGTTTTTAACCAATTAGGAAAAGCAAACTCTAATGTGCAACTAGATAAGACAGGATTTTTACTAAAGAAAGTAGCGTATTTGGGTCACATTGTAACATCTAAAGGATTTAAACCAAATCCGGTAAAAATTTAGACAATTCAATATTTCCCTATACCAATAACTACTGACAAATTAATGGGTATTTGGGACTTGTAGGTTATTATAGACAATTAAAAAAAATCGCCATAATGACAAAAACCATTCACGAATTGTTTAATGAAAAACGATAAAATAGATATAAACTCTCAGTATTATATTAATGGTTTTGAACAATCCAAAATTGTATTAAGTAATTAACCTGTATTACAATACCCGAGTTTCCAAAAAGTGATCATAATAACTGCAGACGCAAGTTATTACGCAATTACAGCTATATTAAGCCAAGATCATAAAGGATCAGATTTACCTATTGCATACGCCACCAGACCTCTGAATGAAAGTACAGTTTATCTTTGGACTATAGAAAAAAACAATTTTAGTAATCATGCGGTCAACTAAATATTTTCTTCCGTATTATTTGGAAAATAGTTTACAATTTATACTGATCACAAACCATTACAATTTCTATTTTCGAAAAAAGAAATTAATTCAAAATTATTCAGATCGAGATTGAAATTAGAAGAATTCAATTATGAAATTATGTATAAATGTGGCAAACTATACCAACATTCTGAAGCATTGTCAAGAACTCAATTAAAAATCACAGAGAACCGATCAACAAATGATCATGTAAAGGTTAACGAAACTTAAGACAAACAATTGAACAATCCACAGAATTATACTTTCCTGAATAACACACCAATGAAGAATCATCGCAACCCTATTTTCCAACATTATATTGTAAGGAATCAGTGATCATTAATGTAGACGAAAGTGAGGACAACAACCAAACAGTTTATTCAAGTTACGAAAGTAATAACAAGTAGGAATTCCTATATCAGGAGTCATAGTCATTTTCGAAAAAACAAAAACAAATTGTACTTTCCTCAGTTACCAACTAAAAAAATTAATAATTAAAAAAAATATTTGAGGTGACTAAAATGAGACTATTAGTGGAAATGTGAGAAAATAATTTTGACCAAGATGTAATCAATTTTATTAAGAAATATTTTATACTGAATGTTAAATCTAATTTCTATTTAAAGCACAACTTTTATGAAAAAAATAGACCATGTATTTCAAGAAATTTCAGAATTCACATTTAAATTTAGTCAAGAGTAATGAATAATAATTGTGTTTTAATCACGTAGACATTTAATAATGATAAATAATTATCATGTGAGCAATTAAATGGAACAAATTTCAACAACAGAGTCATCAAAAAATAATGGAATTGCACAGAACGAAATGCAATACCTGAGCACTCGACACTCACAACCTAATGGTCTATGTGAGAGAGTTCATTACACATTAATTGAACATATTGGGCTTTTAAACAATCAAGTAGAATTTAAAAAAATAATTCTTTGGCAAACAAATTAAGTATGCCGTTATTCCGTATAACAACACTCGGTTACAAAATTAACATATTAACATGTTAACACATTACCAAAATTAACATAGAAATATTGTATGGGCACCTAAAAATCAATTCAACTTTATACGTATTTTAGAAAATAAAATAATTAATGATTACATGAATACGCATATGGAAAAAACTACTTGGTAAACTCCAAAATTAAGGAATATATTTTACAAAAGAGAAATATTAAGAGAGAACCACTTCCAGACATACATCAAGACGTTTATGTAAAAACCATGAAAAAAAGTAAAACAAATAATAAATACGATAGGGAGCGAATTACGTCAATCAATGCAATAAGAAAGGCTGTCAAGATTAGGGCTAGACACCAAAACACCAAGAAAATATACATTTGTCAAATATCAAAAGGGCTATGAAGAAGAATATTCTTAATACAAGTAATTCACCTGTTCATCACGATATACGGACTAAATACAGGAAAGATTTGTGAGATAAGAAACATCACCAAAAACATCAGAGTAATTCCCATTGACCTTGGTCCTGTGAAACTAAAAACATCGTATCACACCTTTGTACACAATTTTGAGTTAGAAAGCTTTGTTAATTATAAATATAATGTTGAAAAATTATGAGATTATTTTCAAGAAAGATGTCAAAAATGCAATGTAAAAATATATACCTATATATAATTAGTTACTGTTACTGGTATTAAATTATTAGACATGATGAATCATATAAAATATATTTAGTACACTAAAGAAGTGTTATAAAGAAATTATAAATTATTGTATTTAAGAATATTAGAACAAAAACATGACTTATTATTGGTTTAGGATCTTTTAAAAAAAATCATTATAGGTAATCAAGATTATTATGACGGATAAAAATGTGAAAGAATAATGGAAGATTTGAAATTTAATCAGAAAATAATGTTACAATAAATTGATTATAAATATTCTAATAATATTAATGTTGTATTTAATAAAACTGTAAGACTTATTAACCATAATTTTAACAAGTTATAAAACAAATTGCTAGCAGTTACAGAACAATGTGGTGATCAAATAGAAATTGAACAATTTAGAAATATATTGAACCAATTAAATCTTGTCTTTTAATACTATGTTACATGTAATCAGGATATAGAAAATGCATTGACTTATTGTAAACTAGGAATATTGCACCCTAAGTGATATCTGCACAATAAATTCTTGAAAAAAAAATTAAGACTTTTATGGAAAATGGTTGCTTATAGATTTTAATGTGGAATATATCTAGGAAATGGAATTTATCCTAGAAGTAAATTGTGTTCTTATTTGTAAGGAAATAATTAATTTTATAATTCTAGCAATTGTAGAACCTACATATTATACTTTGTATCAATTAAATCCTCTACCTACATTATACGATTCCAAATTTATATCAATAATTCCAAATCTACGATATGTGTTAAGGATTATGGTGTGTTTAAAATATATATGTAACAACAAAATTAATAAACATCAAATAACCTAATTCTTCAAATGAAGAATGAAGAAAATACACCATGAATTAAAGTGTAAAAGTTCAATTATTATCAATCTTTGAACTTCAACAAAGTGTCAATTGATCTAGTGATTACAGAAATTCTGATTAACTATATACAAGAGATAGAACATTATTTAATAATAATTCCTAAGAGAGAAACACTAAAAGTAATTTGTATACGTAAAACTAGTGAAATATCATTGTATGTTATATATTTAGTAGATATAGATAATAATGAAGTTGTTATGAATAATAACCAAAAATGAATTGTATTCCACTAACACAAAAATAGGACATCCAAAACTTTGGATATCAGAGATTAAAAATTGAAAATTAACCAGTAACCTGTTTTTTTTCCATTAAATTACAAAAATTAGACTTAGACAATAAATTTAAATACAATTCCTAAAGTGCTTGAAAACAATGAAATACCGTAACTGATTTAAACGTGTGAACTTTTGTACACAATGACAATGATAGTAGTGGTATTCCTAGCTTATAGATATTTATTAAAAAACACCTAAACTTCAAGGGACCATCAACCTACTCCTAAGTTCTCCTAAGGATTGTTATGGAATATTGTTTAGTAAACATTTTGTTTGGAAGGTTCTAGAACCAATTTAGCACAGGAAGCATAATTTAATTTACAGGTAAAGCTCCTTTGTGTATTTAGTTATCTGGCAACATTGACTAATTGCACTTCTAACAATACATTTGTTTTTTACGTAAAACTATTAATTGTTATAATATTGTAATAAGTGGATACTAATATAGTTTTTAAAAAATATAAAAGATTATTTTTGAAACACCTTTCTGTAGTGAGACTTGTATTAACTTGTAATAATAAAAAATAAAAAAAATTGTTTTGTACTTCACGTCTTTATTAAATGTTCGGTAACTTTTAAACATAACAGCTTTTTACTAGCACAAAAAATTTGCGCTACTGCATTATTGCAAAGAGTAAAATCTATTTGATTTAAATTGTATATACAACAATAAGTTGGATATTCTAAAAGTAACACGTGGACAAGTAAATTTAAAGTCAATTACTTTTAAAGAAATATAGTCACTAATAAAACTCGGACCATAAATATAAAAACTACAATAGTTGTTCAACTAAAACAGTTAAATAAACACTGTTTTTTCCGAAAACTACAAATTTTCGGTTACACATTTTGTTAGAAGTAGAAGAACGTACTTTTATAATTTTCATTTTTGATACGTTAAAATTATTTTTTTCAGAATACTCTGAACTTTTATCTTTTATTTTAGCTATAAATCCATTTATAATAAGAGTGTTAACAGATTTATACATCAGCATAAAACACTTAATAACGGTAAAGAACATATTGACATTTATCACTGAAATACAATCCCTACTGTGTAACGAGTAACAGTTAATTGAGATGTGTATTGTACCGTGACGTAACTCGTAAAGGGTTCATCACTAAACCGACAGGCGAAATTGGTGCTTCACAAAGCATGGCTGACAATAATGACTTTTGAGTAGAGTTTCCTTAATTTATATTCACTAGTAGTTTAAATGGAATGCTTGTTTGAACTATTATGTGTACGGTGATTATGATGATTGGTTAGAAGATAATGTGACAATAAAGTAGAAATGATACACTTTCAAATTTAATGGTTCAATTTCATACGAAGAACAATTAATTATTACAAAATATAAACTTACAGTATCGTAAGTGGGAAATTTAAATTTCTTAAATTTTTGAACGTAACATTTCAACCCCTTTACCGAGTAATAGTTGCATATATTAATATATTTACTAACAAATAAATATTAATATAAGATATAATGTTATTTAACACATTTGTAGTGACCCCAGAATAGAGGTTTCCCATTAGCTATTTCTTAAAAACATCTGTAATTAAAAACACTACGTTTATTTTTATAAACAATAACTTCTCAAAAGCTACAATGTAAAATTCTTAATATTAGAAATAAACCACAATTGTAAATTTGTGTAATATAATACACTTATAATGTAAAATAAACAATCACCACGATTGGAAATTTGTAAATGTATAGAATTAAACTATCTATAATTTACTCGATAACTATGTTCTTGAATAGACTCGAAAGAATCTTAACGTAAACCACCAGTTATTGGCACTTTAAGCATCCCAAATTCATTTAATATCTTGTGCACGATATCCATTTACTTTTTTCAGTGTTAAAAATTATTTTTGTAAAGTGTAACAGATGTGTCTAAGGAAACATAAGGGGGAAAACTTGATAGTTATAATAACATTCAAAAATATATTTAAAGTGGAAAATGCAGTTAATGACACCCTAGACTCACATTACTGGCACTTTTAAGATCACTTTTTAGCACCCTTTTTTAACAACTGTTTTTAGGCCAGCTACAGGATAAACCGTGCCAAATAAGTCTTCATTATAGCTTATGTAGCCTAGTCCTATAGTAGAAAATGTATAATTAAAAATTAGTTATTAGTTATTATGTCGCTCCCCAACATTAATAATAAACAAATTTCTTGATGTTAGTTCAGATCTTGAAACACATGCAGTATGTTTCTGAAAATGAGATACAACACATAACGATTTAGTTAGAATAATTTGAATGTTAAGCAAGTTAAATTACATAGGCACAATACGTAACAGTACTAATAGAATTCATGTTGTCTCCAATGACAATGCCGGCAAGTGAGAGGTCATTTAGAATTGAATGATATATTACTAAGTGTGATATTACGAAGGAATCCACTTGATATGTAGCAAATATGGGTTAAGTGTTTGGTCTAGACTAACAATATTGATATAATTAATTGTAGCAGATGTATAACCACATTATTTAGGTTTTGAACTAAACACAAGATATTAACCTAAATTAAGATATTTGCAATTAATAAATAATAAAATGCAATTTATCAACTTTTTTTTATCACTATATCTGTCATTGGATACAACTGATATTTTCAGTTAACCGTAAGAACAAATGTATCTCCTATTTGTGCTACTTATAAAATTAAATATATGAAAATTTAAATAAAGTAATTTTTACAAAGACATAATGTATATAAAGTAATGACGAATTGAGTAAAAATAAATTCCACACCAAAATAAAAAGTTAATAGTTTTCTCACTTTTAGTGGGAAAATGGAAAGAGATAAAGAAAGAAAAGGGTCTGCGTCGGACCAGACGGTGGACGTTATACTTACATCCTAAAAACTCAATAATTGTTGGTAGTCTATTGAGTGATAATCTTTGAAATTCTCTCTGTATATCTGTTGTACCTATAGAATTTCTTCTGCCATGGTGGAAAATGTTGCTGTCATCTTTTGTAGTGATATATAGACCATTAATACTCGTCACTCTCGATAAGGTAACATACACTAATTCTATTGAGTGGCTTTTATCGTATTCATAAACAATCTCATCGAAAGGCCCATCAAAAAAATTTCAAAGGAATACCAAAACATTACTTGTAACACTAAATACTGAAAGCTAGTATAAAGAAGAGTAATTTTTCTATAGTTTGATTAATAGGTTAACTTGAGGAGAAAATACTTCTAGAGAGATCCGATATGTGAATTATTAAAGGACAAATATAATTAATTATGAATGGTTATTCCCAACTTGCTAAACATAAATTATCTCAAACCTAGGATAGTTTTTTTTTATTATAGCTAGTACGTTTTGCTCTCATCTTTTATTTATTAAACAATAAACTATTATTTTAGCTGACGGACGTTACTTATTAAGTTTTAGTAATCTAAAATGAGCAGTATAAATTATTTTTATCTTATACAATAAAAAAAAAGTGGGAAATTCTGTAACACAGAACTTTGTAGTATTTACTTAACATTTTATGAAACTTGAAAAATCACAGCCAGATATATTATTATGTAAACAATTCATCAACGGTTATAGAAAACAAATTTTGATTAATTCTGGATTACATTTAGTTTTTATATTAAAAATTATTAAAACAAACAAAAAGTATTTTTTCTTTGTAGGCTTGAATATCTTACGAGTTATCAAAACAGAATCAGCAGACTTGGGATGAATTCACTTGGCAGATCTTGTAACCACATAGCTGACAGCTTTTCCTGGTTGATTTATTCCGTTATAGATTTATCTCTACCACATAGAAAGCAACGTCCTACTTTGTTGTCTTGAGGTAAAAGCTGGCGTGGCATTTCTTCATTTCCAAAAGGGTCCTTGCGCGGTTTTTCAGTTCCACAGGTTAAAAAGGAGTTCTATGCGCTTTTTATCTGTGGTCGGAGAAGATTCCATACGAGATGTTTTATAAACTGTTGTCTTGTCAAAGCAGAGACTTTAATATTAAACGTAAGGATATGAGACCCATTTATGGCAGCAAAATTTACCAGGTTAAAGAACAACACTATAGGCTACTTTTTGATGTTCCTAACCGCATTGTATTCTGTACAAATTTGGTCGAGATATTAACTCTGACCTTGGTTCTATTGTAATATGTGACTATTTCCGGTTTATTTAAGTCTCCACTGTCAGGATCCATTGTTTGATCGTTGATGTACATTGTCGAAAGCAAAATTATTGCTTTCTTCTGGATAGTACTGTTTTGGATAGTACGATACTAGTGTCTTATCTTTTTGGTGAGCAAACAAAGAAGTACTTGTTTTACGATTATTGTCGGCTTTAAGTTCCTTCGGTACACCAAGCCTGTTAGCCTTTATATATCGAACCAAAGTCAACTTTTTTTTTCTTCAAGCAGGGTTTCAACTATTAAGATTGACGTAATGAAGTTTCTATTTCTTCCAGGACTGACTAGCACATTCTTATCTTAACAACTACATATGATGCGGAAAAGTAAAAGGTCCAGTTGTTTGCCGTCCAGAGTACACTTCTAAATTTACAGCATCTATATATTGTGGTCTTAGCACAACACAGGGAAAACACTTTGATGCCATATTGTGCTGGCTTATCCGACATATATACATCCGGAAAGGACATATTCCTCTAAATTTCACCAACTGTTCGTCTACGGTAGAGTATTCACTAGGAGAGAAATATCGCTAAAATATGTTCACCACTAGTTCAAACATCTCCTTGATAGTAGCAAGACAGTCTATCTCCCTCCTTTGAGGGCGGTCACGAATATCGACAAACCTGAGGCACCTCATGAGGAAATTAATTCTATTTCACTCATATTAAATAGCAAGACCAGTCCAGTTTAACGAGAGTTATCCCAAATATTTTTGGTATTTTTCCATCCATTTCCTAGAGCACCTGAGATAATTAAGATGCCTATCAAGGTTGGCACTTCAGTTTCGTCAGTGTTTTTATCATAACTTTCTCTAGAAAATCGATTTTTTTTTTTATGTGTTTTTTCCACTTACTATGATCCGAATTGCAGTATTACCAAAAAAAAAAGATTAAAACATTCAAGTTCTGATTTTGCGATCTTCCCCTAGCCTTTTGGTCCAAGCAAATATAAAACAATATTGAGTGATCCAGTACGTACGTTTTGGGGGTTAACACATTTTCTCCATTTCATAACTTGGTTGAGTTTGTCCTTAGAATAATAAGGATTACCTAAGGGAGTATCATCGTCGTTGCTATCAACCTGTGCCTCATCATTATCAGAATTTTGTAGGTCATCATTTGCATTTCCGACTTCTTCTTCGTCCGGCGAATGCTCATCAACCTCTATGTTAAAATCGTCACCGTCGTCACTGTTCCCTTTTGCAAAATCCTTCTCATCGGAACTCAATGGATGTTGCAATTCATCAAAAATGTCCTTATCAACAAAACGTGGACGCTTTGGGTCACTTATTTCTCAAAAATCGCACGGGCTGCAAGTGTAGTCCACCAAACTTTGAAAGCGAAATGAACGTAAATGAACACTGACCCACTAGAGAGTTAGTTGACTTAAAGGTACTGAAAACCTGACAATTCACCACCCTCGGTTCTCAAAGCTGAGTGCAAAATAATACGGCTGGGCTACACCTGTATTACAGGTTTAATTAGAAAATGATTACTTCCACGTTATTTAAAATCGTTAATAACAACACAACGCAATGACCTTTAAGCAGTTCCATTCAAGTAGTAATTACCTCGGATGCAGTACAAGAAAATAATATAAAACTTACATTTGAAATATTGAAATATTTAATAAACTTCACTATTTCAAACGGGTCTGTCGGTTTTGATATTTTGTAAATAACTTCCCCCTGCTTTTACTGAAATATGTTTTTTGTGTGTTTCATTATAATTTACTATCATTTCTTCATCTACGGTATCATGTTAAGTGGAAAATCAAGAGTGCCAACTGGCAATTAATAAAACTTATATTTGATTTTATTACAACAAACGTTTAAATCTCTATAGACCTAATAAAACAAATTTAAACATTTAAAATATTTCAATCTATTCACGAGTGAAAATTTCATCTTCAGCAAAATTCATGACGTCGTGGCGGTCCGGCAAGACGGATACATTGGATCCAATTTAGTGGTTGTGGTAGCTCCGACAACATACTTATGGTACATAAAGCAAAACAATTATTTAAGTCTAGTGATATTTAAAAAGCTCAATTTGTAAATATTTGAGGAATAAATCATAAATACTACCCAATAAATCAAACATGAGATATAACTTATTCGTAGCTAACAATATATACAATTGTTTAGAAGTTCGATTCCATTTATAATAAGTTAAACTAACCTAATACTATAGTGTTGAAATTTACACAACTCTACAAAGTTTGTGCATTTCTTTACTTTTACCTACAATGGTGTACAAATACTAATAAAATACATAGAGTAATCACAAGTTTTGTCTTTCTTTGACTTTAGTTACAAAACACAACAAATACTTTAATAAAACTTGTAGGCCTACTATAAGCCGACTTATGAATTTTTAAACTATATTGTTGAAAAGCACACAACTCCTCAGACATATTTTCTTTCCTTGACTTCTTGCTATAAAATAGAATAAAATACTTTAATAAAACGTACACCATAAGACTACATTAAATTGTATTTTATTACTATAATGTTATAATAATGTACTCAACTCCTCACAAAGTTTTTGTATTTCCTATATTTCTAGTTACAAAATAGGACAACTTTTTTAATAAAACGTACACTGTAAGGCTACTGACGAATATGTATAATTAATGTTGATACATACACATTTGTTAAAGGTTTTGGTATTTCCTTGATTTCAAGGTACAAATTGATTTTAAGCCGACATACAAATCTTTATACTATGATGTTGAAAAGTAAACAATTAATCTCAAATTTGTGTATATTCTTGTCTTCTCCCTACAAAATAGGAGAAATACTTAAATAAATCATAAATAATTGTAAGTTATTGTAAGATAATATTGACGAATATGTTTCCTTTATTGTATAATTAAATATAAGTTTCAATAATTATTAATCTATTTATTTGTATTAAAAATCATTTAAATAATATACGTCAGTAGGAAATTTATTGTTTTCATTGTCAAAAAAGAAGAGTATTTCTCCAGATGTGATCGTATCCCGTATTCATACTATAAAGGAAATGAAATATTTTTATTGAATCTATCGAAAGAAGCTTTTAAATATTAAAAATGTACCTCATAGGATCACCATAAATACAAATAATACGTATATATAAGTTCCTCGTTAAGTACAAGTCATTATTTAATTTTTTTAATAGGACTTCAGCTGCTTCGTCAAATTGTTGTCATCATCAAGGCAGAGCACATTTGAACACAAAATGTAAGTATTGTTTTTGTTTTTTTTTTTAAATCAGCCAATTCGATTACTGCTAAACCACAAAAGATATGAATATTCAGTTTGAAGTAGACATGAAAATGTAAGCCGTTTTGGGGGAAATATGTTTGTCCTATTGGTGATGCATGAAATCCTCCCTTCTTTCGCCTCCATTACCCCACCTTTAAGCTGTTCCTTTTGTAACCATTTATGTAACAATTGATTTAATAAGACATAATATTGTCACAAATTTGTCACAAATATTGAAACAAATTTGTTTTTCAAGTGAATGTACTTTTCTTTTTTTTTTTTTTGCATTTGCATTTGCATTTGTAAATAAAACATATGACGATTAGGGTTGGATGAATGTCAACCTATTTTTAAGCTATTTGTAAACAGCACACAAAATAAATGTTTAACCTGAAACGTTTGGTAATTACAGGCCCTTTTGTTTATTGAAATTTTTAACTTGTGTGATTTATCTTAATATACGTCAGGAATTCTTGATGCCACTGATAACTGAGTTAATTTAAAATACGACGAATATATTTGGTATTTTTGAATTTACAGTATAACCACCTTGTCATTTTCGTCATTACCGTTAAATTTGAAACTTGCTACCAGATGACTTTAGTGGCAAGTGTATAAGAAGAAGAAAACCGACTAAATAGGGTGCCAGATCCCAAGATTAACATCACCTGATTTATTTGTATGTTGCATCTTCAATAGTTGTGTATAAGACACCAACAGCCAAATTAAAGAAACTCTGAAGGAGAATAACTATAGTTTTCCGCCGTGAGTAGAGTGGCGTGGAATGGAGAAGGGTGGGTAGATAAGGGGAGGGGATAGATGGGGAGGATGGCGGGAATATAGGGTAGGTGCCGGGAACTCTATTGCCGTGCTCCAATACGCATTTGGTATTTTGGATGTTAAATGGCAATACGTGTAAATTTCATAAATTAAGATTTATTCATAATACGATATTATTCAAATCTTCCTAAATAATATATTAAATATTTCTTCCTTAAATGGTGCTTTTCTCCTTTCTCAATATCTTTGCTCGCAATTAATATTATGAAGAAGAAAAAAATCTTCCCTCTTTCTGAAAGTGCAGTGCAGTGGTGAACATATTTATAGGCAATGCAGTTATATCAATACTACTAACCCTCTAAACCACTCTGACCAGAAAGGTTTGGCAAGAAAAACCTATCAACTGACAGAACAAATTATTTTATTCAACAATATAATATAATACATTTTCCTCATGGCATAAAATTTGTATAAGTAAGAATAGATGGAAATTTACTATAGAAGAATATGTACGAGAATCTAATACTACATAAATAGCAATTGTATAAGACAATAGTTTGTTTAAATTGAAGTGAATTTAAATGAGCTTCATTAGCTAAATAAATAAATTACTTAGCTCATTAGGACTATGCGTTCGCAAACTAAAATTCACTTCAAAAAATTATTTTAAATATAAATGAGCTATTGTGTTTTAATCTTCAATCCCTTTGCATTTACATCATTGTGTACATAAGAAACGTACATGATGAAATGAAAATAAATTACGGTGTACAAATTCTAGTTGGCAAGTTTTAAGATGGTGCATTGGTAATATACGAACTAATCTAATACTTACAAGAAATACGAGCTCTATACATTCACAACACTACGCATTTATATATTTCATATAAAATCGAAATCATAAATTTAATAATTTGTATCATTTAAACAAATTTTGAATGAAATGTTAACCTTTTTTTTTTATTATATCTATCTGTATTCTGAGTTCAACCAATTTAAATTAATGTACTAAAACAGAGCCTCATATTATATCCATATTACATACGTGTGATTGTATATACGAACAAACGTCATACGATATACCTTGGTAAACATGATTACTTGTAAATAATAAACTTGTTAGTTATTGTGGTTGTTGTTTTATTTATGTTAAAAATACGTTGAAATCAGAATAAAATTAGAAATATTAACATGGATTTTTATGTTTCATAAATTATAGAGTGTATTGCTAAATAAAACAAAATTAAAAGTAACGTAACAATTTACCAATTGGTTTTATTTAAACTTTTGGTATTGTTGAAATCATTTTAAAATAACAATTAAAAAAATACGATTTTATCTGAATTAAATAAAACTAAACACAACAATGTTCATTTTATTTAATTATCTGCCATATTCCTTTGAAAACTAAATAATTCAAATATTGCTTCGTTTCTATAAAATAAATCGGTAAGAAATGTTCAGTTACTATTAAAATTGAATTTTTAATTAAAAAATATACCAAGTCTCATGAAATAAGTATATTATAACTATACCAATGTTACATGGAAACCAATTTTGAACTCTTCTATATTGTTTTACATTATTTTTTCAAGTTAATAATTTAACATCGTAAGTTACTATAGAAATATAACGATACCAATAGTTTTAAAACTGAAATTATGTTAATACATTACATTAAAAATGTATATACTATTTTTGTTTGATTCACATGTAGAATAAATAGATGAAGCACCAATTTTCTTAAAATATATGTATATTATATTTTTTAAACAATATCATAATGTAATAATTATTGTTAAATCATTATAAACTTTCTGTTATGATTAAACGTGATTTACATTATTATCCTTGTGGACATATTTCTTATAATCCAAATATTATCAGCTGGAGGATAGGATTTCAACTCATTAAAGTTCAACTAATTTTGATTTTATTGAGCAAACTGTTGTTTTTTGTTTTTACTTTTTTTAAATAACATAATTTTGTATAAATATTCTCTTTAAGGCAGGAGATATTAAGAGAGTTAGAAGATACATATCCAAAAAATTATTATTTAAAATTGAATAGTTATTGATAACTTTTCAATACAGTTATAAACAGGAAGACGAGGTAGATTTAAAAGTATGTCGGCGACATTTCTTTGAGAGAATATATTACATATGTGTAACTATGTAATATATATATATATATATATATATATGTTCTGTGTAATATAGTTTATGTTATAGACTTCAGAAAATGCTGAAAATACATTCATGTTTTTTTAAATGTAAAATATGTCCTAAACATTCAGTTTAATTAAATATACCTATGCACGGAACAGAAACGTATACTGTGTGGTAAAAAATAGAGAAAATTTATAATTTGAAATTATTAGAAATTATTAGAAAAAAATTAGAAATTATTATCTAATGTTATAGATAATAATTTCAGAATGGTTCTGATACGTTGTAAGACAGAATGAAATGCATGTTTTATTATACACTCTTCTGGTGGATTTAAAAAATATGTAATTGATCGTTTTAAAAAATATGATGTTTGTATTTTGATCGTTTTAAATTTTAAAATGTTGAACACAAAAAACTTCGTAAAATAAATTATTTTACATATTACGTGAAATTTTCTCTAAATTTTACCACAAAGTATACGTTTCTGTTAGGTGCAAAACTATATTTAAATAAACTGAATGTTAAGGACATATTTTACATAAAAAAACATGAATGCATTTTCAGCATTTTCTGAAGTATGTAACATAAACTATATTACACAGAACATTAGAAACAAACAAAAAGTTGCTAATCATGAAGACATATAAATCGGTTGTCTTATATTTATAAGGACAAAATAACGTGTTTTATATTACTGTAGGTATTTATATATAAATCAACATGTAACAAATATTTCAGTATAATTTTCATTTATAATCTACTGTCTTCCTACAATATTATATTTAATTTAAATACAAATTTAAAATATATTTTATTTAATACATTAATTAAGGATTGTTTAAGCTACTCTTTTGATTACTAATATATTGGCTCATAACCACTTTTAATCGTCAACAAAGTACACATTTGTTTTAAATGACTTTTTTTCAAAATTAATGATCTTATTTTAAATAGTGTATTTATTTTCACCACCAAAGATTCTAATACTTTGAATAATAATAACATTCTTCAAAAATCTCTTAGTATTATTTTAAAAATCATTTTCTCATTGCAGTATAAATATTACTACGTTTGATATTATCTCCCTCAATTTTCGTCTAATTAATGATAATAGATTCCTGTGTTGTGTTTCAAACGTTCATGATATGTACTAACCGTTTAAATTGTTCTAAAAGTAACTTTAACTAAAAATATAAACAAACCAAAAATTTAAAATATAAGTTTTTCTACTTCATATGTCTTTTGTAACACGTGCTTATGTTTCCGTAAATTGTAAGACATACGAAAAATACATCTTCTTTAGTTAGCTCTTCATTTACGTTAAAGATATATTTAAAAATTTTATATTTGTAAATTCAATTATAATTGTTTTGAATCAAAATAATGAGAATGTTTTCTCTTCTTATGTCGATCGTCCATTTTATTCAATTCAAAATATAAGAAGTGGTAAAATATTTACGAATAACATATTTGTACCACCAGTGAGCGTAATTTACCCTTATTCTGTCCTTCTCTGAAATTTTTGTATGACTATTTTAAGATTAAAACTCTATATCAATTATGATTTAATATTATTCTTAAATAAATATATACTCAAGCATAACTAATTTCATACATTGGCATCTAATAATTAAACTACACCAATTACTTTGATTGTAATTTCAACTATTAAATAAATTATATAATTCGTGACAATAAATTCATTTATTAGGTACACTTTATAGAACTTTTCAGCTATTGTTTTTAGAAATATATTTTTGAAAAGTCGCAAAATTAATTTTATTCTGAATATTTGTGAATGGAATTAAGTACACCACAGCCTTTTTACTAGTCCTTAAAACAAAGGCTAATGACTAGCTATATCGCAGATATCGTTCATGGCGTAACCTACAACTTCCAATGAAGAGTTCTTCTTATCCTTTCTGGATAATCTATTGAATGGTAACAATCGAAATGACAAGAAATCTGTTTTCTAGGTGTTTCATTGTGTTGGTTTTGGTTCATCACCTTCCTTTCGTGCCTTGTGCCCTCGGAAGGATGCCTGTATCTTCGTAGCTGCTTTGTTTAAGTCAGGATCCGTTAAATCTATGTCAGACAAATCTTCTTCTTCTTGTACCTACACAAGATAAAGTTATCTAACAGACGAATAAACTACATTCCAAAGCATCTTAAATATATTTATATCTGAAAAAAATCCTTTTAAAAGTAATAAGGCACTTAATGATTGTTATCATAATTATTGAAATAATAAATTAATGTTAATTACGTACACGGAAATAACACAATAACAAACAGTAACAACAAAAGATTTAAAATTTACATGTTTATTATATTTATATTTGTTATTATTAGAAAATTGTGATTATCTTTTCATTTAAATTGAAATGTTCAGTGCACATATAACAAAAATAATATTTAATAAAATGGCGTTTTATTAATTTTAAGATATGGGATGATTAAAAAGAAATAATAGTAATCAAATGACAAAACTTTTAAGTATACTCGTAGTTTCAAGTTATACTTAATACGTGCATTAAACAGAAAATTAAAAGAATTCATATACTAACTATTGTTCAGTTACATTTAAAAAGACTTGTATGCCTGCAATTTTAAATGTTCCAATATTTAACGATTATATGCTCTACCGGCTTATAATATTAAGCTCATTAAATATATAATAAAGTATTTTTAATTTATATTTAATATTATAATAATTTAGATTTAAATATGTAGAGAATATCTTATGTTCTGTGGAAAAATGTTTCAATTATATTTATTTCCTAATTAATTTATCTTTTATACAGTGTTTTTTAAAATCATTTATATTATTATTTCAATTTATTTATATTTTTCTGTTATCCGAAAAGATAATATTTTTGTTGCATGCAATGGAATCTAATATTATGTATACACCTGTTTTTTAAATTTGTAGATCTTCTTTAAACAAATTGAAAAGCACTTTCATTTAAAATTCTGAGTTAAAATATGTAAATATGGTGCTTTAATTAACTTTTAATTTGTTCACCAGATACTTAACACGAATGCTGTTGAATTCGTATTATATTAGTTTTATACAATGTTATAGGGCCTATATACATTGTGAATAAACAATAACAAACTATGTAAGTGAATATTCAATTTCCCCGCAGTGAATTTCAATTATTTGTGATTTTTTTATTATTATAAACGGTTGTTTCCTTTTTAAACACTTACTTGTATTATAAAAAGAGTTTACTTAAGCAATTTACTTTAGTTTTGTAAGCCTGAGTACAAATAATTTATTTCTACAATTTTATTTTAAACAACTGGATACTTGAAAACAATTTACCTTCACTTTATCGCACACTTTTTTATAATTATTTTTGTAAAGTTACAATTAAAGTATTTTAACCATTATAAAAGAAAAAAGAAAAGCATTTGAAAAGTCGGTTTATTCTTTGCACCCAAAAGAGAAAATACTCTTTTTAATAATCAGGTTAACTTTCTATTGTGTATTTATTATAAATTTATTTTAAATTAGATGTGTTATATATAATTCTGGCCTATTGACATTACGAATTTCATATTTTTCGGCCATTGGTATTCGTAATAGCTTATACTTAAACATGATCTCAATTAGTTAGTCTTTTTATATCTTCTCTGACAACTTCATGATATGATTTTGGCAAGGATACGTTTTTATAAAAGTGTATTATGTTAGAAAGTATGTTCCCCAACCATTCACCACAATGTTTACTCAATGGGCTAATGGATTTATCTTGACGATTACGTCACGCTATCACTTACGTAAGTAGGAAATGTGTATCATCCTGTAGTTTAAGTTGGTAAAAAATGACAGAGAACCATTGCTTTTGGTTGATGATTTTTACGAGATTGAAAGACAAATTCAAATATTTTATGGCAATTTTGAATATGTGGCCATAATTTTGAAATTATAATTATAATTAATTTTCAATTATTTCAATTGTAATTTTGAAAATGTGAAGTCTCCTATCATTTTACGAATATATTGTTATTTCTGTTACATCAAGATCAGTGCTCTCTCGGTCATCAGTACTTTTAAAAAATATATAATTAAAGGTATAATATTCCTAGAGCTCGAAAACTTTAATAGTATTAGGGCCAGTAGTGAAGAAGGGTTGGTCAACGGAGACATTTAGATAAGATGAGTAAGGCAACCAACTCAAGATTAAACGAAAGAAGTTGTAGATTCAAATAATTTAACTTGGGATTGCCACACTCGTACTTACTAAGAGTGTGTAACCTGGGATTGCCACACTCGTACTTACTAAGTATGTGTAACCTGGGATTGTCACACTCGTACTTACTAAGAGTGTGTAACCTGGGATTGCCACACTCGTACTTACTAAGTATGTGTAACCTGGGATTGTCACACTCGTACTTACTAAGTATGTGTAACCTGGGATTGCCACACTCGTACTTACTAAGTATGTGTAACCTGGGATTGTCACACTCGTACTTACTAAGAGTGTGTAACCATGGATTGCCACACTCGTACTTACTAAGAGTGTGTAACCTGGGAGTGCCACACTGGTACTTACTAAGAGTGTTTAACCTTGGATTGCCACACTTGTACTTACAAAGAGTGTGTAACCTTGGATTGCCACACTTGTACTTACTAAGAGTGTTTAACCTTGGATTGCCAAACTTGTACTTACAAAGAGTGTTTAACCTTGGATTGCCACACTCGTACTTACTAAGAGTGTGTAACCTGGGAGTGCCACACTTGTACTTACAAAGAGTGTTTAACCTTGGATTGCCACACTCGTACTTACTAAGAGTGTGTAACCTGGGAGTGCCACACTGGTACTTACTAAGAGTGTTTAACCTTGGATTGCCACACTTGTACTTACAAAGAGTGTGTAACCTTGGATTGCCAAACTCGTACTTACTAAGAGTGTTTAACCTTGGATTGCCACACTTGTACTTACTAAGAGTGTGTATTTAGTGGTTTCCGAGTTTCGACAGTCTAATGTTTATATCTCATGCACAACTGTAAGTGTCATGTTAAGAAATCATTATTCACACTGAACATTTTACTACACCAGTATCACTTTGACATCCTATTCAAAATATACTATATCCTATTTATATTTATAGTATAACTATGGTAAAACTTACCTTAGGATCAAGTTTTCCCATTTGTTCAGTTAACTCTTCCTCGTCCGGTTTTGACTTATCTTGCTTTCTTGACATATGCCCACGGAAAGATGCCTGTATTTTTGTAGCAGCGTGGCAGAGTTCTGTAACCAAAAATAAATTATTGGTTATTTTGGTGATAAATAATAACTGAAAGTATAAAATAATCACGTTAAATACGATGTTTAATTCCTTATGGTTTCACTTGAGAATAATGGTACTATATGACGTACATAACCAGAGCCTTTATTTTGGAAATTCGTTCTTTTCCACAATATTCTCTAAGTTTTCAAAATTTGATGATATGGTGTTGATAGTTTCAAGTGAATGTAGTCTAAGTAATGTAAATACACAAATATGTCTATTAACTTAAATGTTAATGTAAAGTGTATTTATATACAGGGTGAGGCAGACCACCCGTGCAGTATTTATAGCTTTCTTACTAACTTACTGTAACACTTTTTCTTTCTCATTTCCCCCGAATTTGGCCTCACAGAATCCAATAAATTTTTTTCAATATTTGAAAAATACTCCAAAAGGGCCCAATTTGGGAGGTAGGGGTGCTTTAAGAGGAATTTTCAA
This sequence comes from Aphrophora alni, assembly GCA_963513935.1. NCBI lineage: Eukaryota > Metazoa > Arthropoda > Insecta > Hemiptera > Aphrophoridae > Aphrophora > Aphrophora alni. The sequence continues at coordinate 77,465,216 of OY740771.1, read as the reverse complement.
ATTTATACATGGGTATTGTGATACTTCAATTGAACTGTCTAAATACCCTGAACATTTTGGCGCAAACAAAAGTTAATTATCTTTAACCATATGTATAAGGTGTACCAAAACGTTTTAAAATAGGACTTTAAAATAAAGTACCGTGTTACCCTACCTACAATACGGAACAGCACCAGATTTTTTTTCCAAGCTTACTATTGAGCTATTCATTAAGGAAACGTGTGGTAGGGGCATTTTCCACAGGATTTTGTAAATTTAAAAATGCTCAAACTTGAAGAATACAAATAAGCCTAAAGCTCGAAATTCTTAAATAGCAACTTATAAAAAAATTTATATGAAATAAAAGATCTTTTCAAAACGAACATTTTTTGTATTTGATCTTTTTTCTATCTCTTACTGTTTTAAAATGGCAGCCGAAAAACTTAATTACATAAATATGTCAGTTCACAAAATGTAACAAATTATTTTTAAATGATATTATATCAAACATTTTCAATAATAATCTATATTAATCAATAACATTCGTTCATCATGTTAACATTTTAAACGTAATTTAATTGTATGATGTTATTGAAATGAAATGTAGTTTCTGAAGTATCATCTGTGATAAATAGCCAGGACAGTTAAATAGAAGTACATATACTCTGAGGCAGATAACCTTGTTCGTAGAGTTATCATTAAATGTCATTTTTACTTATTTAATGTATCATTTAGGAAACTGTGTTAAAAATAACGTCTGAGTAACATACTTTCGTGAACTGTTACAGTAATAAAAGCTTACTACAGTACTTAACTAAGTAGTTAACGTTAAAGCGGTATTTTAAACGGTAAATAATATTTACAACTTTGACCTAGAATCGCAATAAAAGTTCGCCTTCAAACTTATGTTTTAAATATTGTACACGCTTTAACTGTACTCAATGTAAATAGAAACATAAATGTTTCACGCCGTCACTGTTCCATGCAAAGATATTCAGAAATATGTTTGATCACAATGAAAAAGGTCAACAATTGAACTAATTTTAATATCCTAGTGATTTTACATTAACATAAAATTCAATTTCAAAAGTGTAATATATATGAGTGTTTAAAAAAAGTTATATTCTGTTAGGCATTAAATAAATCTGTCCATATTTAATCACAATTTTCTCTGTAGAAACCGTCGCAATCCTTTACCTTTCTATCGTAACCTTTCTTTAGAAACGGGTACGGCTTCTAGGGGACATACAGTTGAGATAATTATACGTACAAGCAATACTGAAGATAACGGCATTGAAAACAAAATATATGAAATAGAAAATTTCAGGTAATTTATTTACATGTATCACTAACTTTAGAAGCTTGAAAGGCGCTCTCTGTACAACTATCATAATTTCTGACAGTATATTACATTTCTCGATTATGTTAGAGCGTGTTTCTTCTGCTATACATTGTGGGTTTGTATATGATATATTCAGTGTTTATATATTTTTAATAGGGGATAAAGATCATATTTACAAATATTTGCTCATCTTGGTGATGATATTGTGCAACCACCACTTGTTATAAATTAATATGAATAAATGAACAAATTGTTATAAATCAGTGTAAGGGTATTTTGCGTTAGTGTCTTTAAATTGTAATTCACCTATTTTTTTTTTTGTTTTGTAATCAACAAAACAAAAATAAATTTTCCGTGTAGTATTTCTCTACCTAAATGGTAAATAATTAATAAATGAAACTCCTGACAATATCTAACCTGGAGGTATGTTTAATTTACTCTTGCTTAAAACCAATAAGTTATATAAGATAGTTGGCGATTATTATTACCAATAATTCAATTAATTATCGTATTCATAAAAGACATGTAACCTCCATCTTTGTTCGTGAGAGACTGTAGGACAAGCACTGCTCATTTAGATAATTTAACATTAATTTGACGTTATATTATAATAATATTATTTATAGTGTCCAAAAAGAATAGATTATATAATTTAATAAAAAATAATAAACTTTGTATTTTGAAAAAAACACAACTTTCGGTACTTTTCTAAGCTTCCTTAATATTTACAATTTTGGATTCGACGGCCAATTGTTTTCCTTCACATGAAACATAAATGATACGAGACGTATATCACACCACAAAGAAAAGTTGTTTTTATGTCTGAAGAGCAAACCGGCTGAAGGACAAAAGAATAACACTAAAACAATTCACGATGTTTCTCAAATAACGTACAATAACTCTCTTTTCTTGTGTCCTAACCTTTATCAAAAGAAATTGTTTGTTTCTCTATTATCTATGTAATTTCTCAGATGTAAATTTATAACTGTCGTTACATATCCAGTCTAAAGCAAGTAATAATATCTTGGTACAATTATCGATTTAAAATTGAGTAATATATGACTACAAAATGTACTGAATAACTAAGTTTAAAAGACCGTTTTTTAATGTGGCTAATTAATGTATAGTGTATGTATATATAACACACAGATCTCGTTTTCATATCTACTGCAAACAGTGACAGCATATAACACAAGCTATTCATTTTAATAACATACTGGTGCTTCTGAAGAGAGGAATATTTCAATAAATAAATTATCTAATCTGGCAACATGTCCAGTAAACTTGCCAACTTTGCCAATGCCAAACAAAGCATAATGTGGTATATTAAAACTATACTGAATTACTGTTTCTTATTCATACTGTCGATGCTACAGAAATACTGACATATGACTAAGAGGCGTGTGAGGTATAGAATTGTATAACTAGTAGTTACCCCTATATACACTAAAAATATTTGAATATTTTATATCAAATTTTAAATTAGTTTGCATTTCAAATGTTTAAAAAACGTATTTTAACAGATTAATGAAAATATCACGAGGAAAAGAATAATGATGAATAAATTTATAGCACATTATAATAGGTCAATAGTTTTATTTTTCACATATTCTTAGGTCTCTTGTTATTACATTTATTGTTTTTATGTTCTTAACACAGAGAGTTCATAATTAGAAATGTAATTAAAAATTACTGATGTTCGCATATATATAACACACAGACCTCATTTTCATATCTACTGCAAACAGAGACAGTATATAACATAAGCTATTCATTTTAATAACATATGGTGTATATATGAGAACATAAGTAATTTTTTGATTGACAGTTCTTATTTGTTATTTTTTGTTTACATAACATACTTTGAGTGGCAACTATTGGTTTATCAAATAATCTAGATTATATTCAAGAATATGAAATATCCTGAAAAACTAAAAAACAACTTTTGTATATAAAAACGTAATAAATATGTTAGAGTTAAAATTATTAAATTTGCTCATTGGATGAACAAAAAATTATTTTAAACTTAATAAATATTTTTAAATAAATGGAAAAATATAAATATGATATTAATTTCATTGCCGAAATGGCATTATACTGCTACAGATAAGAAATTTAATTGTTAAACTTACATGAGGTAATCCTATATATACCACCTCAGACAATTTTATTTATTTTGATAATTTTTAAGTATGTATTTTTCAAAAGTAGTTATACATATACTTAAAAGTTATATGTAAAAGTTATATTTTAACATAATACTCAAATTACCACTTTAATAATAATTATCGTAAATTTTCACTTTAATGACAAATGATGAAACAAATGAAGCTTACTTTTTAAAGGGTAGATATAAAGTAATTTGTGAGTAATCTAATTCAATTTTTATATCGTCAATGAAGTTGAAGAAAAACATTAATTTAGCAGTGGGGAAATTTAACAAAGCAGAAAAGGGGTATTTACTAAGTGGAATTATAATAAATTGTGAATGAATGAAAGTTTAAGAAAAAGATTATAAAATAAATTATACTAAATATAAAGGAGTTTCAAATTAAAATCTCTTCTTTATTTATAAATCAAAGCTAATTTATTTGTCAAATATTGAAATGTTTTCTAGGTATATTATTATATAATTAAATTTAAAATATAACTTATTTATTTACTTATTTTCTACTTCCACTATATGGAATTTTCCAATGTACTTTATACTACATTGAATTCAACGATACAACGCATACAGTGTGTATATTCATAGTTTAGTTTACGCATTCAATTCATTAACCTCTCTCTATCTAAATAGAAATCATTTCAATAACAATATAAACACTCATTTCAGCTGCAACTCTACCTAAATTGGTAGTTGTAGAGGAATTTTTTCTTCCTTATTTATTAAAATAACAGATATAAATAATGTAACAAATGTTTAAAAAAATTGCGTTTCTTCGAGTGAACTAAGTCTCTATATTGAAAAATTAATATAATTATTAGAAATACTATTGTGATATAATGCAACAAACTTAAACCGGAGATACTTAGTTGTAAATATCTATTGATAATGTAACTTCAAACTACACACAGCCTCCTTCAAATATTAAAAACAAAATACTATTAATAAACAATACAATATTGCTATTCTATTTGTTAATAAATACAATTATAAATATGTTATATTATATTATTTACTTTCAAATTTAATGAAAGAATTACTTAATGAATAAAAGGACATATTCACTTTAATTATAAATAGTGAGAGTAATGACCAATTCAGTAAATTAATTGTACTATTAATTTAAAAAGTGAACAGATTGAAAACAATTATATTAACAAAAGTTCACGTTCTTGTAATTTGTATGTCGACTGCAATGAAGAGACAAATATAGAAGTAATAAACATAACTTGTAAAACAGAAATACAAGTTGTGGAGTATATAAATATAAGCTCTTTATTATTTAAGTTCTGTTATCTGTGTCAATTACTTTAGGTCATTGTTGTTGATCTTGTGTAGAAACATTGTAAAGAATATTTAATTTTAATTGACTTTTTACGTCAATTTTAGTAAGTTGATTTTTATTTTTTGTCACAATGCAGATTTGTAGCAGGACATTTTTTATAACGTCTAGTATACTTTATTAACTTTATTTGTGTGTTGGAGCCTTACTACGGGAGTCACACTGGACATCTCTATTCGTCAATACCATAAAAAGTTGTTACAAGAAGAGTTAATCCATTGCGGTATCACTAACTGTGATTCCTGGAGTGCTCCATTCCCTCTTATAAAATCACCATTAATTTATAACTTAATCAAATTTTTTACTTCCATTTAATCCGGGAGAGGAAAAAGGAGTCCCTTGCTGATATGGAATCTTGGTACAAAACCAAATTTCTACCTTCCTTTCTGTGTGTACATATATAGGAAGATAGGATAGATATTGGACCAAGGCGATCTGTTTCGTAAAGGCTGTTAATAACATAAAGGTCTCAGGTTGGTGACATGATTTGAAGTTGTATTTCAAGCCATACCCCAATGGCTCCTAGTTGCTGTTTTCATTATTACATAGATTTTTCATTATTAATATGTAACCGTATATATGGTGTAGGAATTATAAAACGAAAAACTCAAAAAAAAATGTTCATAATTGAAAACATTTCTTTTTTACATTATCCTCTGTTATCAATAAAAATCACGAATGAGTTATAAATTTTTTTTCAAACCAAACTCATTGAAATCATACTTGTTACTCCGAACAAATTTTATTTATTTGAGACAATATATTGATTAAACCCTTTGAATACAATAAGTTCTCGTGATTACAACTAAGGTGAACAAAGTTTATTTAAAAACCACAATAAGTACAGAAATAACGTTAGGTTCACACACAAAATAAATAGTTATTTCAAAATAAATCTAATTGTTTCATGTTTCAAAATTCAGTCAGGAAATTATTTAGTGCAATAGTTATTAATTTTGCAATATATAATGGCGACTATGACATTATTTTCAGTTGACAGCAATAGTTGTATTATGACGTTGTGCGATTTCTCTATGAACAGAACACACAGTGAAATATCTCATTTACTAATCTTTGTATGGTGTGAAATATTAATGATGAAATTAAATCAGACATCGATATTATATAACAAATGTTTCATTTTTAACATGTGTCGCTCACCGCAAGTAAAATTAATATTTAATCAACAATGGTCATCAATTTTAAGGAAACCAATTTGTGTTTTGTTCTAATACGCGTTAAGGAATATCGTTTTTTTATGATTTGTATAACTTGCAAAGAAACATTATTCACCAAGTACAACTGAAAAAGTTTAGAACGGTTTTCGAGTGTTCTTATTAATGAAACGTAAACATCTGTAAGATGTGGCCTTTAGGACACATGTTTTTATAGAAGGTGCCATGGAGTTACAGTGTAGAAACATAAAATGTGTGTTTAGACAGGTAAAAGAAAAGAGGACAATCATAAAAACGCATTTCTTCCATCCAATTGGTTTTCTTTCGTGTTATTTAGAGGTTAAATAGGAGTCATAAATAACAGAGCTTCCACAGTTCCAGAAATAATACAACTTATAAAAGAAGGCTAATACTTACAACCACAATTTCCGTTAACTTTTTACTTGGTTCGTTTTTGTTTTGTTAGGAAGCATTAGATCATATAAAGGAAATACTGTTTCATTATCTATCGAGTAATCGTGTGTTCTAGCGTTATTTCTACAATGAAACACGTCGACCGTTTATCCACAATAACTTTTTTATCTTGAAGGAATAAAAATATAACCTGGTACTATTTCAGGCGTTTAGATATTATTAAGGTCAAAATGTGAGTGCTTGTTTATTACATATTAATTTTACAAATATGACTAACGTTTTTTATTGTCTTCTATTGCACTAAATATTTTGTGTTGTCAATAAATTGCAACTATTCTGATTAACCAACATCTTAATACAAATACAAATATTATTTTACGTAAATCAATAATTTGTATTTAATTTAATATATCTGTAGTCTATATAAGTATGAAAAATAACAACCCCACACATTTTACGCATAGGTTCATATTAAGCTGGATATAATAATGTTTTATTTACAAATGTTTTACATGACACCATTGTAGAATTTTTAGATTGGATAATTATTCATATTATGTTTTTGGAGTTGGTGAATATTAAACAACTTAGTTTAAAAGTATAATAATAATAATAAATATTTAACTATCATATGTAATTAGGAATGAGTTCATAGAATAAACTGATGCAAAATGTAAATGTAATATATATATACAGACATTTATGTTAATGAAATTGGTTAACATAATCTTTTATGTCCCTTGAAATTATATACTTGAGTGGATTTATCGATCATGATAAAATCAATTAAAACTTAAATTTCATACACATTTATTTAACATATATTATAATACTAGTATTTAAAAAAATATATATTATATTGATTTCGAAATTGTACGATATGTATTCACGGTGGGGTAGCCTTTATTTTTGGGGGAAAAAATAATACCGAGAAACCTACCATATTTTATCTTGCAACAAGCACAAATCAAACTTCAATTACTTTTCTGAATTTCGTTTATAATCTAAAAACATTGAACTATAGTTTGTTGCAGCAAACTATGATTATGATAAATAGAACCTAGGTTGACTAAAACCAACATTAAGTTTCAGTTAATTAATATAGTGTAATTTAAAAAATTGCTTCTATTATACATGTACACTGTTCTTATAACGTGACGTGGGTTCATACTAAAGGTTTTTTAATTGCTTTAAATTGGAAAACATATTAATATTTATTACTTTAGGAGGTACAAGACTAAACAGAAGCTACCATCTACTGTAGTAAAAAAAATATCATTCTTAACGTAGAGATATATTTTCTCTTTGCTTGGTAATAAAATGTTAATATTGATCAAAACACATAAACAAGAACTCAACCGAAAAAAAAACAAAACTTTATTTATTGTATAAACAAAACGAAAACAACTACTATAAATACAGCTTGTAATGTAATGAGCCTATTATTTTCTCATTCATTCTTGTTTTATTACATAGCAAAACTGAAAGAAATTACGTAAACATTGCGTAATGTCAGATTTTACAATTTTTTATCTTATTTCTGTAACGTGTCAAATTGAAACTTAGTATTATTTAAAATATTCACTATTTAAATTTATTTAATTTAAACAAAGACATAAAGTATAAAACACGTAATAGAAATTGGACCAATAAATAAATATATATAGGCCTATATATATATATATATATATATATATATATATATATATATATATATATATATATATATATATATAGGCCTATATATATATATATATATATATATATATAAATTTAAGGTATTTTGAACTTTTGTACAGTAGCTCAAAACATCTTTGTCATAGAGATTTGGGCAATATGTCACTTCCTTTAGCTTATAAATAAATATTCAGCTTGCCTTGTGAGATAATATTAGATAGAAAAAAAACTCGAACACAAGATCTCACAAAAATACTTTTATCTAATCAAACGCGTTTCAACGACAAAATCGTCATTATCGGTGATACTACTGATCACTACTGTATCACTGAGGGGACTTTGTTGTTGAAACGCATTTGATTAAACGTAATTTTACGATACCTTGTGTTCGAGTTTTTTCCTACCTTTAGCTTGCCAAAATCGCCAAAACCATACATTAATTTATCAATAAATAATTTTGTTAAAAGAAACAATTTGTGATTATCTTTTTTTACCTATTCCAAATAATTGATTTGACAATCGAGATTTTTACCAGAATCTTTTAATATCATAGTCTAATTTTCTTCAGATAAAAACTATTTGTTTCAATAAATCAATCTTATTACATATTATAAAAATGTCCTTATCAAAACGCTGAATAATTGACTTTGAATGAAAGAAGTTAACAATAATTACTTTGTTGAAGAACAAAAAAAACCCAGTGTGCAATTGCTTGAACTTCGTTTTTGCAATCTCCGTAATTTCCCAACAAAGCGAGTACATTTAACTAATTTCAATTGCACGTACAAAGGGAAGAGAAGAGGCATGTTTTACATAAAACGGTAAGTAAATTAACTAGCCATCGGAGTTACCATGACTACGGGGTTACTGTGGTCAGGAATCACAACTCTGATAATAGCTACAATATACTATTAAATTACATAGTCTTTGTCATAAAATAATAAAATATTTGCTTCAATACTGATTTATTGAAACAAGATATTTTAAAAAATTTCTGTCAATTCTAGCAAAATGTATTTTTAAAAAATATTCCTCAGTTGGTCCTTTGAGATTTCTATTTTAAATATAAATTACCCGCGAGGAAATTATTGTGCTTCATGACCCATGCAATTTATTATATGCAAATTAGTTAAATAGTTGTTAAAAGAGAGAGGAAAAAAGATATTGAGTTTAAGAGACAATGGTAGAGATAAAATTCGAAGAAGAGAAGGAAAGAGAGATTGGGTGGAAAAGAGAGGGTTAGAACGAAAGATGTTTGTAGAGAAAGAGGAATTAAAAGATATAAAAAAAAAAATTGAGATGCAGAGAAAGGTGGTTAAATAGAAAAAAATTTAAATTAGGTGAGTGAGAGAGAGAGGAGAGAGAGAGAGAGAGAGAGAGAGAGAGAGAGAGAGAGAGAGAGAGAGAGAGAGAGAGAGAGAGAGAGAGAGGGAGAGAGAGAGAGAGATTAAGATTAAAAGAAAGAGAGAAGCAGTAAAAGAGTGTGTCGGGGAAAGAGATAGTTATGTTTTAACGCTTTTGGGATGTCTTAAATACTTTAATTCTAATCTCCAAGCAACAAGTTTAACTTGTCACGTCTGTTCTACATATTAAGACCAGAATTATATCTACAAACGATCTTGTATAATTGCATATGTAGTAACAGATGGAATACAAACTGTTTAATACCATTCTTTTTATATATATATTTTGTTTAAGCCAAGTAAAAACAAGGCAATGGATTATTAGAAAATCAGTGAAGTGCGTTTATAGTGAAAACATTTTAGAAAAAATAGAATTTTTTAGTACAGGCTACAACATTATCTTGGTTAATTATATATACTATCAATGGTTAATTAATCATATAATAGCTGGATACCCGTACTTCGCTATTGAATTTAAAATCACAAAAATAAAAATAAATTATTTGTGAAGCTTAAATACTGGTATTTTGAAACTATTTATACTCGATTAATTTGAATTTATACTTCATCCTGCTTGAATTCAATGAATTTTAAACAAACAGCTGTATTCTAAATCAGCAGCATAAAAATAAGACACAATTAAACTGTATTTTACTTAGCCTATAATATATTGTGCAACAGTAGTTTATCACAAACACTGTGTAGAGGTACTTTGACATAGTGCGTGAGCTGACATGAGGATGACTGTATGTATACTTGGTGCTGGAGGCGTGGGAGGACAAATAGTAGGTCCTCTAACAACCGGGGAGCTAGAGACGGACCACATAGTGCGGGAGAGTTGCAATTTAGCATTTATTTGTTTATAAGGTAGTTTTTTTCTAAATGAGTCTTTTATGCATATAACATTTTGACTTTGTTTTAACTATTTGAATATGATTGACTAAGTTAAGTCTTCAATAAGTTAATTGTTTATTGACTATTATTGGGCCTTCTTGTAGTTATATGTTAGATAAAAATGCATTTAACTCCCCAGAAGGTTAAACAAGCTCAGGTTAAACTTTGTTCAAATGATAGTCACAGCTTTTATAGGTTCTGTACGGTTTTTTGCCGATAGGCGTTAAAGATTTCAAATCCCTTTCTTACCCAACACCTATAAGCAAGACCTATATACAACACTTCCTAAATTGTATTCATCATAGAAAAAACCGTATCACTTCGCTAATTCAAATCAAATTAAACTATTTTTGTTTCAGATTTGTAAGTCACGACGTGTTCAGGTTAGCTATGAAGGGGGGGGGGGCATGTTATGTGACACTTTAAATTTGGCATAGCGCTAATATATTAATTTTCCCGTCAAATAAATATAATTAGTCGCAATCAGAATAACTAGTTTTATTTTATATCCCACACATAATATTTAAAAAATAATAATAAACTTGGTAGATTTTAAACTTTAACGACCGTATTATGATCTTTTTTGTGCTACCTGCATTTTTTCAATAATAGGACAATATAAATAATCTGAATATAAAGTTTGATGCATATTGGGTTTTCTTCTTGACTATGTAGACAGGTTTCGACTTGCAGACATACAGACGGACAGGCAAACACGTATAATTATAAGGGTACTGGGTTTTACTTACGGAATCTAAAATTATCTCTTTATAGTCAGGCGACATCCAAACGAAACTTCTTTGAAAAAAGTAAGATTATTTAAACCCAATAAATACATTTTACTTAATATGCTAGGAAGTAAAAATACCTCGTTTCTAACAATTTGTACACTAACTTTCAACAAATTTCCAATCTACAATTACATAATTTAAAATAAATTGTAGCCTATATTAATTATAATTACAGATACACTCAAAAACTTTAAGATCTAAATTATTACTTAATAACATTGGGACCAAACAAATCTGTTAATAGATGTTATACCGCACTTGACTTTTGGCACTGCTTGCCAAACAATTAGTTAAAACTTTTCTTGGCAAACTTATGCTGTCGTTTTACCCTAAGATATAAAATATAGACTAGTGTTAGAGACGAATTTAATAAAAAGACTTATTTTCATGATACTTTGAAAATTGGCTGATCTTAAATCAGTACATAGGAATGTTTCCATGACAAGATAGGTAGCAAATTTAATTTACTTTTATGTGTTGATCAACGCATTTGTCGACCTTGACACTAGTGTAACATTTTGCAATAAAAAAATAGATATTATTTTTTTTTGTTGACCTGCACAAAACATCTTCAGAAGGATCTGTCAAATATCTATTTCAATTACCAATTATTGTAAACTACAGAACGTTATATTTTAGTTTTAAAGTGTTTACAAATATTAAAACCATAGAACATACCAAAGATTAATGATTTGTTTAAAATATTTTATTTTATATGTTTTAAAAATATTTTATAGAAAAACATCTAGAGTTATTTTAAATAAATATTAGTAGTTAAAAATACTAAAATTTCCACTTAAGAACAATATTATAGTCTTTGCTATTTTTTGTTTATGAGAATGTCCGTCTCAGAATTTGGCAGAAGTAATATTTTAATCAATCAACAAAAAATCTTGAAAATGAATAAGGATCTTGAACGTTATCGTCTAATATTAACAGCAATAAGTAAATGTTCCTATTTGAAAAAATATGATGATTATATGTAAGTATATAAAACAATTAAATATCAATTTGGAATATGGTATCAATATATTTATGCAATCCATGATACCAAAGTTTAAGTATAATATAATGATGGTATTGGAATAACTAACAAAAAACTGTCGTTGGCTGTGCTATTAAAAACACAATTTAAGCAAATACATGTAATGCATGAATGATAAATGTAACAAGTAAAGAAGTTTAAAACTGTATTAAGTTTAAAATATCTTTCAATATAAAATATAAATAACAAAACGTTATTTGTGAGTAAAACTTTTTATCGAACTAAATTCTCATAAGAAATAAATTAGGATAAAATTTTGTTGTAAAGAAAATATTCATTCTATGTTATTTGAGGAAAGACATTTTTATGGAGGTGGTGCAAAATATATCTATAAATTTTGGATAGTACTTCGTTTTGATAATAGATGTGTAAAAAATAAGGGTGGTACACAGTTGGTGCACAAATTATTAAATTATAAACTATCATACGGCTTCGTAAAGGTTATAGAAATTTTAGCTTTTCTACTTCGTTTGAGTTAGAAACTCAGAAAACCAATTTAATAGCATAGGCAAGTAAAAGATGTCACCTTCATTAACTTAAATGATAGTTTATTGGCTGTTATTAAGTAAGGCTTGTTTGAAAAAGATCGTAAAATATTTCCAAACAATGTACAATTAAACACTGCTAGTAATTTAGTTCTTTGAAATAACTGAATATTTTAAACTCTACAAGCAGCTTTTTGTTTTATATTTCAAAACATTGGAAATAGTCTATCAAAAGTTTACGCAGTAATTTAGTTTTAAAGGACAAGTCATAGGTTATAGTGTACCTTATTTATTAACAATGATTTTTTAAAAGCAATATATTCAAACAAGCGGACATTACACAGAACATTTCGTCCACATAATTTAATCAGGTATTAACTTTTTGTAGAATATTTTGGTACAAAAAAGGATAAAAACTATCACAATATATTATAATATGTATTATAATTATACTATACTATAATATTAACCTGTTAAGTAACAATTACGTTGCGAAGTAATGTCCTGATTATTATGAATGTTCATTAAGAGCTTCACTAACTTTTCAGTATCATTCTGATTAGGAAGAAACTCAATAATTCACTTTTATACTATACAATAATTAATTCACTAGATTCATTTCCATTTTTTATTTATAATTTACAGACACAAAACATAAAAATGATTCTAGCAAAATAAAAAAGGGTGTGAAAAAATAAACAATGTTCTTTGATAAAATGTAAATCGTTTTTTAAAGAAACAACATTGGTTAATTTAAATAGTAAAGTCAAGTAAGTATGCTTTACTGTTACGTTTTTTGTTTAATTTTCTTTCTATTGTAAGTTTTTCACTTGATGTTTTGGGATAAAATAAAGTTTGGGGCCTTTATTTATTTAGCGCACTTCATTTTACAATTTTAGATTTTTTTATCACATTAAGGGAACTTATTTCCATATTTAATAAAATTAATGTGTTTTCAAGGTTTTAATACTTTAATTAATAGACGATATATAATCTTTATGGTTTTAGTTGTTAAATATCCATTGTTTCTCTGTTGAATTTTTGTACTATCCAATAGTGTGAAATATATCCCTTTCAAGATTTACAATCTAATGCTATGTACCAATTTCACCAAAATTCCGAATTCACAATGAAAAGATGCATCCTTCCTAAATAGAATGAAAGAAGTTATTCGCAGATACAGTAAAGGTTATATGCAAGGATAAAATTAAATTAAACTATATTTGCACTATGATTTGTCTAAGTATTTTAAATATGGTATTATTGTTTTCTATCAGCAGACAAGATTGAAAGCACTTTTCTTAGGCCATCTAATAGCCATGAGAGAGCTGTTTACTAATTTTGTGATTGTAGCATGTAAATAGATAGAAATTCATATTTTGAACATATGCTACATGTTTGAAAATAGAGTTTTCTTTTCACAATAAATTTTGAAGTTTGGATTTTAACGCTTAAGTGAAATTGGCATTGGGAAGTATGTTAATATGAAGCTTATCATCCCAGATAAGCTTGCTTCTACGAGTAATACAACTAATACACATTTATGGATAAAATAATCTCTACCTTAAATAAAGTGTATTCTAAAATGAAATTCGTAATTTTTTATAATTTTAATTTTGTGAACAAGTGATTTATAATTTATGATATTTCTTGTTATATCTGTATAATGCTCTTATCAGGAAACTTGTTCCTTTATTGTTGTTAATCTATCGTTTCACATTTTAGTTTAAATAAAATCATTTGTCTACTTCGGAAACATTTGTTTTTTTGCGATTTTGTAAAATTAACTTCTTATTTGTTTGCTATAAGCAACCTAGATGTAAGCTTTTCAGATATGTCTTGTTTTAATACAAGCGTTGACGCTGGTCTGATGTAAGTAGATCAATCAGGCGGTGGCAGGATACTGGTCTATTTTTTCTTTTGTCTTCAGAATTGAGTCCTATAAAATGAAATGTAATATGTCCATTATGCAGTCAACCAAACCACTTGAAATGTTCCCTCAGTGAAAACCTTTTCCGTGTATCAACTAAATATTTATTTATTTTTATAAACAGTACATTTTTTATATTTGATCATCAAAAGAGGTAGTCAAGTGTATTATTATAAAAGCTGTACTGCTGTTTATATTTTCAAAAAAAATACTAAGATTGAATTGTCCTAGAATAACTTCATTATGTATTTTACTATATCATTGCTTTTGAAGTTTAGACTTCAAAGAGAAAGCAGCTATATACATTATGTAATCTGTGTAATATGTAAGTTTCATAGGTCAATTAGTGAAATTAAAAATATGCATAACGTCTCTGAGACATATATGGAATGTCTTAAAGTATGGTCAGGAAATTTTGATATGTGATAATGCTACGTAAAAATCAACAGCCTGCTCTTTTCATAATAAATTTATGTTTATCTTGGTTTCTAATTATCAATATAAAAAAAACAATGTAGTAAGGATGTTTTTCCTAAATCACTAAAAAACATTTAAGCCCTTCTTTACGTTCGGCTTGAAGTATATGTTGTTGTCAAAAAATTAACTTTCTTTAAATAAATTATCTAAAACCCGATGTTTTATTTTAATGGCGAGAGTTTAAAAACTCTTTTACCGTTCAACATAAAATGACATATTTCTAATCAGTTGTAAGTACTAAAACCAAAAAATGCATATTTTATACTAAAACGTCTAAACTAATCCAGACTTTTCATGTTATAGAAAATATAATTAGGCCTAATATATCGGTATTTATAAAGACCAAAATACTACCTATTTTGAATCTCGGTAACAACATTATTTTTCACTAGTATTTCATTTTTTATATATTTCTTGAAGAGTAGACAACTTAGGGTATAAGAATTTAATATATATATATATATATATATATATATATATATATATATATATAACGCTTCCATTTATATTAATATTTCGTTTACAAATAAAACAAATAATGTTATTCGCATTAAAACGTTAGTGAATTAAAAAAACTTATAATGATATTTGTTTGCTCATAACTAAACGATTAGTTTTGATATATTGTAACTGTCGAAAATGTTTTTGAAACACCTTAACTGCACATCAGAAATATTATTTTTCTAGAGAAAATAACAAGTTTA
Organism: Aphrophora alni; assembly: GCA_963513935.1. Classification (NCBI taxonomy): domain Eukaryota; kingdom Metazoa; phylum Arthropoda; class Insecta; order Hemiptera; family Aphrophoridae; genus Aphrophora; species Aphrophora alni. Next base: position 77,449,391 of record OY740771.1, on the reverse strand, counting down.
ACACAGAGTTGAGAACTAACCTTTCTAAACATTGACTTGCTATTTATAAATCGATTTATTACTTACAGAACAGTTTATTGTTTTAATAAATCGTTTCCCGAAAGAGAACAATTTCAATTACGAATTACGAATTAAAAATACGAAATGTATACCATTAATGTATAGAGATTTAAAGATACTCTCTAATGACTGGATCGTATTAGTGAAATCAAGTTTTATCTATAACTATTCAAGTACTTTTAAAGATGCACCACTATATAATGTTCGAAGTGAAACGAATTACTTTTGTCATGCAATAATAATTATGACACATTTTTCACATTAGGTATGATTTAAATTAAAAGTTAAATACTAAACTTTCTTTGAATAAACAGTGATTGAAAACTGTAACGTTAAGAAGAGGTTTAATTTTTATAAACTTTCTAAATATATAATTCACATAAAACATATTACTGGTAGACAAATTATTTAGTTCAATGTACAGATTTAGAAATGAATAAAGACATGTTGCAAATTAATTAGTATTTGATAAATACACTCACAATTAACTTACTAACTCTTTACTATGATCACTTTATAAACAACGCAGATTTTAAAATTGTTTACATAACTAGTAATAAACTTGTCTATAAATTTCCACTACCTATTGTTTTACATTCTTTACAAATCATTACATCCTTTATATTGGGGATAAGAGCTAACCACCTATTCATATAAAGAAGCCATAAGAACGTCGGTTTTGACAGGACGTGTATTAACTTAATCCTTCACCCACATATTTAACGTAGTTTTAAACATAAGGTTTCCGCTCGTAAATTAGGTTAGAGTGTATTAGCCATTGGAAAGAAGAAATGTTAAAATATATATTATAAAAATGTATAACCTTCAACATTACTAGATTTGTACACTAACAATAGTGCAATAGTATAGGTTTTAGTTCCAAGACCTTAGTATTCAAAATAACGAGCACAATTTGTACAAATTTCAATCAACAATTAAAATTCTCCGAAATATAAGTTGGATTTGTATAATACTATATATATGAAATATACGTTTCAATAAACTAAGATATTCTACTCAGTTATCACATGGACACAAATTATTCCTGGCTCAGACATAAAACTCCTAGAAGAAGAAAGTTTGTTGTACTCCTGGGTTAGAGTGTTAGTGTGGTTGTGACAACTGAGATTGAAAGAATATACATTAAAATTATGTCTGTATTATATTGTACAAATAATTTATTTATTGTGGGAAAGTCCTCTCTCTCTCTCTCTCTCTCTCTCTCTCTCTCTCTCTCTCTCTCTCTCTCTCTCTCTCTCTCTCTCTCTCTCTCTTCTCTCTCTCTCTCTCTCTCTCTCTCTCTCTCTCTCTCTCTCTCTCTCTCTCTCTCTCTCTCTCTCTCTCTCTCTCTCTCTCTCTCTCTCTCTCTCTCTCTCTCTCTCTCTCTCTCTCTCTCTCTCTCTCTCTCTCTCTCTCTCTCTCTCTCTCTCTCTCTCTCTCTCTCTCTCTCTCTTCTCTCTCTCTCTCTCTCTCTCTCTCTCTCTCCTCTCTCTCTCTCTCTCCCCCCATTGGGAAAATAGAGTTAATGAACATAAGTTCATTTTTAAAATATTAGTATTACTCAACACTTTGGTATTTTTGTCTTACGCGATTTATTGGCTCCTATTGCATTCACTTGTTATCTGGAAGAGAGTGAAAACACGTTTTTAGATTAGATTCTCGACACTCCATTGTTTGACGTTTATAGTTGTATGTTCTTTATTGTGTGTAATTTATCTTAAAAATCCTTCTAGATATAGTACTTATTTTCCATCTCAATTAATGTCTTTAACCATCAAAATACTCACCTAGGTGAAAAAACCTAACCTAACCTAAACTAATCTAGCAATATCTACCATAACCACAATTGTGACTATACTGTTGTTATTTAATTTTACAGAACACGGCTATGAAAATAATATTTCTTAACCAAATGACCTACGAAATCATTATTTTAAATATTTCTACACTATTTTTCGTCTACTCATAAACTTCTAATATTAACCTCTACACATATTGTTAAGAGAACAAAATAATATTAGGTGTTATTCCTTACTATTAAAAATTATAAATAAAAACATAATTATAATTAAATGTTTGACAGTATAATGATAACACAAAATTGTTTCAATCCACAGTTAAAACCTTTCCCATTTAAATAATCCTTTTACATCTCAAAATGATATTTTATTAGGGCACAAAGTTAAGTTAATATTCTGGTTGAATTAGTATACACAAATGTGCTATAATTCGTCGAAACCCTCTGTTATATATTTATTGTATGAAAGCGTGAACCATAAAACTAGAGACTACAGATGGTAAACTTATAAGTTGACTTAAAAAATATAATAAATTAAATATAGGCTATGTTATCAAACAATAGTTCCTGGTTTAAACACTATCAAACATTATATCTAAAATAATTTACTTTCCTTCAAATGTAGAATATTTAATAAACCTGAAACAATGGTTTTATTAATTTTGAATTTCAAAAGATAATCCTTATAATAAGGAATTGAATCTAAATAATAGAAATTTTTCCTATTCCGTTTAGTAAATAAATACTATTTGAGATAAACTTTAAATAAACGAAATAAACTAATATGGATATTGAAAATTGCAGTATTGTTTCTTTCTTTGACAGGGACATCTAGATATAAGTTAGTGTCTATTTATTTGTACTTTACTTATATTAACCAAATTCTTTACTGTTATTTATATCTTATGTTGTATTGAGTTCTAATAACAGTACCTGCTACATACAAAGTATTTATATTATTTCTACATAAGCCTGCTAGAAATATAAAAAAAATAATTTACGAAATATTATTAAAACAAAACAAAATGTATAACAAAATTGCTAATGACTTAAAAACTAAAACAGTTGTTAAAATGACATTTCAGAAATATTCCCCAAAATTACTTTCAAATTATATGTTCTAAACCTTCCTAAAATTTCAGATTTCAAAGTTTATTTTGAAACAGTAATTCCAAGATGACGGCCAACTGTAAACGAGTTTAGTTTTAAAACGTTAAACCATAGATACCAAGGAAAAGTGGAACGGGAGGGAAGACCTCTATTTTATTACATAATAAAATGGAATTGGTTATGAAATAGACTTTATACATTAGTTTTCATTACCAGTTATAAAAAGTGACATTTTTGAGAAAGCTTAACATGGATATTTTTTCAGTTCAGAATAATTTATCTGTATTTAAAAAGGTCAATGTAAAACGATACTCATCAGTTATTTAATACTCGGTAGGTTTAGAGGGCGCTTAACATGTACATATCTCTAAACTCGTGTCCATCATTCTATATAAAAGGTTTTCTATCTTTTTACGCCAACCACCTGTTTGCATATATTACCATAAAGAAATATGAGACGTCATGTCCTGTATTAATTTAATCTTTCCTCTTCATGATTATAATGGTTTCAAATATATTTCATCTTTATATTGAGTTATGGAAACAATTTTAACTAAAATTTATGAAACGCCTAAACACTATCCAATATTGGTTTCTGTAAAATGATTTTTAATAATTATAATAACATTTTTCAGATTGTTATTCGTCATTCAAACATTTTTCCTATTTATATTTTATTACGTTCCTCTAATATAATGACACTTAAAAAATAATATTTGTGTACGTGAAAAAGAGGAAGTTCAAACTTTAATGCAATTTTGAATCTCTATACTAAATTCATTCTTGTTCATGACCAAAATTTTTATTATTTTTTAATATATATATATATACATATATATATATATATATATATATATATATATATATATATATATATATATATCAAATATTAGATAATAAACGAAATGAAAATCTGCATTTTATGATAAAATACAAATTCAAAGTGAATAAAGTTAATTTATAACTTAAGTTAAAAAAATAATACTGAAAAAAATCATGTTAAATTTGAAGAAAAAGGATGTTTTCCAAATAAATTAGACCAAACAATTCCATATTTTTTACTCCATTTTAATTTATCTGCAATGTAGGCCAACATCTTAAGAAAATTTAAATAAACAGTAAAACCAAGTATTCAACATGCAAGTTCTTTTATGAACAGTTAGAAGAGAGTTTCTGGGACTAAAGTAACTTTAAAAGCCCTACTACATCATTAACACTCTTTCACGTTATAATTAGACACATCCAACACAAAATATAATTTAATATTACGTAAAAAATTATGGATGGATATATTTATTTACAGTATTAAACTCCCTTATAAAATAATTTCATATAGCGGGTCTGTGATAGTCGGGAGAAATAGTTCCTTAGATTCCAGCTACAAGTATCATTGTATTTATCTTTGGTATTAAATTTAGTTTTTAGTAATGTTTCAACGTAGTCGACTAAGAAATATACAGTCCATTTGTATGTAAATGGAGAATGAAATATTTGTTTAAATTTAGGATTTGTTCTTAACTTTTTTTAATATGTCACCATAAGCTCATCGTTGTATAATTAGTGGCAACCTGCAAAAAATAATATATAAACTCTTTAAATTCCATGGTATTGTAACACTAAGAACCATTCATAAGAATTTTAAATTTAGTTTAGTTGTAAATAGGTTTTGTTCACAATTTTTTTAAATGTCAACATAAGCTCAGCTTTGTACATTTTGATAACTAATATAAAATAGTATATACAATCTTTAAATTACATTGTCTTTCTAACACTAAGAAATATTTATAAGAATTTTAAATTTAAAATCTTCGCAAATAGGTTTTGTTCATACATTTTTCAAATGGCAACATAAGCTCAGGTATGTACAATTTGACAACCTGTATGAAAAATATATAAAATCTTTAAATTACACTTTTTGTGAATACTAAGAATCATTCATTTGAATTTAAAATTTAAAATCGTTGCACCTTTTGATAAATAAAGTGATTTAGAAAGATATATGTATATTTGCAATTTTATTACTCCGATTGTTGAGGAATAATTAATTATGTCCTTGAAGATCTGGGGATAGATGTCCTAAACTATCACATTTCTTCTTTTTCATGTAACAAAAGTAAAGGGTAAATTATCTATTGTCGCACTACAGCAGAGTTGATCTTTGAAAGCATCCATCACTCTGAAAGGGAAGTTGACAACTGATTCTTTATCTCTTGGGAAAACAGTCTTCGAACACTCAATTCTTTCTGATTATCTCCCAAAGCCAAGACAAGAGATAGACAAGAGATTTATTTCTTGAATTTAAAACTGAATAAATTTAAAGTTACAATTCCAATCGTAAAAGTTAATTTCAAAGATAAATTAATTTATTTGGCATTTTCCCGCATTTGAAATGTTTTCATTCCGATTTCAGTAAATTATATTTATACATTTTTTACGAAACGTTTACAGCTTCGTCAAAACTATTTAAAAAATTCTCAATAATGATTCCGAATTTACTGTTGTTGATCTAAGATTTAATTTATTATCCAAAATATTATATACAATTTCTAGGCTTTGTTCGTTAATATAATGTGCGTCAACAAAAAGGCTGTACCTCTCCTGATGTAAAGAAAATCTTAACTAATGAATAAACGAGAAAGAACTAACCCTATTAACTGTTTGAAAAACTATAGGCCATTTCCCCTAATAGTTTGTCACGCCTTCTGGACCACGTCACTTGTTGCTGTATCTTTGATACAACAACACGTATTTGACGTTAGTTGTGTGTTACCGTAATTGTGTGTTTTTTTTGAGTTCTCAGTTTTAGCTCTGGGATGCATGCTTAGATGTTAAGGTTGGTGGTATTCATATTTAATTTTACTTCTACATAGGCTTAGTTTCTAGGTTCATGTTTCTTTAGTTTTTAGTCACTTGATAACGGGAATTTATTCTTATTCCCGAAACGTCGTGTTTTGATTTTTAACACATAAATGATGAAAATGTCCGAAAAATGCATAATAATAAAATTAACCCTATTAACTTGAAAATTTCTGTTAGTGGTGTCATGCCCATCGTAGTTTAGAATTGTCATATGTTTCTAAACACATGAATAACTACCGCAGCAAATTTGAGAGCTGATTAGCTGTAATGGAACAGCATCTATCTGGACAATCTATCATTCATAGCCGTAAGTTTCGACAATTTGTTACAGGTTACATAAGATCTTGGGATGTTGAGATGAATTCGAATAATCCTAAATTACTAAGTTCGGTTATCGTGTTTGATATTATGTGGTAGTATTTATATTCTGCGATTGAAGAAGTCTTGAAAAGTAGTCTGAAGAGCATTTCAACCACCGCGTTCACATCTGATAGTGTGAACTCGGTACCCGTTCGGTTAGGTTTCGTGCATATTTGGCCAGTTGGTCTGTACATCCACTCTTACAGTTTATACGAGTTGAGGTATCCATTATAAAGTAGATTTTCCTCTGTTAGTTAACTGTTGGAGCTCATTTATGTTGAGAGTGATGTATTTATTTCCATTTTGTATTGCTTTTAAGGGGGATTTTTAATACAACTTGGTCTTCGATGGAGTGTAGAGTGGTGGTATGTAGGTACTTTAACAAAATGTAAGCACTTTTTTTATGAAGATTGGTGCAAAAGTATTACGAACATTAGACTATATCATAACAAATGTTCAATAAATAATCTGAACTCATGTCTTGCCATTCTGTTGATTTATCTGCTGCCATATGGAAATTTCTAAAGAAATTTTAATTTAAAACGACTAAAATTTTGACTGATTCATAACAAAATTTAATTAAAAATTTCATATAAAAATATTTTTCAATATGAACTACAGCGAAAAAACTCTACCTTTGTTTAGAGTCAGACTAATTACGCCCCCTAACTTTTACTTATACGTAATAGTCTCGAATCCTGAGATTTTTCGCCTACAGGATTCGTTCTCGCGTGACAAAAAGAATAAATTATTCAATCCACTGGAAGTTTTTGGCTTACTATTTTTTCTGGCCTGGATTGAATAACTTCTTCGATAATTTGAGTTGCCCCAAATTACCGGTACACCCCTTTTTTACTTATGACTTCCAGTATTTGTATTTACAATTACCCTATTTCTCAGGGAGAACACGAATTTACTTTATTTTTCTACTTTTAACCTCGTAGGTGCGTGTCCTTGGGAATACCTCTTTGATACACTATATTTTACCTTATTATTATAATGAGACCTGAAAATATAACAGACAATTGTGTGACCAATTCTAAATAAGACACAGTTTCAGTTAATATTGAAAATTAATTATTTTAATTAAACTTGAAAAATAAATTGAAATAATCTTCTTGACACAAGTCAACAAACAAAAATCAAAAACAATTTTCTGTAATTAAATTTAACCAGTAACAACTAAAAATATTTCTCTTTTTCTAGCAGAAGGCACTCTTTTGTAACTTTATTGGAAATTTATATATATATAAAGATTTCTATCTATACATGAATTTAAAATTATTCAGTTTAACAAATTTATTTATATATATAAGAAAATTATCTCAGGAAAATCAGTAATTGTTTAATGTTGGGCCAATTTTGCCCTTTAAAAAAGGAAATTTGGATTATTCTCAGACCTTGACCGCCGTGTTGAATATCCTAAGTCCTGGGATGCTGCTGGTCCTCTGGTGTCTGGTTGGTTGTTGTTAGAGATTACAGATGTCTCATTTCCCGTCCATGGAGTCTAGAAGGCTGGCTGGTTGGTTGGAATCTATCACCTCCTATCACTCTCGCTGACGCTTTTTATTACTTTTGCATAGTAACACTTACACTTTTTTACTTAAAATTTCGAGTCGGCAATCTGGCATAGCCACCCCTGGCACTTCTTAAACCAATTTTTGATGAGAGACCTCGATGAGATTCGTGCGGCTCTTTTTATAGCCTAAAACTATCGTATATCGATACCAATTTTTCTCCCTCACTGGACCGATACGATAGTTCTATTTATAGTGTCTTTTAATGCAATTTTCTTAATTATTTTTGGTGTAGGTGATTTAGTTAATTATTATTACTTTATTTATTGTTTACTGTTTTTTAATTGTCTTTTTAATTACTTTGCTCTAATTAATCTTTTAATCTATTTCTGCTGGAGGTTGGTATGATGTCTCCGCCCACAACTACGTCACTTATCCTTGAACATTTCGACTCTACAACCCGTAACTGGCCGATGTAAAAAATCTTCATTGTTTTCTCCTAATTGTCTTATAACACTTTTCCTAATGATTTTTTAGTTTTTACGTAACTGGTGTTTTGTAGCTCTCGACCGCGGCAATTTCCCGCACTTTGAATGACATTTGTCGAACCATTCGTTCGCCTTTAATCGTTTACGTAAGAATTTACGTATTTTACAGTTTTCAATTTTCACACCTTTAAAGTTATTGTTTTAAAACTTTGTCACTTTATTTATTCCTTGATTTCAACGCACTAGCCGGAATAACGGAACTCTGCGACTTTCCGTAGTGATGTAATTCAGCACGTCTTTTCACACCTTTGGGTTTGGGGGTTATTTACTTACTGATTCTCCTGAAATTTACACATCTCTTAGATATCATGTTTTTAATCCTTTTTCCAAAATTTCAACTTCTCATCTTTTTTCATTTTCACACGAAAGCGTGAAAACCATAACTCTTTTGTTTTAATTACTTTTCAGTTTTTAATTACTAATTATGATACAACTTTATTTATTTAATTGACTCTATACAATCCTTTTCTCAAAATTCATTTTTATTTACTTTTAATAACTCTTACAGTTATGCTTTTCTGCTAACTTTTTTAATATTAACTTTTTTCAAATTTTGCCAAGAATATTTATCTCTTAAAATTACATTTTATTTCCAGAAATAACAAGGTTTTTTTAATATTTTATTAATTTTGAGAATTTATAAATTCTTCATTTAAATATGCCATAGCGCCTGTTAGTTAATATGAAATAACAGTACTAGATCTGTATTGCATACAACTTGTATTACAACTACCTATCCTTATACATTATTATTTCACATTTTCAAAATTCATAAAAAATGATTTTTCAATCCAAAATCTGCCGATATAGGAATTTACTGTTAGAACAAGCCTGCAAGAGTTGACCTTGGACCATTTCATAGTTCAATCTTGCCTCTACAAAACATCCAAGCCTTGCATTAGGATTATTTTTTGATATTTTTCTTTTTTGACCAAAATATAATCCCATACAACGAATTTTCGTTGTAGAACATTATTTTAGGGGAACTGAGTAAGAAGGCTAGCGAATAAACAAATGAAAAATTCCAAAATGTAAATGAAGTCCAATGATTTATGTTATCCATTGAAGCAGAATATATACTCAATGCAATTCCTTATTCTACCGAAACTTATTCACTTTCAAAAATATCTGTTTTGTTATAATAGCATGTAAGTTACATTACTTTGACTTATACGCCGTTCTTAGCTGTTATTAATTGCTACCAGCAATTAATAATAACAAACTGTATATGCAAAAAATGCCCAATAATTTTATGTATATGCCCAATTTAAACTGTATTAATTAATAAATCAACTGAGGTTGGTACACGTAAAATTGTGATTTTAAAAGTTCATCTCTACTACAATTCCTTTTTTTTTTTTTCAATTTTCGACTGCTGCTTTATATCTCTGATTATCTATTCTTGATACTTACTGACTTATAAATACTAATAGATAAAAGGGTAAAAAAAACCTACTAATTATTCTACATGCATAACATACTTAGTGAAATCAATCCTTAATTTATTTATTATGCATAGTGAAAAACACACAGTATACACTCAAAGAAACACGTATATTTTGTTGTAAACATTGGGTGTTTTATTCATTACTATTATTATTTTAGATGTCAAAGTAAATTTCTTCGTGCTGAACTAACTAACCAATGTTTATAAACTATTATTTTTCCATTACTTTAAGTTTTATAGTTCCCTTTAGGGCATATCAAATCGAAAGACAAACAACATTTTCATTCATACTATGTGACTTCCTTGACTTTAAAGGAGAAAGCTAATGTGTTAAATATTATTTTGATAAGTTTTGAATGTATATAAACTAGAACTTTCAGTCCAATGTTCTCTTCATAATAACATAATTTTGTATCAACTTCTATTTTATGTAATTCTTTAGTTTTTAACGCCGCGTCTGTTTAAATTATTTCTATCAGGTCTTTAATATATAGTGAAAGTTAGAGTTAATGTTTTTTTCGGGACACTGTTTGTTTCGTTCCATAAAGATACACAGTTGCACGATAACGGAGTGTGGAATTTTATGTGTGTGTTGCCGCGCTCCGGCTCTCGAGATGTCGTGGGTCCGTACGCCGACCCTTGCAGCTGCACTTACCACAAACCACCCTCTCTGCCTTCACGAATTTAAGATTCTATGTTCCCTTTTTTGGAACACTATTTTCACGAACTCTAAAACTCGCTGTACGATCACCACCGACTGGGCGAACCACCTTTCTTTTCAGAGCAAGCGCGGGCAAGGCCAAGGTGCTCACTTTTACTTTTTTGAATCAAAGATTTTGCAACTCTTGGCTCTAATAAGTATGAGCTTGTCCTCATAAACTTACTAACTTTTAATTTACGCAAAATTCCCTGAATTTTATCTCAATGCTCGATTATTTGACTCTTTTTTTAAGATTAACACTCTCTCTCTCCAAGGTCGTGCCTTTTGGGAGAAATCGGCTCTTAAGTTCTGATGATAACTTTTTAAAATTTTCAAATTATATTACCAGAGCACATATATAAGATTTATGTTTAAACAAGGTTAATAACATATACAGAATGGATATATATTGAAAACACAACAAAATTTAGAAATGAATTATTTATATATATTCTTTTCTCTTTTGCACAGAAAAATTTTATATTCAAAAACTTTTTTAATCACACCAAACAATTTGATTAACCAACAACACAACTATTTATTTATTTGACAAAATTTATCAATGTAATATTTTCTATATCTTAAACAAAATAAAAACGCTTGACTTTTCAGACAGAACCACAAACAGTTTTTCCTGTACTGAAAAAGTCGTATTTAAATTATTAATTATTTTCAACACCAAAGCAGAGGTTTAAAAATGAATTTATTTTTAATAATTCCCCTAATGACGTTATATTTGAAATGAAGTTAATGAATTATTCCTTAAGTATAAGATACCTTCACACTTTATTTGAAGTTCTAGTTGGATTTGGAATTTGTTGTATAATTAGGATGATGTTGATATGATGTTTTCGATCCAGAGTCTGTAAGCTGCTATGTAGTTGAATGCTGGTCTCGAATTCTTCTAAGTTGCCTTGAAGATCGATTAAAGTTGAAATTATTCTAAGTCCAGTTAAGTAGAGTGACAGTTGAATCTTCCTCTCAGCTCAGAGTCGGTTGCAGAAGAAACGTCCTATTCGCGTCGATTCCAAATCAAAAGTACCCGTCTTTCGACGGATAAATTATGGTCTCCCTGTCAGTGGGAATTATTCCCCTTCTTGGAGCCAATTTTCCTCCCTTTTTGAGAAAAAGGTATTTTCTTTATATTATGTGTTTTCAGGCCCTTTTGGTCTGAAATATTTACACTATATATTTTATTAGTCATATTTTTTGACTAATGAATAGTTTTCTTCCTTTGTTATTAATTAAAACACCTGTTAATTAATAATTTATTGTATTTTTTCTTCAACGTTATCTGTGATCCAAGTTGGCAATATGATGTTTTAAACTTTGGATTCCTTCCGAAGATGCGTGCGCAACTTTTCATGTTTTTGCATGAAAATCTCTACTTTGGACGTTTTTTCGTTCAACTCGCTATAACTTTCGAACGCTCGAACCGATTTTAAAGTTCCTTTCGGATTCTTCTTCCTATCCATCTTGTGGGTCTTGTGGAACTTGATTCATCGCTCTACTACGCTTCGTTCGCGAGTTATCGCCCTTTTCCCGAACTTCGATTTTTCTTCTTTCCAAATTTTGAGATAAGTCCTTTCTCAAAATTCTTTTGACGAAATCTTGTTCCTCTTCTACTACGACGAAAAACTATGTTTGTACTTTTCCCATAACTTGTTTGGTTTTTGAGTTATGTGTCCTTGAAGTCCTAAAGTTTGCATCGTATGAGTTTATGTTCATAAAAACCCCCCCATTATATATTATTACTTCTGCTTTGATGTTTTACAATTTTACATACTAGATACATATAATTACCATGTTACTTTACCCCTTTAACGTTTAATTTAACCTCTTTTGGGCTTTGAAGTTTTACGTTTTGTAATTATTATATCTCCCTTATTTTATTCTCAAATTTGATTCTAAGTACATATTATTGTGCCCTATTGTGGTCTCTACAATAGTACTTATTATTATTTTTTAAATAATCCCCCCTTCAACTCAAAAATTCCAAAAAACTCCCCAAGAATGACTTTCTAAGTCCATTCTCACCTGTTAATTATTATTAATTCATATTTTTTATTTATGATTATTATTAGTTCCCCTTTGAGTTATGACTCTACGTTTTTTGAATTTTGAATTTAAGTTTTTTCCAAATTTTAGGTTTTTGAGCCCCTATAAAAACTTGAATAACTTTTTTGTTTTAATTGCTTTTAAATTTATTTTTCGATATTCTTAATCGGTTGATTCTACTGAACATTAATTTATTTTAATAATTTAGTATTTTAATAAAATAAGAAACAAGACAGAACGACTGTACACGATCCAACATGCAGTGATCAACACCTGTTGCCGTGACGTCATCGTCCCCCCTCGTCTCTCACCTACATCGCTTTATCGCGGGAATTTAACTTGTTTTAAATTGGCTTGAGGCTTCTGGCTTTTTCCAAACCGCCTCAGTGTGTGTGTGTGTGTGTGTGTGTGTGTGTGTGTGTGTGTGTGTGTGTGTGTGTGTGTGTGTGTGTGTGTGTTATGGAATATAGTGAAAATTTTCATTTTCAATTAAAAAATACGTAATTACTGCATAAACTAATAGAAGAATTACATTCCAGTCATATATTCCTCCCCCAACTTCCCCATCAATGTTGTAAATTAACGATGAAAACTTCTATCATTCCTGTAGATAGGTGGTGGTTGTAGGGTTGGGGGGGGGGGGGGTTATATTACAGCAAATGCAAGAGTTGCCTTCAAGAATAAAACATAAGTATTTACTTGCGCTACGATCTGTTAAAATCTAAATTAAATACAATACTGAATGAATATTCGTTACGAATTTGTTATAATTAAAGGTTTGTGTTTAGACAATTTAATTTTTGCCAAGATATTCAATTTATAATAATATAACGTATAGTTCTGGAAATCGTTTATTTAAACAAAATTCATTGCTTTCCTTGTATTACGTAGATATGAGAAAGTAAAATGTTTCTATCTCGTATTCTATCTGTAAGGTCACGTTTATTTGTGATGAATCTTTATTTGCTTTTTATACAATTTTCCAAGAATAAATAGTGAATTGAATAGAGTAATTTAAACTTAAATTGAATTCGAAGCTTCATCGAAATAAAATAAATAGGAAACATAATTTAAGAAGTTTGGAAATAGTAAAATAATAGTTTTTATTAACACATATTGGAAAACCTCTCACAGATTTCAATTATTACAGTTTTAAGAGGTTAAACAATTGTTTATTACTATTAATAAATGTATAATAGGTGATAAAATTTATAAGTAAAAAGGAATTTGTAAAATATAAAATTCATAAATAATAATTTTATTCATATAATTCCACTATGAAATGGTGAACCCTTTTGACAGTTTGAAGAAAGCTAAAGACAACTGATAATTAAACTTAACAGGTGACTTCAAAATTAAAATACCTTTAATTATATTTAAGATACAATTATAAATTTATATAATTTATAAAATTATAAAAAAAAGAGTATACAAACTATTTTAAATTACTAAATCATTAAACTAAATTAGGAGTGCAAATGAAAAATTATTATTTCAAATAAAATTCAACATATTATTCAATTGTATTATTGATTTTGGGTAAATTTTGGGTTAAATGAAATTCTAATGCTTATTGATTTCTCCAGAAGTGTGTAGTTCGTCATATATTTATTCTGATATGCTTAAATACCTTTCTTTTGCATTAGAAAAAGAAACAGCTTACCAAATTATATTTTTTAAACTTTTTCCTATAGTAAGTTTAAAATAAACACAAATTGTATAATTTAATTCTTTGCCTTTTCGGCATTCATGGATGTACTGGTGATTATTGGTTTTTACCCTAAGGATGAAATACCATTCAAATAATATTCTTTAATACTTCGTATCGCTAAAACACATATTTACTGTATATGACACTGCACATTTTAGATAGGTATCTTTTTCATAGTTAACCGTGGTTTCAAAGTTGTTGTTTTCGTCCAATAAATTTAGAGTCATAGTTAAAAAAAAAAAAAAAAAAAAAAAAACACATTATTTTAAAAATAAGATATTAAAATAACTTTTTTCCATTACTAGATATATTTATAAAACATTCAGGGACTCACTATATAATTACAGGCCTAGCAATAACGGGAAAACTTTCTATGAGACCTCTATTGACCAAGTCGTGTTATCTTTCAACTCTTGTGCTATTAGAGTATTCGAGGGCGAGGGGTCTTTATTCTACATTCATTAACCTAGAGGCTTTTCGCCTTTTTTTTTTTTTTTTTTTTTAAGCTAAAATGTAATATGTAGATAACCAAAAAGCTTCAAAACACAGCTGAAAATTAAAATGTCAGAAAGAATTCTAACTGATGCTACATACATTGATTATATTATATAGATATTAGCTAATTGTAAAACACTCTTTTATTACTTTTATATATTCAAAGCACTCAAGTTTTATTTAGGTACAATGTACGAAACTTGTATGTCATTTTCTCTTTTATATTGAAATTAAATGATACACCCAATTTAGTTTCATTGTCTATATGTAGGAATTCTCTAAGTTTTGCTGAAATGAGGTTGAAATTGTCGGACATATAATTTTCTGTGTGACATAAATTTAGAATTATTATCATAGCTCATTTACATTCTGGTTCTAAATTTCCTTCTACTTGCAATATAGAAACTAGATTTACAAGTGTACGAAAATAAGTAAAACTAATGAAACATAAAAAAAAATCTGATATATTAGAGAGAGATAGAGAGAAAGAGAGAGAGAGAAAGAGAGAGAGAGAGAGAGAGAGAGAGAGAGAGAGAGAGAGAGAGTGTTACGCTTTTATACAGATACAACCTTTCTCTCCGCTGTCTGTTCACTCTCACGTAGTTGCCCTTTTCTCCGCTGAGCGGCGACTCCATACAGTATCTAAATTTTAGAGTCCAAGAGCTTTTATCTGATAAATGAACAGCTGACATATACCGTTAGTCTTCCTTGCTCTGTAACAAGGTCCGCCATTATTACACTGCCTTGTGATGACTTCATTAGACTGCTTTGTGTGATCACCAAAGAATTAATAATTATGTCGTGACCTTTCTAATTATTTTAGTCGCGAGTTACAACTGTGCGTGGCTAATTAACATGGCTTATTATAAGCGTTTTCTTCTAAATACCAGGTATGTGAATAAGTATTACCAAGGTTAAAATGTTTAGTTTTCCATATGGTTAGGACATGTGCTTTTGTAAGTTTTATGAAGTTAGAGTTGCATTTTATTTTGTAAATGATATTTCAAACTCATAGGGTTTAATTCAAAATCTATATATTTCATTTTTCTACAGCCTAAATTTTTAACTTTACAGCCTAAAATATTAAATCTTAAGCATTTTACCACACCTAGCCCATTTTATCAAGGCCTAGCCTAAACAGCTATTTTCTGTACAAATTTAAAGCAGTGTAACCTAGAATATTTATGGCTTTTAAAAAGAAAAGAAACTATATCCAAAATTTATATCTCTGATATATTTTGTGTTACAAGTTAAGAACTTTTTTAACTTTACCATGTGCTATGCTGACATGTAGAAACATTTAAAAGTAACATGACAAGACAAACTTGGTTAAGTCCTGTAGTAACAATTACCATCTTTGTTAAAGTGCCTACTTGTCACCTTGTATTAAAATATTATAAAGGCAAACTCTTAAAACTAAATGCTTTACAATGCTTGTCTTAAAGCCTACTTGCATTCTAAAAAAGAATTGTTATTTTGTTTAATGCAGTTTTGACTGGTGCAAGAATTATAGTTAAGTCCAAGTACTACACTCATGTTCTGCTGTTAAAGGCAAGCATCATCATGCAACTTTATTAGATACTTTCTGCAATAGTGCTTTTATTTATGTGGCTATGAACAAAAATTTATAAACTTCAAAAACCTGCAGTGGACTTCATAAGGAACTTTAAATAGGCTGTGTTCTTGTATTTTGTGATGAAATTAATAATATATAAATGTGTCTTTTGTATTAAATAAAAAAATATGTCTTTAGTATTAAATAATTTGGGAGGAGCAGCTATAGCACATTTCGGTCCTAACAACCTCAAAGAGGTTATTTTCTAAATTAATAAAATAGAGAGACGTCTCATAATTCTTAATTTTTTTTATTATTTAATTATACTTAAGTTTACAGTTGGCCAACTACATAAAAGGTTAATTACAAAATCCATGGTATTACATGTTTATATTTTCTTTTGTAATCTTGTATAATTAATTTTGTATAAATTTTGTAATCATTGCTAAAAGGGAGGGTTTTTTTTTGATTTTTATTTTGGGGAGGGATTTTCAATTCAAATTAAATTTATACATATATTTTTTTGTAATCACATCTTTTCTTTGTACTTAAGGGCGTATAACTAATTTTTATTTATCAATTAAGGGCATATAATTCTTTCACTAAAATTTGGTCAGTAAATTTGAATTTATATCTATTTCTCTGGTTTATTGACTTATCCTCTAGGTATCATATGAATTGTGAGTGAACGGCTTAAGCATTTCCACCTTGGTGATTATTTTTTTTTACTCTAGAGGTAAGTTTGAACATGACCAATCTATGTGGCCCAGTATAGTTTCCGTTTCTTTATTTATTCGTTTTGCTAAGATTGGTAGAAGAGAGAGAGAGAGAGAGAGAGAGAGAGAGAGAGAGAGAGAGAGAGAGAGAGAGAGAGAGAGAGAGAGAGAGAGAGAGAGAGAGAGAGAGAGAGAGAGAGAGAGAGAGAGAGAGAGAGAGAGAGAGAGAGAGAGAGAGAGAGAGAGAGAGAGAGAGAGAGAGAGAGAGAGAGAGAGAGAGAGAGAGAGAGAGAGAGAGAGAGAGAGAGAGAGAGAGAGAGAGAGAGAATTAATTATAGTTATATATATATCATTATAGTTTTTAGTTACACTGAAATGTTAGGTTATGCTAAATATTATTTCATTTCACTTGCATTATTATTAGCTAAAAATTCTACTGATATTGTTTTCAAAAAATAAAATTTGACAGTTTTCTTTCATCAAAGCTGATTGTGATTTATAGTGAGTTTGATGACCGAGAATTTTGGATGGTATGTACACATTCTTATGTCAGATATCGAAGTCAATTGTTGTTACCTTTCTTTGTTGAACTTAGTACAATATATTTTATAAATTAGAATTTTGTATGTAAATATTATTCACTAAGTGACATACTTTTAAGTAACACATAAACGTACGTTCCTGTTACGCGGTGTTTAATTCCTGATAAATTATTTATGTTTCCGTTTAAGGAAATGCCTGAACGAAAGGTAAACAACCTGTTAGCTCTAACTATATGATCTTCTATAATTGTAAAGAAGAAATACATTAAATAGATATATTCTGAAAATATTTACATTCGTGAACCTTCAATTACTAGATATAGTTTGGTTTAAGTGATACGTAAAACTTTTGCGTCTGCTGCAATTCGTACTGTTATCTCTTTCATTAAAGTTAAGAAATTTTACTTAAATTTATATTACCAGTTAGTATTATTTCCTTTTAAGGGGAAAACAATATTTAGGTAATGTAAAGTTGAATTATAGTGGCAATTAAATCTCTGTAAATTAAACACCCAAAAGTTAAGTGGATCGCAAAAAATTAGATTTAAAAAATGTAAATCAAAACGTAAGCATCATTATATTACATTTTCCATACACAATGTTTATATATTACTGATACACAAGGTTTACATATTAACGATAATGTCTCTAATAAAACATTATTATTTCAATAATCTGTTGAATGATATTTAATGTATACCCTTTTTTTATTTTTATTTAGGAGTTTTATAGACGTAATTGATGTTGAAAAGGTGCAACTAATAAAACTATTGCTTTGCTTATAAATTGCATCGTTAAAAAAAGTTTCAATCAAGTAGGCAGTAAATGTGTTATTTTATTCATAGTGTTAGCGCTCCTAAATGAGTTGGGGCAGGAGAGACTTCCATAAATGGAGTTGCCCATCATAGAAGGAGTAAGGTCACTATAGATCTCTATAGGTGTATTTCACCCTAACACCACTACAACCTCAACTTTTGTTTTGATTTCTTTGAATAGCTTGAAATATTTATATTGTTTTATTAAGAAACATTAGTGTAGGGCTTAATTATAATAAAAAAGGCTACAATATATTTTGGAACACCATTCACTTTGAACACTTTTGTTATTAAATTGTTTATTCAGACTATGAATTCTTTTAAAATTGTTTTATTTAATTTTTCTTTAACATGTTGAAAGACTGGTGAAAATGCTTGACGAGACTTGTGCATTTCTAAAATTTACTATTGATCTGATTGGAATCTTTGTTTTGGAAGATGAAAAGAGCTTGAAGGTTAGGTACTTTTTTAAATAAATTGGTTTTACCATTTTATTCTTATTTTTGTCATTTTTTGACACATTAATTTATTTTATTTTTATTGTTTTGTGAAAATGGCTTGTTTGGTCAGGGTTACTTCAGTTGTCATTGTTGCTTGACAAAAATTGTATTACTAATAATTATTTCTCAATACTGTAAACAGTTTAGAGCAAACACATCAAAAACAATAATCAAAATATTCAATTTAATAATTGAAGTCTTTTGAATTTTTAAAATATTATTGTGTGTGTGTGTGTGTGTGTGTGTGTGTGTGTGTGTGTGTGTGTGTGTTAATTAATATTGTGAAATGAATTTAAATATAATCCAGCAACTTTTCTCCTAAAAATAATAAAAAATTTACATTATAATCATTTAGTCATTCCTTTTAACTAATATTTTTGAATTACGATGGAAACATCGGTCATACCTAAATTAAGATGGCTTGGTATGAGGGGTGATTGGCAACGATTACGCTTACTTCAGTAACAATGAATATAACCAAACCTAACAATTATAAATGTATAACGAAATATTGCTTACGAGCAACAATGAGTGCAATTTGTAAAATAATAATTTCGTATTTGATATAAAAAAAACAAACTTTTATTTACTTTTATACAACATTACGATATTATGGCATCAAATGCTGTGAATTATTTTATTTTACTAATTGTTTCAACATATTATGGTATTTTTTTATTGAAGTAAGTAAATAGTTAGAGTACAATTTTATTTAACAGAGTTTATTTTAAATAATATATTTCAAATGGTTATCTGGGAAGGATGGATATATAATTAAGGATTTAAATCAAGATTAACTTACTGAAAGTTAAAATAATTAAATCGTCTAGTTAAAAAATATCCTTAATTAATATATTATATTCAATTGCATGAAAATCTATTTAATATTCATAAAACTTTACTTCCACAATTACCTTTTTTAACTAATTGTTTTTATACTATATGTCTTTGCATTGATTGTCATGATTTATTTTATATTTAGTTATGTAAAGACCGACTAGTAAACAATATTTCTTCTATATATCTGCTAAGTATGTGAAGTATTCTTCAAAGCAAATGGGGTAAAAGTAATTCAGATGTTTCAACTTTTTACGAAGATGCACGTGAGAATATGAGGAAGTGGGTCAATATGAGACGCAGGAAACGGATTTTAAATTGTCTTTCGGGTTCCTTCCAGAATGGAAATGAAAGCTTATCAATTATTCAGTATTTGTAAACGATGGAAATATCCTCTGAAATGAAACTTCCTCTCTATTCAGTATATTCTATTTAATTTTCTTTTGGATATAATACTGTTGATTATTATTATGATGTTAGAATTACTTTTTTTCTTTCCTTTTTTTTTTATTAAAGTATGAGATAGAAAAAATTCGAACACAAGGTCTCACAAAAATTACGTTTACTTAATCAAACGCGTTTCAAAGACAAAGTTGCCATCCTCAGTGATCCATGAGCTACAATAACAAAACTATAACGTAATTACTCATATTTGGTATTCATATGGCCCCTGCAATAAGCCCAATTAGTCTACACACTAAACGAGGCGGCGCGGCGTTCTCATATTTGATTCATCTGATAAGAGGAGCAGGTTTTTTTTATCAGATGCTGTTATGCAATTGACGAGTGTTCGTGTATTTCAAAAATCCTACTTATATATTTTACGCTTAACCTCACTTAATTTACGTACTATACCGCGAGTTTTAAACACGGATTCATAACCCGAACGACACATTTTCACCACGCTATTCTAAAATACAATGAAGTATTTTTGTATTTGTTATCTTTTGCTTCCAGCTCTGCGAGCCAGTCCTGGCCAGGAATCATAGCATAACATCACACCACAAGGTAAGATCCATATTTATCTAATTATTTCAGTGTCAAATATATAATTAGTACTTTAATAAAGGTCCTCCGGAAACTAACAATAAATAACACACCCGATAATACCCCTTTTGTTCAGCGCTGCCAGAGTCGTTAAGTTATCTTACAACTCAGTTATAAAACTCAGTAGTAGTTTTTTATTGTAGCTCATGGATCACTGAGGATGGCGACATTGTCGATGAAACGCGTTTAATTAAGTAAACGTAATTTTTGTGTCATTTTGTGTTCGAGTTTTTCTTCTAATATTGCTTCTACTATTGTTTTTTCTTCTAGAATTTCTTCTCACAATTCAAGCACAATATTTATTTATTCATAAAGTACGGTAAAAAATCATTGTAAATCAACTAAGATTTTACTGCACATTTGAATTTTAAGTATTTGACTTAAAACAAATAGGTCATATATTTATAACTAGTGTAAAAGCATGCGAAAGTTGTATTTATAGCGACCAGGCCACCAGTACTTTTTTTGTCAATATAAATACAATAATTTAAGTGAAAGTTTTTAAACAATTTAATTTCGAGGTGTGGGTTTCGTAGTGAATTTACGTATCCTCATGTTCGAAAAATAACATCACGATGGATTAATAGTCACTTTATAGAGCAATCTGATAAAGACCCTCATATCTGAACCTAGGTTTTATTCCTCATAGTTAAGTAGTCCAAAAGGTATGATAACAAACAAATTTGTTTATTTTGTTATTCAAATTATTATTTAGAGGTATGAAAACTAGAATTATTACTAGAAATTGTCAAAAAATTGACAAAAATATAACTAGGATAATCTAGTTCTTGACAAATATATCTATAGGTCCTAACACTTACAGATTATAATTTTAAAATCGTTGAGAGAATTAAAGTTTTTCATAACACAAATATCTATAAATGTCTTTTCTTTTTTTTAAATTTTTCTCTATATATACATCAGAGTGAATGTAGTTGATTTCTTGTCTCTAAAAAGTAAAACAATAGTGTAATGCTTGCTGCATGGAGAAGTTATAGAAATTATTTAATAAAGGAATAGTAGCAAATATTTTTTTATAAATATTCCGAATTTATAAATTTTACGTATTGTTATATATTTTATGAATATATTTTAAAAGAATAATTAGAGTTATGAATAGCAGGGTTTAATCCCAAATTAAATATAATGCTTCTTATAATCGGACAAAATACTCTTTAAGAAGTTTAATAAAATAATAATAAACCTGTTGCTTATTACTGTTATTAAATTGCATTATAACTTCAGTACAACCTAATCAAATAGATTATTACATTACCAAGAAATCAGTCTTTATAGTTAAACTATAGCGCCATATTTCTCTGTAAAGTAACCACTTATTTGTTTTATATTATGTTGTATGTTATAATAAGTTAGGTTTGATTAAAATATTTTATTTTAAAAATTATGTAAATATAACGATACTTTCTTTGATTAAAATTCGTATTTTAGATATAAAACCATGCTTGATGTTACAATATTCATAACATTTATTTTAAAATTCTATTTAGGGTGGTAATTAAATTTATAGGAGGATAAATCTTGTTTTTACAGTGCTACAAACTAGAGCTCCAGCTACGCCGTGATATAAAATCCATAAAACTTTGATGATACCCATTTAGGGTGGTGTTAAATCTACAGGACAAACCACCTGTTAATTAAGGCTTTACACACTTCTTAAATAGTAAAGGAGCAAGTATATTCTACTATCATATGTGACTTAAATAAAAAGTAAATATAATAGCGTGATAATTCAGTTACGTCGTTTCTTTCAGATATTATTTTCATTCTAATAATATTATCCGCAAATGAAAGGTTTTTACTACAATCCTCAGCCAATTTTCAATTATCAGTAAAAATCATTATCATTTAAAAAATACAATGTCTATTTATTCAAACGCGTTTCAACGACAAAGTTGCCATCTTCAGTAAATAACAAGGTACAATAAATAAACTATAGCTAAAGTTATAAAATATAACTGTTATTCTATTAAGTATACCATCTCACTAGTAAAGCTCAGTATTTATTTATAAAAAGTAGTAACCTAAATTTTCAATTTAATAGGATGATCGAAAATTAACTGTATTTGTAGGTAATATAAACATAGTCAAAATTGGTGCGTACTTCTTTCATTATAATTTAGGGATTAAATGTATTTTATTAAACATTTTAACGATAATATTCACGCAATATTTTTGAGTTATATTCAGTTATAATTGGTATTGAATAAAGAATTATTATTTCATTTAAAATTTATAAAATTATAAAATACCTTAATATTATATTACAAATGTTTCCTAAAATATTTTAAATCAAAGAGGCAGAAAATTCTTTACTGTACCGGTATATATAATTTTTGAATAAAATTATTTCTTGAATTCTTTTTCCGAACATCCAAAATGATGTCAGCAATATGCATATAATATTTCCAGAAATGAGGTGACTTTTCTTGGAATGAGTTTTGAATGTAATTCAATTAAATTTGACACCAAATTATAGATGTTTTGTCCACTCAACAAGAGGTTTCAATTATACAAATATTATTTCAGTTATCTTTTAAATGTATTTCCTTTAATTACATTTTTTCATTAGGATAGAGATAATAGCACAAATAAATAAGATTATTAGATTTCCACGAATATATTACGTAAAGCGTGGGAACTGGCCTAATAAACGCCTTTCGTGTACCAAAGTAATTTTTAATCTCTTAATACATACAAATTTTTACTATAACTTAATCGTAAACTTTATCTTACATCGTTATTTTTAATTGCGCTGATTTTTGTAATTGACTACTCGATGGAATGATTTCTGAAAGCAAAAAGTATCGGACTAACCTTAAATCCCGCTTGATTGATGATGTTCCCTTAGGAACATTCTGTAGGACATTAGCAACAACAGGGTATTATAAGACTTGAAATACACTCTCATTCTGTTGTTTCAGTTATTTTGTAGTACAATATTACGTTTTACTTTAAATCTTAAATATGACTAAACCTTGCTATTAAAACTATTAAAAGATATGGTCTTTAGTATTAAATGTTATTTACGTGTCATATAATATATCAATATTACTTTTAAATTGTAAGACTATTAAATTTTTGTTATTTGTTATAATATTCCTCAATTAAATCACTTATTTACTGTAAATAACTTAAATATAATCACAGCTGTAGGTATTATTTAAACTTTTAAAATCAAAGTCATTTTGGTATGGTATAAAATTAAAGCAAATAGCTGGAGTTGATTAAAGTCTAACAAAATTATGAGTTTAAAAGAAATTTTGAAACAATATATTTTAATAATACATTTTATGAACTAACTGAGATAAATAAAATTATAATGAATTATACATGGAAAGGATCGCACAATTCAGGATAAGAATTGAGATTCTATTAAAATGTTATTTTAATTTGAAAATTTTCCCTCCCCTTTTATATTCGTAATCATTATCTTTTTCATATTAGGTTTCTTCGTTTTTACTTTATTCTATTACTTCAAATTATGTCTTGTATTACCTAGTTGCAAAGTAATATAAGATATCTCTATTTGCATGTGAAATATGTATTAATATACACGAAGAAAATTGGATAAAAGCAATTTAGATGAGTCAACTTTTAATGTAGGCACTGATGTTCTGGAGAGTATAAAGAAGTAGATCAATCATCAAAGAGAGGAAAGAGACGGATTTTAAATTGTTTTTCGTTTTCCTTCCAGAAGTTAGTCTCATGAAAGGAAATGAGACTTTCTACTATCCAGTCTCCGTTAAATATTAAAGAGGTCCATCGAAGGATAATTCTTGAGTACTAAATGATAACTATGTTGTAATCTATAACTAATTTATAAACGTTATAACTTTATTGTTATTATTTATAAAGTTCTTCTTAAAATTTCTATAAACTTATTCTGGTTGTACTGATAACTCAATTATTAAGCATTTCTGTACTTTTACACACAACATAGCGTAATCAAAATTAAGATTATGAATCACTAATTTTTTGAACTCAATGAGTAGAAAATATAGTTAAAATAGTTAATATAAATAATGGGTAGATTGTGTAATATCTCAAAAAAAGACCTTAAGGAAAATCTAAAAATTGCACCTAAAAGAATTATTTTTCTGTAACTTTGAAATAATAATAAAAAACAACACGACGTTATAAAACTATTCAGGTCGGGATTATGAATAAAATTATAATATACGACATATCGTGAGACTACTTTAGCAATATCCATTACACCAATTTCTTATAATTATAAATTTCAGAGTTTATTTGAAGGTGGTCAATTATAGATGGCGTCCCACCTACATATGAATTGACTTAGAAGAAAATTTAGAGTAATAAACTGAAGGAAAAGTAAAGTATACATTTAAAACTTAATTTATATAATTAAATGCATAAGAAAATATGTTTTATTTAGAAGAAACGCATAGTATTTTATACAGTGTAGTTAAAAAACAACATGAGAAAAAATGAGCTTATCTACAAAAAACTCAACAAGAAATTTTAACACTTTACTCTCATTGACAAAAACGTAAAATGAAACTCATTAATTAGTTATCACTTCAAAGATTGAGATATAATTGTGAGGTGGGTAAAAGCATTGATTTTCACAAACTTATTTGATTCTTTCTATAACATTTATACTCTTATATCCTTTCCAGCGAGATAACAGTAAACCACCTGTTCTCATACAGAAGCAGCAACGAGATTATACTCAGTGTATCCTCTATTACTTTAATCTCACCCCTCCTTGCTTAAAGTGGTGTTAAGCAATTATTTTAACTTTTACTGAATAGAGCAAAACTACTGTTACTAAAGTGATATTAAATTATAGATGTCTTAAAAGTAATAAAAATAATAAATAAATAAGACACAAAAATTAACCATCCATATCACTCTCTTTGAACATTTCAATTTATATAATTATAATGTTATATTTATGAATCATAATATTGGTTGTGACTTTTTAAAATGTAATTATAAATATTAAAATTAATCGGAGACGCAGGTTATTGAGCGCCATCATTATAATAACATTATCATGGTTCATTAGGTCTCTACTCGCTTTTGTTACCTAAAAAAGGGGTGTGTGGATTTGTTGCAAGAGTGAGCCTTTAAACAATTATCTAACTGCAATTCGCACTAATGAATTAATTGTCACAAGGTTTTAAGCTTATATCTCGGTTAATGGCATGACGTTTCAATGTGTTACTATTCCCCAGTTTAAATTAACGCGTCAAGAAATGAGAATATATTGAAGTAAAAATTAAATTGGATATACAGAAATTAATTAGTCGAAAATTATGACGACAATGTAAAAAAACAATTGAATGATAGTATAGTCTGCTAGTACGCAAAAAAAATGCCTAATTAACGTCCAAATTTTGAGGTACCTCAAACTTTTTTGTAATTGAGTTTACAAAATATTAAACATTAAGGAATAACGTGGAAGGAATAGTATTTCTACCTTCTAAATATATAATATTTGTTTAAATATTTGATTTTGCATTCAATACGGCTGAAATTTGTATAGGTAAATTTTAAATAAAACCAAAAAAAACACAACCTCGTACATCTTGGTTACGGCTGCTGAACTTAATTCGATTTGTTTCAAAATGGTTGTTTACCTCTCCTAGTGTCTCATCCAACAATATTTGAAGGTTTTAAGTAAATATCAAACTTTTAGTTTATATTTCCAACAAATATAACAGTAAATATAACATTTTTGATATACAGATTCACTTGTTGGAAATATACAGATGTAAATGTATGTCCTTTGTTTAATTGATATTAGTATTTGATGTATATGAAAAAAACTGTTGTTATATCTTCCTGCTGAATCTGGTAATCTTCGTTATTAAATATTATATTTATTGTAGAAATCAAATTTACTAGGGATAAAATTTGATTTTATAGTGTCACATAAACTGAACCTCCAGCTATGCCTTATTAAATAAACCATAAAATCATTAATACGTAAAAGTGGTGTTAGATCGACTAGATAAACCATCTGTTAATTAACACTGTAATTTCTTCTATGAAAATGAAAAAGAGAAGTAAGAATTTTATATCCTAATTAAAATATATTACTCCTTGGCAAACAGTAAAATTACTTGAATATTCTGTTATCTTAGCATTGCATGATTTTTGATTTTATGTGAAACTTCAATTAAAAACTATACTATGGAACACATTTTTAAAAGCCTACAAAGTAGAATTTTAACCAAATAAACGAGGTAACTTAAAATTCTAATTTTTAGGATGGCTGTAAAATAATTATTTTAAGCTAACAAAATAAACACTTATGCAAAATATTTTACTTATGAAAAATGCAGTCATATTGATGATTTTAAAAAGTTAATTTAACATTTAACTTTAGTGATACTTCCTGTAGAACATTAGCAACAAGTGGGGATTACAATACTTGAGACATTCCCCGACTCTTGTTGCAGTTAATTTTATAATTACATGTGAGTATTAATGTAGGAAGGTAGTTCCTTTAATTACTTTGATAATAGCTGGAAGTGTAGGTTTTGTCATTATAATTGATTCTTATTTTGTTATATTTATAACATATTTTTAACTGATGTCGTTTAGGCTATTGCAAAACTTTCTTTCTTAATCGTTTTTACATCAAATTGCTCCGTTTATGACAAAGTTTAAAATATTATTGTCAATTTAAATACAATAAAAAATAGATATACATAAAAAAATACCAGAAATATTTGACCTCTGTATTTTTGTACTATTTAATTTACACATACATAGTGCTATGTAATATTTTGAATTGCATCTACTTAAAATCCTTTCAGTCCATGGCCTACACAATTGTGTGGGTAAAATCAGTACCTTTGATTTCCTAACCCACACAATCGTGTGGATAAGATATTTCCCCTTGTTCAGCCCTCCAGTATGATCTACGTTGATTAAACTGGTACAGATTGATAGGGTAATATTTCGGAGAATGTGGGAATTTTTTCATTTTTAGTTTTAAAAATTCTCATACTGTGGTTCGCATAGGTGTATACAAGGTTCTAAAGTTCTATTTATGCAATTAGTTTGATATAAATGAAATAAATGTTCTGAAAATGGGTTTATAAAATTTTACTAACACAACTGTGTGGGTTATGAAGAACTATTGAATTTAGAATAATATCACAGTCGCGCAATTGTGCGCGTTAGAACTGTTCAGAGTTAATTTTTTTTTTAATACAAATCAAATTTGTTTTTAATTTTAGCTCATTTATTGATTTAATAGCACCGGTATGTGTTTGCTTATTTTTTAGGGCTTGAGTATTCTGAATTGCATGTTTTGAGAGTGGTATGTATACATTATTAAATACTTAGTGATAAATAAACCCAATTTACCAAAACGTTCTTCAAATCACTTATTTATTTATTTTCTTTTTTATATTTCAATAATATGGCTACCATCTTCGTAAGAGTACTTAACTAATATTTTAATTTTTTAAATAGGTGTTTTGAAAAGGTTATGGTAAATTAGATTTATTTATCACCAAGTATTATTAACTTTTTGAATTTTACCACATTGTGCTTCACGATCATAATTGAGTGTACGAGTGTAATTTTTATCTTAAAGATTAACTTTTTTCTTCTTTTTAGCACGACGGGACCGTGAACTGCAGGTTATTTACTGAAGAGCTATTACAATCTAAAGATGACTCAAACATTGAAGCTCTATCTGACAAAGATGATAATGAAGAGACAACGTATGACGAGATCATTAAAACAAGACTCTTTCTTCTATTTTTTTACAATTCTTCATTGAAAATAATCAAGACGACTAGGCGGTTGAATGAATGGAAACAACATTAGCCCTAGATCTAACAGAAGACGGAAAATTGGATATGTTGGAAGAATTGATTGGAGTTAAACGTATGTACGTAGAGCAGAAGAAAATTTAATAGAAGTAGGGATTGTTTATGATGCACAAGAAGATTTGTGGAAGATTTGAGCCAGGAGGAGAGACATGAAATTGTTACAGAAGAAGCAGAATTAAATCACCTACGATTTACAGTGGCTTAATATATGAATTATACTATAACTTAAAATAAGAAAGCAGTGAATAAAAAACTAGAACTCATATAAAGCAAAAGGTTTGCAGCTAAAAACAAATATAAATATGGTAAAAGGTCGAACTGGATGGAAGGAAAGATTATTAGTTCATCTTGTTTATTAGTATCAACATTGAATAGCACAATTTGATAAAGGAAATGTACTTCTTATATGCAATATTGTGAACAATATTTCTCAGATGATTTCTTTGTGAATGCTGTAGAATATACTAATATGGACATTTTGAAAAATAAAGGAAATATTTTAAATACGAATCAAAATTAATTTAAAAAGGCCTACGGAATGCATTTGATGATGGGTTACATCAAATATCCACGTATGGCTCCGCTAGAATAGCTCTAGATCCCATACAAAAAACAATGTCACGTGACAGATTTTTTAAATGAGAAACTGATTACATGTTGTTGATGTTAACAACCCACCTGTAAACAGAAACCGATTGTGGAAAGTTCAACCTGTTTTAAGTACTTGTGATAAAATCTTGATGAACAAATCTTCTGATACTCAGTTGATGAAAAAATGGTGCCTTTTAAGGGTAGACACATCTAGATCAGTAGGATTAAACAATTTTGTAGTAACCACTTTAGATGTCATCATGATAGATTTTTAGCTATGTCAAGGCAAAGTATCAAATCTGTCATTTGCCAAGGATTTTTTTTTTTTTTTTTTTTTTTTTTTTTTTTTGATATTTTAATGGTATTCAGAGATAGTAAACCCCTCAAAATATAATTAACTTTGATAGATATTTCAACATAATTTATATAATAAAAATCTTTTGTTCAGAATAGTTTTATGCAACTGGAACAACGATGACTAACATATTACAGGAAATAGAATTTAACCGAGATGAATATGAACTTAAAGAGGGGACAATATGAAGAACGAGTATCTCCTAATAGGAATGTATGAGCAGTCAAATGGATGGACAATCATTATGTTGTCATATTATCCTCAATTTCTTGGAGTGAAATAATAACTCTAGTAAAGCAATGTAAATAAACAGTGTTTTTTAATGTTAAATGTCTACAGCTGTTATCAAAATACAACAAACGCATGTTAGGAGTAGACCTCCTCAATCAGTTAATAGAAGTTTATCGGACACGATGAAAAAAAAAATGAACACTAAAAGTTATAATATATTTTTTTAATTTTACAGTATTACTGCTGGCTGTAATACCGCAAGACCTACAGGGAAATAAAACTGACTAAGAAGGATACTATGAACTTGTTAAAGTTTCAGATGGCCCTATCATAAACACTGCCAACAAATGACAGGCTACTGTATGACGAAGAAGAAAGTGATGTGGAGGAGCCTAAATCTAAAAACTGGGGAGCGCCAACGCCTGTCAAGGAAAAAAATGTACGATTGTTATGATCAATGGCCGACAATTAAAAATCTGTCTACAGGAAGATGTTGCCGATTAGAGGGTTGCACGTTTCGAAGAAAAACAAGAAGTGAAAATTTACTTCCCACCCCCTTCTCCATTAACGGTGGAAACATCCATCGTTCCTGAATAGATGTGATGCAATGGGGGGAGGGGGTTTGATAGAGATTACGTTTTATTACAGCACCGGCCTGAATTAATTAATTTAATAAATCTTACTTTGTGCTACGTTGCGTAAACCACCATATAATTCGATATTATGGAATGTTATTTATGAATTTGTCATTATTTAATGGTATACTTACAGAAAATATTATCTTAAGTTAAGAGATTCGAGTCACATTGGTCTTCAATTAATTTATTACGTCATTTATCTAATTTCATACTGTATTTTTGTTAAAGTAAACTTTCAGTCTAGCTCAATTCTTAGTTGTATTATTATTTTTTTTTAAGGCTGGAATTTACGAACTAAAATGGAGACAGTAAAGTAATGTTACAGTCTAGGATTTTATTCTAGATTAACATTCTACTTGTCTATATTATTAATTATTCATCTACTAAAAATATAAATACAATTTAATTAATAAAGTATAATCAATTGCCTGAAAATGTTATTACTATTTATACCCAATACCCAATCTACTTTGATATTGCTAAATTGTTCTTTTTCGTATTAATTTACACCGTATATTTTTATTTTATTATTTTATTTTATATTAAACCCTGTATCCCCTAGCCAGAAAGTACTACATCATCTCTCTCTTTATATATATATATATATACGTTAAGTAAGGGAGGGTTTTATCCTCTTTTCAGAAGCAAATTGGATAAAAGCAATTCATATGTGTCAACTTTTTTGCAGACGCTGATACTGTAGAAAATATAAGGAGTATATCATGAAGGTGGGAGGGAGACAGATTTTAAATTGTTTGGATTTTCCTTCCATAATTGAGTCATATTAAAAGAACATAGACTTTTCCATTATGTAGTGTCTATAAATTCTTGAAAATATCCCTTCCACGTTAAAGTCTTGATTTTTAAAGTACTTTATTATTTTATAATCTTTTAACTCATAAAACTGTGACTGCTTGATTAAAATGTTCTTTTTCTGATTAAAGTATGGTATTGACTTGACGTTAGAGTATTTAAGTTTTGAAAACATGGTAATGTAATATAAGCCTTACAAATTTTATTATGTTCCATATTGTGTTGTAATAGGTACAACACATTTAAATGTCTATAATCTATACGTACTTTTACACGAACACACCTTAATAAATTGTATTTGAAATTTAGGACAAAATTCTGAATCACACAATAAATGGGAAGTCAAATCGTTAATATTTATGATATCTCAGATGATAGATATCTTAAAAGTTAGTTTTATTTTTGTTTTAAAATTTAAAAACCCCAAGCATCTACAAAAAATTACGGATTTTACTGTACACAATTTGGAACTGTTTTATTTAATTTTTTTATTTATTAAATTTTATTATTTTTTTTAAACAATACTTTTTCAAAATCTAGTTTGCAATATTGGTTTGCTTTATAATACAAGTTCGCTTTTCATCAATTTTCGTAACATTACTTAGATAGGAATATTTTCCTTTTGCACTGTTATATGTTAATTTTACGATCCGTATTTGGTACTTGACGTGCTTTGGTTTTTTGTGTTGAGAAGTATATAGTGCAAAGTTTTTTAGTTAAAAATGTGGTTAACGTTTTAATTTTGAGTCGTGTATTTCTACTTTGCACTTGTACAGAGTACAGAGAATGTTGTGTAACAGGTAAAAAACAACAATTATACGTTTTGTAGCTAATATATACGTGTTCAAAGTCCTGTGTCCCATATATATATTTAATAAAGTCTGTGCCGTCTATTTGTTTATTTGTGTGGTGCTGTGTTCAAACTCCTGTGTCCCATATATATATATTTAATAAAGTCTGTGCCGTCTATTTGTTTATTTGTGTGGTGTTGTGTTCAAACTCCTGTGTCCAATATATATAGTTAATAAAGTCTGTGCCGTCTATTTGTTTATTTGAGTGGTGCTGTGTTCAAACTCCTGTGTCCCATATATATATTTAATAAAGTCTGTGCCGTCTATTTGTTTATTTGTGTGGTGTTGTGTTCAAACTCCTGTGTCCCATATATATATTTAATAAAGTCTGTGCCGTCTATTTGTTTATTTGTGTGGTGCTGTGTTCAAACTCCTGTGTCCCATATATATATTTAATAAAGTCTGTGCCGTCTATTTGTTTATTTGTGTGGTGCTGTGTTCAAACTCCTGTGTCCCTTATATATATATATATTTAATAAAGTCTGTGCCGTCTATCTGTTTAATTGTGTGGTGCTGTTCATTTGTGCAGTGTTTTACACCCTAATTGTTCTAAACAATATTTAAAAAAATGTATCTGGGCATATGATTGCAAAATATGGGGACTATAATTAAGATTGCATTATGATAACACAAAGAATTACTACATTCTCAGTTAGTACTAACAACTTTCATGAAATCATTCTAAAAACCTTATCAAAACTTAGTGATCTCCATATGTTCTAAAATTCCAGTACCTGTGTTATAGGTAAACAAACAAAAAATATACCGTGGAGGTGAAAACAAAAAATATATCAAAATTAGAACTTTTAATTTTAGTCAATTGTGAAAACTACAGTCCCAAATGCATGTGATAATTACAAGTAAGAAAAAAATATTTTAATAAAAAATTGGCAAAAATCTTTGCAGAGCCTTTAAATCAGCAGATAAAACCTCGATTTATTAAATCAAAGTAAATTACACTTATTCCGAGGTTCATGGTAAAAGCGAGCCAAGAGTGTTGAAATAAATTTATATATTTTAAGACAGTGTCTATGATTCAATTTAAAACTTGCTAATTGTCAGTTTTAATCACTACTAGTATTTTAATTATTTTATTATTATTATCATCTGTTTTTTATATGTAGGTGAGAAGGTCTGCGCAAATTTTTACACCTATTATATATTTCAGCAAGTCTATAATTTATTAGCTATGAACAAAAATTTATAAACAACAGCTATAGATATGTCAAAAATCACGTCACCATTCCAAATAATTCTTTATATATCTGTATAAGAGAGAGTTGTAAGAACGGAGACTGACTGAATACTTATATTCCCTATGTATTGCTAAAGATAGATTTTGTAATTTGGTAGTTTCACGAATTTAAAAACGATATATTTTGACAAACATAACTTTTTTATGGTTAATTAAATGTATTTAATTTTCTATTCTATTTTGAAAGCATAGACGAAACGGAATATAAATTAATATAAAGTAAATTGAATTTAATACTTCTTTGAATAATAAAATATGATCAGAAAACACGTTTCTAAGACATTTGGTAAATTTCAATCAAAAATGAAAATTTCCCCTCACAACTGTATGTAAAGTTTGTAATTTTATATCTTATCGTATATACAATTTATTACGACGAAAATCTAGTTTAGAATCAATCTTTCAGAAGTTAAAATAATCTGAAATTCATTGTAAAATGAATTATTATTCCCAATAAAATTAGTATATTATTTAACATATTGTTTATTGGTATTAATAATATGTATAATATTGTTCTTACATAGTAAAAGAAACGAATATATATTTCATACGTAGAGTGTAAGATGTATTTCTCATTTACATACTTAGATCTCAATGGAATACTTAAAAGGAATTGGACATTAAAGCTCGTAGATACGAGTTCCTACATTCTCTGAGCTGTATATTGTATACTTTAAAGTTTCATAAAATGATTTCGACTAAATTCTTTTTTAGTTGGACGTCCATTTCTTCAGTTCATTCATTTTGTTTTCATTTGCTTATCATATCGGAATTTCCAGCAGACTAGAAAATGTCTAATTGTAACTTGAAAATATTAGTATATATAACTTCTAATATTAAAAATTAAGAGTGAAATCCATAAAAAAAAAAAAAAAAAGGAAGACGGACCAAAAGCTGGATAGAAGGAGTTGTGATGACGAACACTTCTCGAGATATGAAGGCGTGATTGATAAAGAAATAGACAGATAAATATATATATGGATAGATAGACAGACAGACAGACAGGCGCCGAAAATATTAAATAGCGCCAAAACTACATGCCAGCAAGGGTAGAAAGAATAACTGAAGAAAAATAATATCGGGCAAACTGCTTGAACTCATTCGCTGTAAAAACGTACATAGGTATAAGGATAAAATACAAGGATAAAATAAAGCAAAAGCTTAAAGTTTCAAATATTTAATAGTATAAATGAGCTACAATTGTTTCGCCTTGCGGCATCGTCGGGCAACTGATAATTTACAGGTATAGACAACTATTCAAACATAAGTACAGGAAACTGAAATACAATAGAGAAATCGGGAAAGGTAGGGGGATGACCTAGCAGGTAGATAAAGGTTAATGAACTATGTTACGGATGGGTTTTAGAAGTGGTGACGAATTTAATACAATTTGGTCATTTAAGTTGAGAATAGGCCTAAGTGAAATAGATCTATTTATTTCTAAACATTCTAAATTATTTAATCTATTGCTTTTATTTTCTATATGTAAGATATATATCTTACATATAGAAAAAAAATATATAAAAAAAATAAAATAAAATAAATTGAAATGGTTATTCAATTCGGGATATTGAAACTTAACGCCCACAATGGTTTACGACACTATTTTGTATTACGCATTAAAAATAGTATATAGTAAATATAAAAAGATGAATAATTTTAGATAACTTAATTTAAGATTAGTCAAAGTTCGAGATAAATGAGACATTTGTCTTTTTAATTAGACAAATATTAAACATTTAACGAATATATTGAATTAGAAAAAGGATAAATTATTATTTAAAGAATATTTGGTCTGTAATATGAGAAATGGTCATCTTAACTGTTCATCAATCAGCAATTTAATTTTTTGATTATTTCTCTCTTTAAGTAATTTTAAATGTAATAGTCAATTTTAGATTTGTGGTGATTTAAATCTACATACAGCTTTTTTAACATGACGATGACATTTTATAACTTGCTACACGTTAGGTTACCGATTTTGTGAGAAAAGTTGTTTTAAATGTGCACTCCGTGATTTAAGTGTGCACTCTCTCTTATTGACTTGCCCGATGATGCTGCAAGGCGAATCAATTGCAGCTCATTTATATTATTTAAAAAATTCTGAAACTTTAGCTTTATTGCTTTATTTAATCCTTTAACCCTAGAACAGTACTCATTCGTAAAAATTACGACCCGCCCTTTGTAAAATTCGGAGAACTCGTAGACAAAAGATTGACACGCTCTGTCTTTTTGTTTACCTTTCAGACATTGTGAATAGAGGCCACTGTCTCTTCGGCTAAGCTCAAAGTTGAACCGTTATCATCGTACTCAAGCTCGCGTCGTATATTTTACGAAAGAATAGTGTTTGCGAAAGTTTTAATATTAGTGTTTGAATATATATTTTTTTTTGTAAATTATTGTTTTTATATTGTTAGTTTTTAGTGTTGAAATAGTTTAATGTGTAAATAGTGATTTTAGAGTTCAAAGTGTTTGATTTAGCTACTAAGTGTATATTAATCAAGGAATGTGATTCTCACTGAAGACAGTACTCTAATTTTGGCATTTTTGGCATTCTACCTAATGAACTTATTGTAAATCATTTTTCTCTTTTTATATAAATTAAACACTTATAAATGATTTATTTTATGAATATCCGATTAATTTTTCCAATAAAGTAATATTTATATTTTTTTCCAGATTAGTTATATTTTTAAAACGTACTTGTAGTGGTGGTAAAAGACATTTTTAAATATTTTTAAAAACACTTAAAAACAATAAAGGATTTAATATAAAAAATAGCCAACACGAAAGTAAAGTTTAAAAAATATTAATAAAAATAAAAACAGAAAGTAGTAAAATTTACGAATGAATAGTGATCACGTAACAATGAACTAAGAGTAGTAATATAGGGTTAATATGGAGTTTCAACAAGAAATATCTACTGTTACATTAAATAATATTATTTAGTACAATGAAAAATATTTGTAAAAAGTGTACTGAAGGAAGTTTAGCTAATTATTATTCAAGAAAAACTTTCACTAACACTAATATAATAACAAATCAAATAGTAAACTCTCTTCAACCTCTGCAGAAGGATTTTCCTAAGAAGGCACTCTCAGAAATATTTGTCCGTGATAATTTGAAGGTATGTGCATTAAAAATAATTACTTGCTGGAATATATTAGTTTTAATTAGACCTATATACCAGTCTAGCTGCTAAGGACGATTAGATAAAAATGCCATCGATAAAAATATCAAAATACATTGTTTGTACTTGCAGGGAGTAACTGTTAAACGCAACACTAACATAAGTTAAATCCAGTTAGTTTGTTTTTGTGCTAGTAATGAGCGAACTTAAAGGAAGTCTTCTATTGGAACTACCTCCTGTTGTAAGGTTCTTAGGATTATATATATATATATATATATATATATATATATATATATATATATATAATTTTCTAAGCAGGAGGACAGAATCCTGCTAATATTGGATTTTTTTAAAAGAATGGGCGTACATATGTGCATGACGAAGAAGAAACCGAACGCAATTGTATGTTGAAACCCAGAAACACAATCAAAAGAGTGACTCAAAACTAAGTCCCAAAAAACAAAAAACAAAACAATATAAAACACTGTTTAACTGAAAATATACCTACAGTGTTTTGGGGCAACAAAAGATATTCTGGCTGAATTTTTGAACCAGGGAAATACTCGCCTCCAAACTGTAAATAGGAATTATGTACAATCTGCTTTACAGTCCTGACTTAGCAGCAAGTGATCATCGCCTCTTGACGAAAATTAAAACCTGACTTACTTCTCAACATGTTGAAGCAAATTAATGGAAATAATTGATAGGAGAGTTCCTTGATGAAGGAATGTAAGAGCTGATACTATAACATCTCACTATTATATGATTTGATTTATTTTATGTTTTTATATTAATGCTTATCCATAATAAACATTTATAAATAGTATAATTTATTATTTACTAAAACTATTATGGATGGTTTTTGTTTAGTTATGTATTTTATGTGTTTTATTTTGTAACTTCAAAATAAAATAACAATTATTATTATTATTTTATGTTACTAGTTTCAGTTTGTAACTTGGGTCTGGTCTCTAAACCATGGTTTTCTTATCTTTTTCATGTTCGTGGCAGTATAATAATTTGAGGTTTTTATCCATAATAAAAATAGTATGTATCATTTGTATATTCAGATACAACCAAATCGTCCTAATAAACAATAACAAAAATTTTGTGTTGTTTCCAAAAATAGATACATTTAATTAACGGCCATAATTTGTTTTTAAAACTAAAGTTGGTATTTGCTAGTGAGAAATTCATTTGAGTATATTTTTATGTTTTCTTCTATAAATTACCGGTAATTGTATTTATTAAAGAACATAATTAATTATGATTACAGAAAAATGGAATTTTCTTCTTACTAGCTATTGATCATAACTTTCTTTAATATTAAAGTTTAAAATCTATATATTTAATTTACCTTACTTTACAAATATCTATTACTCATGACTATTCAATACGGCTACAATTTGAATATTTAAATTTTATACCCAATCAAAGTAAAATAACTTTTTGTTTGAGACTGCGAACTTAACATCTCATACAAATCTCTTTTTTCATCTTGATTTTTATAAGTCTTAACTTTGCTACAAAATGTCAATCTTAAATACAAAAAACATATTATTATTATTATTATCCTATTCAAATATATTTACAATTAACATATTGTAACAAATTACAATTTAATTTTAGCTTTTGTAAATGTAAGTTTTTCATAGACACACAATTATGTGGACAAAAAATATGATGTAAACGGATCCATTATTTGTTTAATTGAAATTCCTATTTTAAATTTAGAAAGCAACAATTGTTATTTATTCCAAACCTACTGCCTTTGGTAATCTTTATTTCTAAATTCCCGTTTTGTTGTGGTGAATCTATTAGAGAATAAATCTCCAATTTATAGTGTCAAGTAGACATCAGCTCCGGTTAAATAAACCATAAAACCTTGTTTCCCGTTTAGAGTGTGTTAAGACCGACAGCATAAACCACCTGTTAATTAACATTAACGATCTTCAATGAAATACAAATAGAAACAAGTACTATTTAAATTTACAATACAATTTAAATATATAACTTTTTGATGAAAAAAAAACCATATTAACTTGGTAATGATGTTATCTCTGCATTTAGTTTTGAAAGATTTATATTTTTGTATACCTAAAGTGAAATTTTGATTTAGTATTTTGTTTTATTAATTTTTTACGACAAATTATTTTTTTTTCACTCCACTACACATTTGCAAGATGGATTTTGTATCTAAAACGAAGTAAAATAAAACTCCAATTTATTGAGATGGTCAGAAAAAACTATAAGTGACATTTTTTGGTAACTTAAGAAATACTAAATATTGGTTCAGAATGATTTACAGCATAATAATGGCAGGTACATTAAAGTTGACTTTTAAATTGTAATTACAATGGATGTGTCTTCGATTAATGTTATTATTGTAACCACAGTTACTAAGTAAACGTTTTCAATGAAGTCAAAAAAATTATAAGATTTACCGCTTTGTCTAAAGTGTGATACGTCATGTTAAATATGTAAAACAAAAATGGCTGAAGATAATTCAATTAATAAGTTTAAATTATATCACTTGTGCAATGAGTTTTCAGAACTTCCGAAATGGAGGTCAGTATGTGTTTTGATTATTGATTAAAACTGGTTTAAAATATCATTTTAGTTTCAGTAATGAATTAAATTTAATATATTTGGACACAAATTTAGTGACATTGGATGTTGACCCTTCTTTAAATAAGTTGTATGTTGTTGTTATGACACCTCCCTGTGTCTCTAAACTTGTTATTATATTATTATTATTATACTTATTTATATTATTTTTGAAGCTCAGAACAAATTTATAAGCAAATTCAATTATTACAAACAAATCAGATAAAGAATGGTAAATTATATTTTTAAAAACACCCTACGTGTATACAATTTTCAGTTATACATGTATACAACTTTTTACTATGCATCATAATCATACAATATCTGTTAATTTTGTTAAATCATTGAATATTAGGTAGAATTATTTTCAAAACAAAAAAAGTCGGACTAACCTCCAATCCTATTGATTGATTATGTTCTCTTAGTGATACTCCTATAGCGCATTAAGAACATTAATCTAATGTAATAGTACTTGAAGTATATCCTCCTACTGTTGTTCCCGTTATTTTGTTCACTATATAATTATTATGTAATAGAATGTATTACACTTTTAGTCTACGTCCTGTTAGGAATAAGTTAATATTAGGTTAATATTAGGTGATATTAGGAAGAAATCATATTCACAAAGCTCAGAATGACCCAACTATTGTGCAACAATTAAAAAAAATGTTGAAATGCTTGAATTGCAAACTCAACTAGGTTACCAAGACTCCTAAAGGTATATAAGCGATCAGCGGGATTTGGAGAGGTCTCTTGTCTTTTTGGAGCTTGGAAGATACACGGCTGTGTTGCTAGCCGTGGTGGAAGATGGCCCAGGAAATCTACTCAACAAACCGTAAGCAAGCATTTCTATTTTTATAAAATCACTAATAAAATGTAATCTCATTTATTTAAAGAATAACAATAGTTGGAATACTTCTGGGCTTTGAATAAATAATATTGTTCTGTTTTATAGTTTAATTGAATTCCTATTATTGTATTAAAGTTTTGTAGTTAAATTATTGTATTAAAGTCTTGTAGTAAAGTGTTGTAGTAAAGTATCAGGGAAATGGATATAAGTTTAATAACAAAGATAAGAGCTAATAAAATACTGAACCACTGATCTGATATTCAATTAATAAATAAGAACCCAGGCATATTTTAGAGGGCCGTTCATAGCAGTCCTCATTTCTTAAAGAATTATAAAATAACATTAAAGCAACAATATAAAAAGATAGTCATTCTTTTAGGGTTATTCGCGTTTTCTATGTATACCTTACTTACTTTTGAATTTCATGGCTATGAAGTAAATTTATGTTAGTCTATCTTAGTCTAATTTAATTGTTAGTCAATAGCAACAATAATTTCTATTAAAAATGGATTGTTGAAACTAGTTATTTGTGCAACTAGTGAGCAAAGTGGCACTTTTTTATACGAGAGAAAAATGTTGACGCACGAGGGTTGCCGAGTGCGTCAAGTTTATCGAGTTTAAAAAAGACACTTTGTTCACGAATTGCACATTATACTTTGTCTACAGTTGTTATTTTGTGACAAATAAAAAACATGATGCAGCAGTAACACAATTTAATAAAACATTAATTTAATACAATAGTGTTCAAACAAACAATCAATTACAATTCGATCTTTAATAACTGCATTTTTCTTATTTTTCAGATTATTTTAAAATCTGAACTGTCCATATTTTAAAACTAACTACTAAAAATATAGCAGTAGTGCTAAACAACACATCAACAAACTGACATTCATGAAAACAAAAAACACCATGCCCTACCTTCGTCTTCAGGGCTGAACTCCGCCTCAAAGTTTTGGGTCTCCTGATCTTCATTCTTCATCTCTTTCCTGGTTTTGTGTCCTCGGAAAGCTGCTTGGATTTTCGTAGCTGCTTTTTCTGTTTCTGGATCGTTCAAATCGATATCTAAAACATATAATTTAATTTTAAATACTAAATATAAATATATCATCCCTACTATAAGATACGAGTATGATTGTTGCAAAATAAGTACGTTTTGTATTTATTATCTTTGTATGTTTATTCAATAATTAAGATTATATTATAAATAATTATTGGTTAAAATATTAATATAAAATGAAAACAATATTGTTATTATTTTCAGATTCATACAGTTTTCCAATTTATTTCAGAGGTTTTTAATAAACGTAAATAAAATAAAATAAAATGTTATATTTTTTAAAATGGTGCCTTAATTTGTGTACCGTTAGTCAAGTCAAATTGACACATCCAAAAAGAAATACGGATTACAGAATATTATGTTTGTAATAACACTATATTACACCCAAACTAGCTAGTATATAAAAGATCGTAAGTATACACGAAAGCACGTTATAGAGTGTATAGTGGTAGAAGTAATAATTGTTCTACAGATATTATTAAACTAAATCACATGGAGTTATCAATTTTATATTGAATATTACTTCAAAGTATTAGTAAAAGATACAGATTTATTTTTTTTATTTTAAGAAATATGACTCACTAATGTTTCACAATAGATTTGAATTATAAATTTCGTGATGAATGTACACAGATTAGTTACTAAACACAAGAGTCTAGTAAACTGAGGAGATGTTTTATTAAATAATTTCCACAATAAAAACATTAAAACAATGTTGGTTATTACAGGGTGGGGGGTAGATATTACTCAAACAATTATCTTTAATTAGAATGATAACAAAGCATTTTAAATTCTATTGACGATTTCTTATTTGTCACTTATTTATGTTCTTATTTGATATTTTAAATATCGTCTTTACATGAATTCCATTTTCCAATAAACGTTATTATAAGGTATTAATATTGTAAAAAGGAAAAGGGTTAAATTATATATTTTTTAAAGTATTTAGTTTTTATTAACACCACTACCAAAACAATTTTTGAGTTTGTTCTGGTCAAAAACAAAACATAATCGCTTATACACTTTACTCTGTTTTATTATAATTGGCAATTTAATTAGGCTAACACAATTTTATATATGGTTTAAAAAATATGTATTTAAAAAAACAAAAAATCAACTTTAAAAATTGAATATCTTAAAACAAATACGCATAGCCTTTATTCATTAATGTTTAGATGTATATTTAAATATATTGTGATGTGGTTTTGTTGCCTTTACATACATTTGTTATGTTTTAACTGCCTGTCAATCTAAGCAATAATGGATTTGCATTCAATATTTGTTGTTAACGTCCACATTGCTAATATTTAGACAACACTATGTGTCAATATGTCATCAGAATATTCATATTGTATGTATTTCAAAAGAAGTTGTCAGTTGCGAGAGCACTTGAAATCAAATCCATCACACAAACATTGGACCGTTATTATTAATATCTTAGTGATAGGAATAACCTGTCGTGTCTGTTAAACTGAAGAAGTTTATGTATACAATCTTTATACGTAGATTTTATCTCTTATATTTTATTTACCACATTTTTTGG
This sequence comes from Aphrophora alni, assembly GCA_963513935.1. Taxonomy (NCBI): domain Eukaryota; kingdom Metazoa; phylum Arthropoda; class Insecta; order Hemiptera; family Aphrophoridae; genus Aphrophora; species Aphrophora alni. Next base: position 77,406,948 of record OY740771.1, on the reverse strand, counting down.
TTGATTCTTTAGGACTAAATCAGTTTTTTTATCCTGATGTAAATGAGTCGTCATTGTATTTTAAGTTCACCATAGTAATCATTTATTGAGGTATTTCGTCGGTCTTTACGTCAACCATAAGGGAATAGGCGTAGTGATTAAGGTTTAATCATACCAATTTTTAATCTTTTTCATAAATTACAAAATTAAGTAATAAGAAATTTGTATCTTTTTTCCTTTATGAGAACTATTTGAAAAAGGAAATTATATTTTTTGAAAGCGAGAGACAATGCAGTCTATGTAGATTGTCTTATTAATATTATCTGCACATTTGATTGTTTTATCGTTAAATTTCATATCCTTGTGAAACATTCTTTCAATTTATCAATAATCTAGATTCAATATTAAATTTACAGAAGTTAAGAAAAGGTCTTATTGATTTGAGAAGTAATTAAATTGGTAAAATAATAAATTTCAGTTCGCCGGGGCATTTTATCAAAATAATTAAATGTAAAAAAATAATAATAAAAATTCTGATGCACTCTTATTTCTTTATTTTAGATTAAGACATTGTAATATAAGTAACTCGTATTTATTTATGTATTTAGAATAAGTAGTAGATTAGGATGTTAATTGTATAATTATTAAGTGCATCAAGTTGGAAAGATAATTGTTTTTATTGTAAATGATTTTTAAATTAAATTTTGCAATGAGAAAGAGTTAAAATCTACATGTTTCAAAGTTATTTATTTTGTTAACATTTGCACGAATAAAGTGCTTATAATAAGTCATTTAAAATATAACAATCAATTGCTATTGCATAACACGAAATTACATTTTATATTAAAATAGTATTTCTCCCGTGTTGCTTATGTTGTTTCTCTACGGTGACTATCGATGTTTCAACTACATTTCAAAGGTATTTCTCCTTGGTGAGTTTCATATTTGTACTCCGAAATTCCAGAAATCCAATGTTAATATTCATGACAATTCCTGCGAAAACTTTAAATTTTCTAATAAATCAATTATTTAATTCGAATTGTGTGCCTTAAAAATATAATCTATAAAGTACATCAACATCGTTCTCAAATAAAATGTTTAAAACTTTTGTGTTCAATAAATTGTGAACAATCAAAAATTTAATGTTGATATATATGTAACATTAAAAAAATATTTCTTTCTTTCACACTTGACATATAATGAGACACAATCTTTCAACAAATTTTAGGAAATATTATATTGTTTGCATTTTGATATACGAGTATGAAGTATTAATAACATCGTAAGAATATTGCTGTAACAGACGGAATAAATTACTAAATTCCAACCCAACTATTGTCATTAAAAACTTTGTTAATTCATTTGGATAATAAGCCTTTATCTTCTTGCTACATATTATTGTGTTGTGCGCATGATGTACATCAACACAAATTGCATAATATATTTATAATAGGTAGTTGCTTTGATAGAACCTGCTGATAAACTTGGCTGACTAGCATTTTAATATATAATGTTTAGGGATAAAATAAAGCAAAGCTTAGTTTCATAGCTTGAAACTTTAAGCTTTGCTTTATTTTATCCTTGAATATGGAGTTTCAACAAGAAATATCTGCTATTACATTAAAGTTTATAATGTTTAGAACTGATCTAGAAATAATCGTACTTTAAATTTATGTTGATATTTAAAACAAACATATTTGCACACAAAAATAAGGGAATCGGGTTTGAACAGTTAAAAAACAAAAGTTTTTGTACCTAAATTAAATGCAATGAAAAAAATCACTAAACAATATAAATCATGGGTTGTTGTACGAAAAGAATACCAGCGACGCGGACCAAACAAAACCTCTACCCTTGTCTGCATCACGAATGACTGCTTCCAAACGTCATATTGAGTGCAAATACCACACCCTCCCCCTCCCCTCCCCAAGCAATGTGGGCAGCAGATGTTACGCTCGACATATTTGTTACACTTTCAGAATCAGAGCCTGTATTCAATGAAATTACTGTAACAAAGTATAACACATAATATAATGTGGTCAGTATACACATCGAATAATTTAAATTAGTTTAAATGTGGCGAAGCAAGTATATGTTATATGCTACGTGTCAAAATTGATATAGTTAATAATAACTTTCGTATAGTATAGTATAAAAAGATAATATAATAAATATTCATCCTCTTTCATATTGAATGTTTTATTATATTGATTTTAATCTAATACCATATCAATATATGAAAATTAAGTTGTAATGTGTTATGATCGTTTATGTATGCAATGCTATATCTTGAAAACTACAATGCATATTTTAAATTCAATGTCGAAGATTTCGGTATAATTTTAGGAAAATTGGATAAAATAATAAACAAAATATACGTAAGGTGAACTATAAAATTATGTAAGGAATATTTTAAAATGTATTATTAACACGTTAAATGTAGTACTAAAAATCTGTATTACTCTTGTTAGAAGAGGATGTTTGTGAGTACAATGCACATTTTGAGTGCAACGATTATATTGTAGATTATTAAATTGTTATAACTTCTCATGCAGAGAACTTTTGTTTTTCTTTTTTTGTGGTTTAAAGTGTTAATACTAAAACATAAAACTGTGATAAATATTTGACAATTACTTTTTATCATTATTAAAAAAAAGGATTATATATATATATATATATATATATATATATTATTATTATATATTTTTCGGACATTTGCCATCATTTGTGTGTTAAAAATTCAAAACACGACGTTTAAACAAGTTTAACAAAGAATTAAACCACACTAAATCTAAACAAATAAACAAATTTTCTCATCTCAAATCTAAAATCCCAGAAAAAAAAATTATTTATTTATTTGTAACGTTATTTTGATTTGTTTGTGATATTTTACGTTTTATCACTTAGGAACCCTTTTGAAAAATACAAAAAATCAAATAAAAGAAAACAAATATTTACATAAAAAACGCTTTATATTATAAAGAACTGTATACAAAGTAATACAATATTTACCCTACTGGAATTACAGATGTTTTAGGAAATTTCACCCATCAACAGATCTAAAATTAATTATATAGATACAGTAGTCACATAATTGTACGTTAATTACATTGTTCTGTTAATTAAGTTTACATGTGTTGATGAATACATGCTCCGTGAAATAGCTTTCATTCCAAGAAATTTACTTGGAACAAGTTATTATTTAACATACCGTTTAGATTACAATATAGCCTACAATTCAAAATTAACAGTGCATATAATATATGTTAATCCAATATTGAGATTTAAAAGGATTTATATTCCAAACAAATTAAATCATCATCACAAGTTGCACAAACGTTGGAGATATTGTAAATAACTGAAAATTATTATTGTTATTCAGAATTTGTGATTGCTCTATTGAATCCAACATTTTGAAATCAAATGAATATATTTTTATCTTTTCAAAATAATTCTTCAAGTCAGTTTTCAACATTTAACTTCTTTTTTATCAAATAACTAAATCACAGTCGTATTGAATAAAATAAAATGCAACTTACATTATTTACTGTTGCTAAAAACAAACAGTATGACTTAAATAAGTATTTCAAAAAAAATGTATGATAACACTTTTATTAATTTTAATTTTTTAAATAATAAAACGCATAAAAAAGATGGCGTTTTTCAAACTAGTTTATGACAAATAAGTATTTTAAAAAAAAACTTATATGATAACACTTTTATTAATTTTAATTTTTTTATTAATAAAACGCATACAAAAAGATGGCGTTTTTCAAACTAAGTTATTATCTTCACTAACGAATATGGCGGCACAACATTAATTCTATATTTTTAAATTATGAAATCTCTAAATATGTGAAATGATAATAATAAACGGTTTTTAAAATTAAAAGAAACATTCGATGTTACGTTGAAACGTTTTATTTGTTCCCCAGAAATGTGGTATTTAGGACGTTCAAAATATTTATAAAAAAAACACACTTCATATGTCATATCACATTTAATGATTTTTGAAGGCAAAACTAATAAAAACTAAATAAATTAGATTTTAAATTGATTAAAAACGTTATTGAATTGGATGACATTCTCAAAAAAATTAATATTGTTTTACAATTAGTAAGTTAAATTGCCATTCACTTCTATAGAGAAATTCATTAGAGATGGAATTATTCATTATGATTTTGTCAAACAATTTAAAATACGTTTGCTATTTTATACAACCCTAAATCTGAAATACATTTTTTTTTCGCCATTTTTGTTAGGGTCATTCAAAAAATATTCACGAGTGCCGATAATTTTGTATTTACAAGCCCTTTAATTTCATGTGTCACAGAATACGAGTTCGATTTTAAAAATTTTGAGTCCCCAAAAATCCTGATTTTAGGCAGAAAAACAAAATTCCAAATTATCATAAAAGAAATTTCAGGTGACCTAGTTTACACTCCCAAAAAGGTTTGGTTGTATTTAAGTTCATACAAACGTTAAGGATAAGGGACTATATTAATACACTGTATATAACACAGAATGTAAGGCAAAATTTATAATTCATAAAATAATGTATTAAGAGCACAGAAAATAGGAGTTTTCATATACGCAATCAACTCCGACCTTCAATGAACAATGTTATCACTATTTATATTACTATATTATAACGAAATTTCTTGCAAGAAGTGTGCTTTTACATCTTTCAATTTTTTATGTGATCTTTTTTTATTGTGTGCTGTGTTTTGCTATTTAAAAAACCATTTTAAATATAAATTATTTGTAGATCCTTTTCTATTCTAATTTTATTGTTGGGATATATATATATATATATATATATATATATATATATATATATATATATATATATATATATATATAATTATGTTTCTGAGTATTGTTTAATGTTTTAATGCCGATAATTTTATATATTATGAACTATGATTTTGTTTTTGTATTTGTGTCACTATGTTGTCTTACACGAGTAAGTATGGTAATAAAAAACCAATAATAATGTAATTGAATATGGTTCTTGCATATCATACGTTGGTAGTTATGTTTTCTTAAACTTAATTGGGGTTGTCAACTGGATATGAAGTGATAGACTTTGAATCGTCGAATGTTTATATGAAAATTTAGTTCCAAACATTCAGTATTACTAACGAATCGTTAGCAAATTTTGAAAAATCTATTTAGTTAACTATGTTTTTAAGTTAAATAAAGACTAATATTAAATATATAGTCTATCAAAAACCAAAAAACAAGGTTTAAATTTTTTTACAAGTATTCAATTTTATTTGATATTGAAACTTTTGAGTTGACAGTGGCTAGCGATCACATATTATAATATTTAGTATTAAACGACATTACGTAAGATAGAAGCATTAGTATTAATTGTTTACCGATGTATGAACTAAGGCATCCTGATAAAAATAAATTCTATGAAATAGTTAAAAATTAGGTATTTTTATTGGGTTTCAAGTGCACTATGTTCACTTTAAATTTACTACATGTAGAATTAAAAAATGTATTGATTGCAGTTACATAACAAATGCATACTTAGTAACATATTTAGTTGTTATTTTTCCTAATTAAAAAAATGAAAACTGTTTGTTTTCAACTTATCAATTAATAATATATTGCATGGAAAGATTGTGTATCATTATGTAATTACTGATAGTTTTAAAATACCGGAGCAACGTTTTATTCTATATATTATAGCAACAAATCTTATCTCAAAATATATATTATGGTTGCTATTAGTAGGCAGGCTTTAACTGTTAAAATCGTGTTACGTTCTATTAAATGGTACATTAAATTTCAATTATGTTTAACACATTAAACGCAAACAATTTCTGAAATATTGTTAACACAAATTTGTAAATGGGAAGGTTATAAATCCTCGGCAAGCAGCTGTTAACATATTTCGATTGATTTAAATTTATTTTCTAAATTCATTCACTATTCTACATTGACCTATACATTAATAGTAGAGGGATCTCCAATTTGCACATATATCTATTAGAGGCCCACGTAGGTCTTACAAAATAATCTGTTACAAAATGTAGTTATTTTAAAATTATGTCACCATTTTTTAAATAATAGTGATTGTAACCTTAAACCTATTTATTACTTTCAACGTGACTACAATTTTGATTACTTTGTGATTGGTTATGATAATTTTGATGTTACGTTTCTAAAGATAATTGTTTGTAATAACTCTTCGTTTTCTATAGTAGAAAACTCATTTGGGGATCATTGGATTGATTTACATCACACAAAATGAGCTAGTGTACAGTCCACTTGTCAATTAATATGCCAAAAATAGTTCACTAACCTACAATAATGGTTAACGACTCCTGGCAATGTTTCTTATCACCGGAACTACTCTACTTACCACGTTTGAACAAATAAGACAAAATTAAGTCATCTAGGGAACGCAAAATCAAAATAGGCTAAGTTTATTAATATTATTATTTTTACAGATTTAATCTTAGGACTGAAGTGAATATTATTACATTTCTTTTCAATAAAATTGAATAAAATAATAAAAATGTATATATGTACCAGTTTACAAAGTAAATAATGCAAATATTAAAATAATGAACCCACAAGTTTGCGCAATCGTCACACTTTGGAAACTTTCCTTTCTACAAAGAGCTTTGTATTTATTTTGTGCTGCACTTAAAATACAGAGAATGTCTTTACTATAGACCTGACTAGGAGTGGTATTTAGGGAGCAGCCTTTAAAAAGGTCACGTGGTTTGACCTTCTGCCAATAAAACTCTCTGTAACCGTCTGTGGCCCTAGAGAACTTCAAAGTGCATAATTAGAAATTAATTTAAATTCATGGTTAACTAATTTCAACATTAATAATCATAGTGTACGTTATTTTCATTCTTTCAAATTGATTAAATAATATAATTCTGAAAATATACCGAAAAATGTACTGCATCGATAGGAAATTTCAAGTTGTAGCAGTTATCTATATAGTTAGAATTACAAATAATGAATTTACTCTTTGATCAGTAACTATTAGGCTAAAATAAACAAGTCACGATTCTTTTTAGTTCGGCATAATAGTGTATAGGCCTAACGCTGTTTACCTGTAAAAAAAAAAAAAATAAATAAACTACCTTAAATTTGTTAGGATCATTCAAAAACATTTATAATTTAATGCCCATTAATTAGACAACTTACAAGATGAAAGTTCCCATTTAAAATTTGGGTGTCCCTAAAATATCACATTTTATTCAGAGGGGTAAAATGCAAACCATTGTAAAAAAACTCTAGGTACCTATTTATGAGATCCAAAAGAGTTTGGCATTATTTAAATTCATGCAAGTGGTATGGATTGGGGAATTCGTTTGTATATATATATATATATATATATATATATATATATATATATATATATATATAATCATTTTCCTTTTAGATGAAATCATCCTATTACATAGATAGGAGACAGGCACACATCGATTTTTAAGGATATGTACTACACAGATTATGATTAATTTTCTACATAAAATTTATAATAATTATTCACTTCGACAAAGGTAACTTTAAAATTGAAAGAACATGGAGAATGAAAACCATTACACTTGTGAAATATTTCTTTTCTGAAAAATAATGGTAACAAATATCAAATAATTTAACTTTTGTTCATCGGTTTGAATAACTCATATCCATCTACTATAGGCAGAAAGTATTGATCATGAGTAACAAATTAACGAAACGAGTGATGTGAACGAAATAAAGCCTCTGGACATGTCAGTATCAGGTGACTGCTTCAGAACGTCATGTTAGAGCAAATAATCCCGCACACTCCTCTACCCAAAGGCAACAGATGTTACACTCGTACTATTTACTAGATTTGTATAAATACAGAACACATTCAATGATATAGAGATAGAAGAGATGACTAATCAAATTTGTTCGAAAAACATTTTGTACGACATTACATTAGTAATATTGTTTGCAATTATCTAGGCTGTAAATATAACTTTAGGTATTTATTATTCACTTTTTTTAAAATAGAGAGTGAGTTTTAATAAATACTAGTATATTGCAATATGACTTTGTAATGCAAATCGAGTCCTTATTTTTGTAATTTTAATAAATAAAATATATTTATCTATTTAAATAAAGCCTATGTAAAGTGTACAGTTCTTTTTTATGATGTTATTATGTTTTTTACAATTTAAAATTAATTAAATTGTAAAAAAATTTATTTCTACAATTTAAAATTAAAAACCATATATTTAAAAACAATGAACTATATAAAATGTTACTGAACATTTTATGTTTGGAGATTATTGTCTAAAAGATTATATAAAAGATTGTTGTATTTATTAATTTCATACTTAAATGGATAAAATGAACGTTTAACGTTCACACAATGAATTACAAATAACGTTAATCTATTGTCGAAGTATTAATTTATTTTAGATTAACAACTTTTTTATTATTAAAAAAAAATTACCGTCAATTGAGTTACCAACAAATGAAATTTTATAAACGCAGTAACTTACGTTACGCTTAAATCTATTTAATAAACTTTTTCATCTTTTATTTTGTTTTAAACATAAATTTATGAGTGAAATTTTATTTCAACAATGGTAATTATTTAATAATTTTATATATTTTTAACAAATAAGATGAAGAAAATTGGATTGTTGCAATATATTTAGTATGATTAGTCTAGTTTCAAAATGGCGGCTCTAATATGGATATCAACGATTGCAACCCACTACAGATTTAGAATAAAACTTGAAGAAAAATTAACCAAAAATAGTACAAATTGTCCATCAAAGAAAAACGTATTGTTAAGTAGTTTGAAATTCATTTTAAGGTTATGATAATTAAGATTAAATACTATTTTGCTCATTGCACCATAATTTTTAGCATGCAGTGATATTTATCTCAGAATGTCTTCTAAATATAATACAGTAATTATATTTCAGTTACAAAATGGTAGATTATATGGTAGTAACCAGTTTCTTAGCTTTAAAAAGAAGATTGTATATATACAAATTTAATCGTTAGTTTGTAATGACATCGAAAACAGTTTAGAAAGAAGCTATGGGAGTAACGTGTAATATATATAATCTTATGTAGTATTTAAACCCAATAATTAATTATAGCAATGAAAATGTTATAGAATTAAAATTGTTGTACTTAATCTGTATTTATTTCAACACGTTATTTCCCTAGGTTATAGTTTTTATATTCGCTTTAAGCTTGGCCCTATGCTACTTAGGCTATGTAGGTGCTTTCCCTTGTTTTTATGTTACAGGTTTATCACTTGATAACGGAATTTGATTTATGCTCCCTTGGGCAAGCTTCCGGAATATCCAGGACGGCTTCTTTAGTATACAGACGGATCACTACATCATCATCAGTCTCGATATGGAGTATTCTGTCTAAGCACTAGAGAAACTTTCGAAGCTAGCCTAGGTAGGTATTATAAAGTATTTCAGGCTAAGTTTTGTGCAATTTGAATATGTGCACATCGAGGATTAGAACAAGGCATGGGTAAAGACATTTGAAGGATTAGGTTACTGGGCATTGGGGAGTCGAGGGAAATGAGACCGCTTTAACCCCCTTTTTATTGTGTGACCATAACCCACTTGCAAGATGATTCATTTAACCACAAGAAGAGCGGTAAAAAAATGGGGCAGAGAAGACCACATCAAACGATGGAGAAGATTTTCAGGCGAGAGATAAGGAAAACGTTTTCTCAATCATAGGACCAGATCCTGCGATGTCAAAAGTGCTACTTCACTATAAGAGGAACTACCTGACACAGGTTATTTTCACGATTACCAGGCATAACCATATCCGCAGTTATTTAAATCAGAGCTTTTCAGAATCACTGTGGTCGGTGTACGGTAAACATAGGAGAGCACAATAAGGTTACAGCTGACGTGCCGGTGGCCACTATAGCTTCGTTAATATTCTCCGAAAAAACAGCTTCAAAAACGTGTTGTATTAAATTTTTAATACAAAAATGATGAAAAAGTCTGAATTAATCATAGTAATAATATTTCCTTTGTTACATATTCTGTCCAACAAAATTATTATTCTTGTAGTTATTTTCAAAAATGTGAGAAAAAACTTTGGTTTTCTGTTGTTTTACCTAATTGATATCGACTTAGTTTTGTTATTATTCTTTGATATAAGCATACGCCATTTCTATAAAATATGTTGTAATAATATGCGACCTTAAACACTCTTCCTTTATAGGCTGTAGTATTTACACAGTAAACTCACACATAAACATGTCTACTACTGGTGAACAGGTGAGACAGTGTTGGTAATAATTGAATAGAAACTGTATTGATTGATACATAGCGAGTAAAGAAAAGAATGTCCTTCCTTCCAGAAGTAATTAAGAGCATCAAAATGAAATAAAAAGTTCTTATATACTCTTGTCCGAAAAATGTTTGTTATCCATATGTAAGACATTGTGTGTGTGTGTGTATTTTTTTTCCCAAAAAATAATTATAACTTTACGAGTTGTAAGGATTTCGATATATTTTTGTATCCACATATTTTACTATGTTTTATCAGTATGAGAAGAATCAAAACTAGACCTATACCTTATAAATGTTTTAATTGGTGGTCATTAATGTTGCTTGTAAAGTTAGTGGTTTTGAGATATTCATATTAAAAATTCAAATGACAACCATTTTAACTAATTATGTAATAAAGTTTTGATTCTTGATACACTGGTAACAAGTAACGTAGCATAAACAATAAATATACCTAATGTCAATATGAAATATTAATGATTTTTTATTTTTTTTATCCTAAAAATACACAAAATGACCAACAGAGAGATTACGAAGCTTTTCCGGACATATGTTTTCCGCAGAAAGAAAGGTTACATAGATAATTTGCCGAATTTAGAACACGTATTTTTAAACACTCTATACGTGGTAAAAAGAAAAAAATGGTGCCAAAATACATTAATAATTAGGATCGTTGAACATTACATGGTATTTTTTGTCGACATTTGGTGGTAATCACAACAGCTAGAATTTTTATAAAATAACTTTTATAGTAGAGTTACAAAATGTTGAAAAATTATCAGCGCAAAAGTTAATATGTTTAACGCACAATATGTTGACAAACTAACCCAATCACTTAAATTATATCTATTTGTACATTATATACTCTCTAGATTTAACTGTTCATTTTAACAAAATGGGTAACCTCAAAACTCAACTTGTCATAAAATTTATGCACCAGGAAAATAATAATGATTGTTACACGTATACAAATTTGTATTTATTTGTAAATATCTAAAACTATAAAATTAGCAATGTTTTTATATTTGTGAATCTTATCTTGAAAACGGATACAAGATTTTATTTAAATACGAAGTATTGTTTTTGGGTACAGGCTAACAATAAAACTAATTCTCGACATTTCTGAACCACGTTTAATGAGTTAAACAACCAAATTGAAAAGAGGCAAGAAAAATTCACATTCAATCATTTTAATATTGTGTTCACGCTCTTATTTTGACTAGCCAATTTATTTATAATTAAACTAACACATCTATTTATATATTAAAATTTATCTTAAAAAATGTCTTCTAGATTTTGAAACAGGGTTTATCTATCGTTTTTGGTGGCGTTAATTAATGTATTTTCTGATTCAACTTGTATTGATAGATTTCGACGTAGTATTACAATTTTATGGGAAATAGCATATCATTATATAGCAATTTTGGTACTCCCTCATTCTGCCAGCGCTACTCGATCTCAGAATCAGTGTATATTTAAAAGGGCAAAAAAAATAATAAAAGAGAATAAATATATACGGAAAACAATAAGCAATGCATTAACTGTCTTTAACATTGCACATTAACATAAATATAATTACCTCATTGAAGTGCATTAACAAGTGCATTTAGGTGTAATCAAATATGGGGAGATAAATTCACATGGACGTAGTGTGCTTATGTATGGTATGTAGTGCCGCCCTTGTCACGATACCTCTTCCTTGATATTACATTGTTACTCACTCAGTATAATGTATTAAAAGGTAAACGGCAATCACAAACATTGTTGACATTTAGTAAACTGATTCTTAAATATCCCACAGACAGAAAGTGTCGCTACATCGTTTATGTTATTGTAGTTATCATTATTCTCTCTTAAGGAATTAAAACAAATAATCAAGACTGACTTGAAAGAGAAGAAGACTCCCGGATATGACCTGACAACGGGCAGGGTAATTAAGGAACTACCTGAAGTGGCGGTAAAGAAGCTTCTTTATCACTTTAATGCTGCTATTACTTTAAAGCATGTTACTAGTCAATGGAAAGTAGGAGAGGTTATTATGATCTTAAAACCGGGTAAACCTCCTAATGAGGTAACAAGTTACCGACCAATCTCTCTCTTACCGGTAATATCAAAAATATTTGAGAAGCTGCTGCTTAAAAAACTCCTGCCACTGATTGAGGAAAGGCAATTGATACCTGATCATCAATTCGGATTTAGAAGAAAACACTCTACAATAGACCAGGTCCATAGAATCACCAACATCATAGAAAAAACCCTAGAATAAAAGCTAGTTTGTTCAAGCGTCTTCTTGGATGTGTCAAATGCTTTTGACAAAGTATTGCACCAAGGACTGAAATGCAAGTTATATAACTCACTAAGTTATGACTGGTATCTGATGTTAAAATCATACCTAGAAGGTCGTCATTTCAGAGATAAAGTAGAGGATAAGTGCTCTGATTTGAGGGAAATCCATGCTGGAGTACCACAGGGAAGTGTCCTAGGCCCTGTACTCTACTTACTCTACACACTAAACATACCACAGTTGGAGAACACCACAACAGCCACCTTTGCAGACGACACAGCTGTAATGTCAGTTGCTGATAATGTGGAGGATGCCGTTAGAGGGCTGCAGTGCTCTCTTGATGCTATTGATAAATGGACAAAGATATGGAGAATAAAACTAAATGAAAAGAAATCGGTCCTTGTAAATTTTACAAATAAAAAAATAGTATCACTCCCAGTTTTTATCAACTCGCAGATTATACCTTATGCGAATTCAGCAAAGTACCTAGGCAAGACGCTCGATGCCAAATTAAGGTGGAAGGAACATAGCAAAAAGAAGAGACAGGAATTGAATCTAAAACTCACGAAGATGCATTGGTTGTTAGGTAAATACTCACAACTTTCATTGCATAACAAATTGCTACTATATAAGCAAATTCTAAAGCCAGTATGGAATTATGGTAGTCAGTTGTGGGGCTGTACTAAGAAGTCAAACATCAAGCGGGTACAAACATTTCAAAACAAAGTATTGAGGCAAATCTGTAAAGCTCCATGGTATGTGAGGAGCGACAACATCCATCATGACTTAAAAATCAATACCGTGGCTGAGGAAATTAAGGTATGCTCCTTAAGGCACAGTAAGAGACTGGAAGCTCATGAGAATATAGAAATGCTCCCTCTCCTCAACCCCAGCAAGGACCTGCGAAGGCTGAAGAGGACAAAGCCCATTGACTTGGTGCGAGACTAAAACTGGACTCTGTTTAATGAACTAGAGCTGTTTGAACCATATCATTGTTAAAACCATGTATTCAGAATAAATTGCTTGTTAGGTTGTATTTAACTTAGTTGTAATAAAATATAATTAAAAAAAAATCATTATTCTCTAAGAATGTTATCGACCACAAACGTATTGTGAGATGGAGATTTGTAACTTACTTGGCATAACTGACATTGTGTCACTACACATATGATTAAAAACAAGATACAGTAATGATGAGTGAAATGAGTTCACAATGTAGGTTTATTTTCTGGAATTGTGGGAACCAGACCACCACGTGGACGATTTTTATATTTTTGGAAAATCGCGCTTTTGGTTCGACAACAAATAAAAAAGTTTTATATTGACAGCTCAAATGAATATATTATAAAATCAATTTTTATTAATAATAAAAACTTGCATATGTGCAAACATAATGTAAGGTAGTGTAACGCTCAATGCTGGGGTGAATTGAAATTCCAATTTTTTTAAATATACACCTTAGTACAAAATCAAAGCTTTATTTTCGTGAATATTCAAAGGTTTTGTTTAAAAACTAACTGAATTGTCGTAAACAATAATTAAATAACATAATAAAAAAATTTTAATCCACCTAAGTTAAGTGTATTTTCATATTAAAAATTCAAATTGTAAACACACACACACTTCTTATAATATATATATATTATATATAATATTATTATATTATATAATATATATCAAAAGAAAGTAACAATAATTCACGAATATCATTGTCAGTGAATCAGCAAAATAATATTTGTTTTTAAATTTATAAAATGAAATATATAAATGAGACAATACATTGAGTTTTAATTAAATTCCAACTTCAAATATTAATAATTACATTGAAAGCATTCAAATTTAAACTATAAAGTGATTTCACTGCACAGAGTACACAGGGAATATCCTTTCATTACATCAATTCTGTGCTAATGCATCACCTTATCCATGCACAAACAATACAGTTAGGTGTCATTGATTAACAATGTATCAATTAAAATCCGTCATCAATTCATTGATTTTAGATTTGTATTCCTTGGAGCTAAAGAGACATTTAAATTCTCTCTACCAATAAGGTTTCACATTAATATTATTTTTTGAGCATATAAAATAATTAATTATTAATCCATCAATTTTAATTACTATAAAGGCAAATGATACTGAATAATAAATTAATAATAATAATAATTGGATTTTTTAATAATTAAAGATGTCAGACATTACGAATCACTTTTATTAGTCCTTTTCATCACACACTTTTCATCACACTTTATGTTCATATACGATTATATCGCAAGTTCATAAAACAATTACAAATATTTTAATGTTTCTTTCATCTTACAACAAATGTATATAAACAATGTATACAGTTATATATTTAATAAAGGTACAGATTTCTCTTATTCTATTGATTCATCTGTGAGAATAAACGTTTCATATCACGTTTTTCATAATGACATTCAAAAGACACTTCACTCTACGCAACCAATCAGAAAACTAAAGAGAATTGGAAATCTTTACACTAGGCCCAGCACATTGGTGGTCTTCGGGAAAACCGTACTTTATCCCGCATTTTAAGTTGATACTTTAGTTTGGTTTAGATATTTAGACATTTTACCAAAATGTAATTGAAATCAGGAAACTAAACGTAAAGAGGGAACACTTCACACTTTTTTCGTAGATTTTATAGCAGTTTGTTGTTTCCACTAGCACTAGATGGATTACACCTGTGCAGCATATCTAGGTGACACACCTGTGTCACCGTCTTGAGAGAGGATGTGTTTTAGTAGTCCGCATGACTTATGGAACGCTTTGGCACGAAATGCACCAATGGCCAATTGGGTTATTTATATCTATTGAATGAAAATTAGTCCTTGAAATATTGTAATTTCGAAAGTACGAATACTGCAAATAAATTCGAAGTCGCTAGTTGAGGAATATTAAATATGTGAGTTTAAATTAATAATAACTCTAAATCTCTCTCTCTCGCTCTCTCTCTCTCTTTCTCTCTCTCTTTCTCTCTCTCTCTTCTCTCTCCCTCTCTCTCTCTCTCTCTCTCTCTCTCTCTCTCTTCTCTCTCTCTCTCTCTCTCTCTCTCTCTCTCTCTCCCTCTCTCTCTCTCTCTCTCTCTCTCTCTCTCTCTCTCTCTCTCTCTCTCTCTCTCTCTCTCTCTCTCTCTCTCTCTCTCTCTCTCTCCTCTCTCTCTCTCTCTCTCTCTTCTCTCTCTCTCTCTCTCTTCTCTCTCTCTCTCTCTCTCTCTCTCTCTCTCTCTCTCTCTCTCTCTCTCTCTCTCTCTCTCTCTCTCTCTTTCTCAACATTTTTACAGGAAATATAATTTAAATAATTATAATTTGTTATAAGGGCATAGTATTAACCTATTCCCGTAATATCTTTTCTTAATATGCCTTAAATGTAGATCTGAAATACTCTCTATACAATCATGTTATAGCTAATTTTGAATGCAAATCTCAATTTTAATATTATTACTATCTTTCCGTAGAGGAACCTTAAATAATACCTATTTTAATTTGTTTTAATGGCTCAATCTCCTAGGTTAAAATCATTAAATGCCGCTTGCAAAATAATACAAATAATATTTTAGGCACATTATTTTTGAAAATGTGTTAACAACTACATGTAAATATCATTTGATAATACTTGTAAAATAAATTACTTATGGTAATAAGATAGCCTACTTTACAATGTAGGAAATAAATATTTTTATATCCCACAAGAGAGGGGAAACACTCTGCAGCATCCTTGCGCATCCTTTTACGGGATACATTTCAAAACCTTGGCTTCATGCTCCCAGCAGCGTCCCATTAAAATAATCAATACCCGGGAATGTGCAACTTCCCTCACAAGGCAGTTTCCCCCTTACTGAAATTCCTTTAACAACCACAAACAGGCTTTAAGTGTTGTTTGTTTTTTACTTGGGTATTGCAAAAGGGAATATATGATTGTATTGTATATTTTAAAATTTGAAATAAAATTATGATTAAATCTTTAAAGATACTGTCTCTTCTGATTTTGGTTTTGTTGTTATCGTTCGAACAGAATCTAAAATCGGACACAAAAATGAACTTTGGCACCTCACATTTAACTATGTCAAATTAAATCCACTAAATTATGAAAATATAAAATATGAAAATTTAAATCATGAATTCATGGTAGTTCAATTTAAAAAAGCGCATAAGAATTTATTTCTGCAACCACCCACAACTCTCTACTATAAAATAAAAACTTTATACAAATATTATAAAATTTCATTTTATAATCGAAACAAATTGACGAAATTTAAAAACCTACCTAAAGAGAGAAGGACGGTTCATATATCTTAGCTTCAATAAAACTAAATATAAATAAGTGTGGATGGTAGATCAAAATATGTGTTATTATTTGTGGTATTATTGTGGTCATGGAATTTTTGATCTTTCTATATTAGTCAATAGATATAATTTATGCATTGTCCATATTTAAAATTTCGAGTTCATTATTAATTTTTAGTTATTTTTCTATATATGGACTGAACCAAATTCGCATACAATTTAACTCAATTAATATGTCTATAAATTTTGGTAATATCAGTCTATACATTTGGTTTTCTTTTCTCAATCACTCTTAATATGAGATTAAAAAATATATATATATTTAATTTATCATATTTGGTGTTGATCATTATCATATATGTTATTTTAATTTCGTTGACTGTAGCACTGAGCAAAATATTGAGTGTCATGATCCCATAAACGTAAGTTTGGGAATATTTGTCAAAACGTGAAAATGAAACTAAATCCTAAACACCATCAAGACTCCTTTTATGTAATTTAGTGGGTCCAGTTGATGAAACACAAAAAAATTGACGAACAAAAGAACATTACCTGAGATTAACAAAACTATATTAACATTTTGTTTGACATTGATTTCTGTACCACAGAAGTAATTGTTACATTAAAATGATTATTATTTATTAATTAGTAATCATTATCGAAATTAATATTATTAGTAATATTAGTGATTGTAAAATAGTTATTTTAAAATATTGAAGTGAAATATTATCACAATGACATACAAATTTATTTGCATCTTTCTACCCATATATAATGATGAAAAAATTTCGAATCAATTGGAATTAAGTAAAATTTCCCATAATAGACTTAAATATCTAAATATTAGTAGTCATCAATATAAAACATACAGATAAAAAACGAACCGATTAGACCAGTTCTTCATTTATTAATATCTTCATTTGTTGAAGAAAAGAAAAAAGGCGAATATTATTCAGAGGGAACAATATTTAAAATAGTCATTCAAATATTTTAATAATAATCTAATAATTTATGTCATCGTTATAAGCTACATATTATTAAATTATATGTTGACACACAAAATAATTTAAATAATAAATTTAAATTCAATGTGTTCATAATTTTTATGAATTAAAAAAATATTTAAATGAACATTGATCTACATACATTACGTTTTGATTTTAGTATAGAATAAATGAACGTGGAAATATTGAAAAGCAATTATTATAAATATTAAATAAATTTATTGTAGCAATATATTAAAATAAATTTGCATTGTTTAACTATGAAATAAATTATTTACAATATTATCATACGAGTGAATTGAGTGAATACGAATAAATATATCTAGAATGTTTTTATTTGCAGATAATAATTTGTACATTATATAACTTACACTAAAATTACGTTTTCTTTGTAAACTGTAAACAATATTAAATTATAATTGAAGGACATAAAGAAATGGAATTTGACAGGTATATAAAACTAAAACTCGTCAATTTTAAATGCAAAATATACATTAAGAAATTATAAAAATATTTATGATCAAATTTATTAAATATTAAACAAAAGTATGCCGATGGGTGTGGCTATGTTAAAACTCTGAACCAACTCTTTGAAGGTTAAAAGTGATCTTTTTGTTCTAATTCTTAAAAAAAAAATAATAATAATAATAATAATAATAAAAAATTTTTAAAAAATGTGCACGTTTAGATCAATTTCCATTAGGAATACCAATTTTTCAATTCTTCGGAACATTATTAAATTAGTTCTTGTAATTATAGACTAATTAATGCTTAAATCTTGTTAATATTTTGTTTTCATTGAGACAGATTAGTAAGATGCTTAGAGGTGTAGTAGATTAATTGTTAGTGTAATGAATTCATTTTAATAGAAGTGTTATTGCCAACCATTGACAACACATTTAGTATGCAAAATGACACCGATATTGTCTTTACCTATTACAATGTCATTAAACTAGAAAATAAACTAACATAGTGAAAATAAATAGTGACATTGATATATTATTAATCTAATTTCATGGAACATTCAAATTTATTTGGATTACGTCGGGTGATAATGTATGCAGACTCACAATTTTTGGGGGTACAAAATACCTTAAATTTAATAACAGGGAAAAAATTAAAAAACCTAAAACTTACACAACAATTTTCCTCTAAAATAGCCTTGAATTATTTACAATTATAGATAAATTTCCAATTTTCCAATGTACACACACTTCTATAAGTACTCATAGAATGGTTCTGATTTAAATATTGGCAAGTAGTTATTTTTTTTTAAACATAAATGCGATATCTCATTACCCTTTATTACAAGTCTAATTTATCTTTGAGTACGACTCTAACCTAAAATAATGTTTAGTGAGCATTATGTTCTTCCGATATTATTATTTCTTATGGAAAATTAACACATTGTAAATTAACCTCTAAATATTTTAAAACCTTTAAAAGACTTGAAAGTATTTTCAGTTTCGTTATGATTATTAATTAAAAAGATAATATTCCTGACGTAAGAAATTAAGTTAATTAGGCTGAATCCACAAAGAAACAACAGCATTTATAACTTAGCTCCATTTAGAGGGCCTGCTTGTTTTACATTGTTTGATTGTTCTAGGTAAGTTATCAGGATGGCTTACGATAAATTGTTTACTTATCTGCACTGCTCTGAAAGTGTGTTTTGACTATTTGTTTTTGGTTTTGGTAGAAATAGTACGTGCTGTGTAAATAGTAAAAGATTAGGGAGGGGTTACGTTTGTCTTAAACCATTTTGGTTATGATTGTTCAAAAGATAGAATAGTGAAAAGTCCAAGGAGCACTGTGGTACTTAATGTTCACAATAAGTAAAACAAGGATTCCCTGAACCACACCACAAAAAGAAGCAGATTATAATATATCCGATAACGTTTATTATATTACTCTTATGTATATTTCGATAATGTAGTCACAATTAATTGGCCAAAAACAAGAAACGAAACTTAGACCGTAATAAATCCAGTTTATTATATTACCCTTGTGTACATTTTGATGACATAGTCATCATCCTCAGCGATTTACAACTAAATTAAAACTTTGAAGATTTTAAACTTTACAAACTTCACCTTTGAAATGTACATATTTATTTATTAGAGCCTTTTTCTTGTTTTTGTGGTTCGGCGAATCCTTTTTTTCGTTATTGTGGATGAAAATATATTCAAGCTATTGGTATTATTGCTTTTGTTTATTATATTTAAAAACAAATTTCTTAAAATACTAATTCTTTTTATACTATATTTTACAAAAAGTATTACTATGAATATTTGAGTATTTTTCGACAATTTTTTTATTGTTATGTTTGGAGTATTTTATATATATATATATATATATATATATATATATATATATATATATTCCAAAGTATTTAACATCCTCAAAAGATATGTTGATATACAATAACAACATCATACGATATGCTCACAATTTCTACTTCATACTAAAACATAAAAACATTAGATTTACTGGATGGTAAGTTTTAAAACCCTAAAAAAGAGACTAGATATAAATGACAGGAAATTTTTATCCCCAAGTATTTTTCAAGTAACACATAGGCAACTCGTGCTCGACTATGTCTTTTAATCTGTGGGTCATAAATATATCATAACTCTTTATATTGTTATGTTTAATCCAGGTTAGATAATATTCTGTGGCTTATTAAATAGGTTATTTTAAGAACCCATAGATAAAAATAACAAAATGTGTGGGGGAAGTATTGCGAATTTAATATCTACATAAACTCATTAGACTTCACCATAATATATGATTATGTTATGACAACATGACATTCTGGATAAATTAATCTCAGTTAGTCTCACTCTCTAGGTACGTTACAAGATCAAACAATGATAACACAACCATTTATTTACAATAAACTATCTATCAAAAGCTTACAGAAAACCAAAGCCTACATTAAAAAAAGTAATTTCCACTTCGTGTTTAACTAAGGTTGTCACAGTCTATTAACAACGTTTTATCAGAATTGCTCAGATCCAATTATAATCAAATCTACGTGTTTGGATTTTTTTCATAACAAGTATTCCTTAAGTGTTCAGTCATAAAAAGAAATGAAAAAAAGAAAAGATAATATGTATTCAAAAAGTATCCCTAATAAAGATGTAACTATCACTCCTTTTAGCTGTGCAGCACTGCACAGACTACAGTCAGGCAGATGGACATCATTTCACTAAAATGCAAACTCAGTATTTACTTCAAAAAATCAACGTCTAATTTGTAATTTATACTTGATTATATACTTTTGGTATTAAGATATTTACGTGATTGATAAAAAAAAAAAAAGGTATAAAGTTGTTTGCAGAAACAAAGGTTTGAGTTCTTCCGAGTATATTGGAAATGAAATTGTCTTTCAGCTATCTTTCTGTTTGTTTAGCGTCTGCTGAACCTACATCTATAACCTCGAAACTAGTAGATTGATTTTTATTAAAACTGTGTGTAATTATATGAATAAATCTCGTGAGTTTTTACCATATTTCATTTACTTTTATTACTTAGTTTTGGACCTACTTATAATAAGAGAAAAATGCTATATCGGATTTGTAACTACAATGGTAAAAACAAAAATTGCCCACGAAGCTGTTATAGAAAACCTAACTTTTCAAAAACCCCACTTACAATTTAATTCAAACCTCGGTAAAATGTGATATTTGAAAACCCATAACACATTCCATAATCGAAATTAAAATAATTCGACCGTTTTAGTCTTATCCTCTAAAACAAAATAAAACCTATATCTCAGATGTCACTTGAACAAGACATTTATCAATTAGAATTTATGCTATCATTTTGACTGACAACTACCAAACTGATATTTTGAGAACATACAGTTTTATTGGATTTGTACTTGTTTTTGTAAATGAGTTTGTTTGAAAATGTTAAAATCTTTTTGTACACTTTATTTGTCTTTAAAAAAAGTGAATCTAAGAAATTAAATAAGTTTAATCGAATCTGAAACCTATGTCTTCATTTTTTCATATAGCTGATTAAACATATTCATATATATCTGTTGAATGTACAATTGAGATACAAAATGTAATGTATTATTATTTACTTTCTAACAAATATCACATTTAGGTAAAAATATATTGGAAAGAAATTCTGCCTAGCAATATACTCTGTTTTTCACACATAGGACGCTTTCTTACATTTACTCGTCAACTTTTGATTAAACTTTCTAAATGAAACACTGTTCCAGGATCAATTAAGAAGAGGCAACAAGTTAACGAAGGAACAAAATTCGCGTAATCCTTGAATGATATAAAGTCTATTTTTAGACTTGATGAAGGAACAACCATTGTTTAAGACCTAGGCCCAGCGTTATTGGGATAGGGTGTCAACCCTTGCCTACGTCATAGCTGCTACTTCATATGAGAAAGTGGTACAATAACTTAGTCCACCCCTCCCTCAGGCATCTGGAAGAAAATTTCACGAACAATTTAATATTTGTAACACGGTGTAATGTTTCTGAAAAAGAGATATCATATTGTGTTTTGTCGCATTTATCTTAAATAGTGAAAAATTTGGAGAAACATTTCTATTTATGAGTTTATTTCGGTGTTACGTGTTGCAGATGATTTTTTTTTAAATATATATGTGTGTCTAAATAATGGTCCATTTGATTGTTGTAACATGTTATTGTCGTCTATTAAATTTATCAAATCCTAAATTGTTGTAAAATTTTCTGTTTTGTTTACGTTTGATGCTATAGTTATTTATCGATGGTTACCACAGTGGTTTCATACATTAACTCCTCCCCCCTTCTAAAAAAGACCTCAGATTTTTTTTATCATGAACCTAATGTGCAACATAAGCCAAATCTATTTGGTTTATCACACTAAGTATAAGATCTTAATAAGTATTTAATTTTGTAATTCATATGTCTCTGTAAAATACAAAGAGTAAATGTGTAATATTTCATTAAACACATTTTTAATTAGTTCTTACTTTAAAGTCTATATCTCTTTGTGCTCTTTGTCAAAAGCTTGTTCCTTATCATTAATTAAAGAGGGTGACTCTGATAATTAATTAAAGAGGTTAACTCTTATCATTAATTACAATATTCAGTAAGATAACCAAAACTTTTCTTGAAATAACAAAACTTTCTAAACACAATATATATGGGGGGGAAAGGGCGTTTACAGTACGAGTTGTGAGTGCAATAAAAAGACAGAATGATTTGAAATAGATTTGGACATAGAGTAAAGAATTATTGAATATACACTTGAGCGAAACGTAATATTAGGAAATGATTAAACGTACACAATTCTCACAAATATATACACTTTATTTCAGACGCGTTTCGACGACAATGTTGTCATCACCAGTGACAGTTACAAAGCAAAATTATAACTCTTTTTTGTTATAAGTTATAATTTTGCTTTGTAACTGTCACTGACGATGACGAGATTGTCGACGAAACGCGTCTGAAATAAAGTGTATATATTTGTGAGAATTGTGTGCGTTTAATCATTTCCTAATTAAGATTTTTTTAAGTAATAATAAGACAAAATTGGGTAAATTATGATTAATTTTATCACCCGCATAAACACTTTGTTTTCCACTGCTCTCTGGATATAGCTATTAAGACAACATACCTATCAATTCCTTTATTAGGTAATTATTTTATTTAACTTCTCTTAATATATATGTTAAAGCTTTCAAAAATTTTAATGAGCTTTAACTTTTATGATATATTTAATATTGTCAGGTTTACAAATAGTTACATTCGTTTAACGTGAAACCATTGTCAAATTTATTTTAAAATTAAAGCTTTTCAAAATAAAGTTTTATAACTAATTGTTAAAAAATTTCAGACACAAAATTTCAGGTTGTGATTGAAATTATATAAGTTTACGAAGAAATAGAATCACAGAATGACCCAAAGTTCCTCATGTACATAGATCAACAGGTATAAATGAAATTTGATAAACAATAATAATATATTTTAAGAGTTAAACGGAATTGTTATTCAAACCCACACATTTTTATTCTGAACGATTTTATATTATGCACTGTAATTATGTTTTGCGTATGACTTATAGAATGGTTGCCTTCAGTCGATATTACATCTATGTTAAGGGGAGTAGAAAATTGCGGGTAGAGTTAGTAATTTGGAAGTCACAATATAATACATTTTAGGGGATTCAGATCGAGTTTGATATAAATTTCTACCACGAACACCTAAAAAATTATAAACAGCAATAACTTTTTACAGATTCCTATTAAATTATGTAGTCTAATGTATGTTACATTGTTTTTTAATTAAGTTATATTTACGTAATTACCTGGTCAGAATTCGATTTAAACGGAATTCAACATCGATTAAAGACTATGTCTGATATATAAAGTAAATTATTAACCATACGAAATTCTAACAAAAACGATAGTGTCATATAAAAATATAATAAATAAAAAATGAGCGAACAATTTAGTAATTGTAAATATCGTGGCCAATAATCATTTTATCTTTTTTATTTAGGAAGGAACTATTTACAAACTTTGGGAGTTTTGTTATTCGTCATTGTGATGACCTTGAATAGCACGTGCGGAAACGATGTTATCTTGACAATAGTCACTTCAGTATATTTAAAAATCCAGGATCTAGTCCTGTTACAAGTGGATAACTTCCGCCATACCGGCTGTTACTATTAATGTTATTCACCATACAGGGCTGACATAGGTTCGATATTGTACGATCAAAGGGGGGGGGAGATGCTCATATTGAACAAAAAATATTATTTTCCGTATTATTATTTTTTTAAATACTAAATAAATAATTTATCTGAATCTTAACTTTAGTTATTTTATTTTAAAATCAGGAACTATGTTTTCTCAAACTTTGTATTTGCGTTTAAATAATATAATTTTTTATTTTTGAATAAACACTTTTTTATGAAATGTTGCAGAAACTGAGTTATTAGTGAAACAGCCTGTTATGGAATTACTTAGTAAGTGTACATATTGTATGTATGTGATATTTTGGATATCATTTTTATATTTATTTTTATTTTCATTTTCATTTAAATCACTGTACTAATATCCCATTTAAAGATTGTACAAAATGCTGTTTCCTTTATACTTCCTTCTGTGTAATTGGGGTAATTATTGCATTTAAAATTATTTTGTCCAATTATATTTTTCTGTTCAATTTTGAAGATTAACGAGAGGTGAGACATTGTTAGGGATTATACAATTTTTGAAACAAATAACAGAACAGTCGGATTAGAAAATGATCATGCATTTGTAATGCATTTTAGCATGAACAGGTGTTAAAAAATATAAATAATTTTAATTACATACGTCACAATGATGGAATTTTAGAAATAGAAACCAAATTTATCAAAATGGATATCAGTACTTCAATTCTCAAGAAAATTCATATAGGTATATTTTAATTTAAGATTTCGTTCAAATTAACGATATCCTTATACCTAGTACATCAATCAATTCTACAATTATTTTCTTTTAAACTAATTTATTTTTTATTTTTTAGGGAATGGTTTTATAATTTACATTTAACGTAATAACCATTAATTCAAAACAGAGATAATGCTTTACAATTTTACAATATTTAAAAGAATATTACATGGAAGCATTAGATATATCACTTGAAGTTCAATAAAACTTTTACTTGGTCCATTGGGTAATTGGTGGATAAGTTATTATTAATAAAAATCATAATGCGAATAAAAATATTACCTTTATCTTTTTTTCGAAATTAGTAGATATGCCATTAAAATAATATAACAATCGAAATAGAATACGCAGTGAGTGTAGAATGAAATATTAGTGTAGAGTGCCAAGACAAGAGCCGTAAAAGACAATGGGGCAATAATTCAGAAGCAACGAAGACTACAACGTGGAGAAAATCGAGACGATATGTATGAGGGTTTGGAAGACGATTATATAAACAATTTTCCAGTGTGATATATTGTCGAGTGTAAATAGGATATTTGGCACCAAAAGTTGATGATAATTATTGAAATGGTTGATTTTATTGCTAACAGTTAAATAAGAAGAGTAACAATAAAAAAAATATAAAAAATTAGACGGCACACGTACATGGCTAGAAAAAAAGGAATCTTGGTTTAAATTTATAAATTTTTTTGTAAGCTAGAGTGAAGATCGAGTTAGACGACAAAACAAATGTTGGTTAATTTATTGAAAAACCACTAACATGAAATATAAATTGATTACCATAACTTAATAAAAATAAAAATATATAAGAGAACATTTCATTGAACTTGGTTTTGGCATACTAGTCAATAGAAATACCGCGAGTAACTGTGGTAAAACTTAGGATTTTTTTCTTTCTTTTTTTTTTTTTTTTTTTTTTTCAATGTATCGGAATTGTCAATTACGGTTCTTCTTTCAAGAAAAATATAATAAAAAGCTAAATTTCGAAATCACAAACAAATTTCTTCAAACATTTTAGTTGTTTAAAAATCTCAAAATGGAACAAATGTTGGTTAGGTTTTAAATTGACTGAAATGAAAACTTCACTGTTCCATTTAAATGTGATTAATATGTAACCAAAAAAAACTGACATATGTGTACTTCATATGGTGATTATAAATAATGGCTGAATAGTTATTAGTTGCAAAATATAGAGATGAAATCTAAACAGGTAAAATTTTAATAAACAAAATCGGCCCTCATAAGGCAGTATGACATTAAATAATACAGTCAGTACCTAAAATAAATGTTTGTAGTTTTTGGCACATTTTCATTGATTTTTATAACTAGGGAAGTAACTAATATTGCATGAATAACTATAACGTTGTTCATTTTGAAATATTTTCGCTCCAATTCTTTTTATTCTCAGAGGGTTTACTAAGGGATTTAATGTCTGTGTATGGTGTTACTAAGCCTACAAATTAAATATGTTTTAAATTGTAAATTAAAATTGTTTTAAATATGTCATATTAGTAATTGTGTAGGTAGGATTAAGGATAAATATCATAAATAAAAAAATTACAATAGAAGGACGCATGGGATATATAAAATGAGATAAAATTGATTAATTTTGTAAAATGTTATGATATGTATAAAAATAATACTTAATGTAACATGTTGAAATTATCACGATTGTTTAAAATAAATTTAATATGATTTAGACTTGGGCCAAAATTAGAATTCAGCATAATTGGGGAATATGTTTTCATCAAACACTGTACACAAATATTAAATGTGTAGTCGATTTTAATTAACAGAAATAAATGACAAAGTATTATGGAATATTTTACAGCTACTATAGTAGATTTGTTTTTAGATAGTCTGTTTAAACAACAAGTTGTTATTAATGATTTATGTATAACTCAGATAAACTTATATTAATTTATTCATTAACTCAATATATACACTAAAAATTTACTTACTTTCTTATGTGTCCGTGACACAACTTAGTTGTCCATGAAGCACCATACGGGATGCATCCCATACTATAAAGTTAATAAGTTTTCAGTGTTTATATTTGTGTGTTCTATTGTATGTTTGACGAGCTCGTTAGAGTGATATCGATTCTAATGATGGCGATATCTCCAAAACGTGTATTAGTAGTAAAAGGAAGTCACGGGACGCACAAATAAGAAAGTAAGTAAACTTTTATTGTATTACATTGACTTGATACCAAAATAAAATGAATCTCAATACATACAATTAAGTTTATGTCATAATTTAAAATATCTGGCACAACCTAAATTCTTTACCGAAAACAACAGTGTAAATTCAATGTATTAAAATTGGACAAAAAAAACTTAAATTTTCTAAATTTGTGGATTTTGGAAACAGGTTCGTAATACATAATACGGATCAAGGAGTAGTTGAATAGCGGAAATACAATCAATTATGTTCCACTATTTTGACTGTATGAACGACGGCAAAATTTTACAAGAAAATAAGGATTCTTGGATTAGTCTGAAGAATAACATTAGTTTAACTTGACACTGGAATATATAAATGTGTATAAAGGAAAACATATTTGTATTATATTATATAGAGCTGTAATGTCAACATATATTATGCAGATAAGGCTCTCAATTCCTTTAATACAGACAATATCTGATTAGGTAAATATTTTTCTTTTTTATATATTGAAAATCCACTGACTTTCATTTATAACGAAGTTACGTATATTCTATAAATTCATAAAAACTTTCTTCAATTGCAATGTTTTGCGTACCGATTCCTTTCATGCTCCGCAGAAAATCAGCTTATCAAGGGATTTGGTGTCTTTGTAGGGCGTTACTAAGCCGACATGAAGGACAAACATTATGCGATATAAACGTTATTTTTAGACGATCTTTTTAGAGTATATTATTTCCCTAAGCTTGTCTATTTATGTAAGGAATAGGTATATACAAATATTTCGTAATTTCGAAAAATAATTATTTCCACTTTTTTAAATCTAAGTATTAAAAACAAAGTATAATAACAAAGCAAGCAAACAAGGTTTTGTCCTTATTTTATCGACTTTCGAATCATAAGAATTGTTTCTTCTAAATGTTAAAAGAATAATTCAAATTAAAATATTACCTAATTATTTATTTTCTTATATCTCCTCACTATAAAAAAAATATGGAAATGTTTATGTTAGAAAATTACATATGGATTGTACATAAAACCCTTGATAGGAACCACTCCGACCTGTTAAATGCCAAACAACAACTTATATTTTGTACGGACGTGGAATACTCGACGGATCCTTTCTAGGTCTACAGCTTTGAACCATGTTTGAATTTGTTTTAGTTAGCTCTTTTTAATATTCCTTATCAGGTCTCTCTTGACCAACTCTTGTTGTTAACCGACCCTGTCGCTGAAAGATTATTGAAGGTCTAGTAGGTTTATTTTATGTTCTGTTCTACCTTTTTGATAAGACGATGATGACAAAGAATTTTAACGATTTGAAATAAGAAGATATAAATATAAAGTAACAAATTGAACTTGATTCAAAATCCACTGTATAATCAAATAATAAACACGACTCCTCTAATCATTGATGAAACACCACATCTATTACCCATCTGAAAACTGACATTTTCGTAGTCAGTTCAAGTTTGATTACGGGTGCGTAATAGATGGCAAAACACAAATCTAATTACTTTGTTAACACAGTTAGATTTATTTGATAGTTGTGTTGTGTTTTTACCTTTATATATATATATATATATATATATATATATATATATATATATATATATATATATATAACTTTAAAAAGTAAATTAAATAAGAACGCAACTTCAAAATGATGTAACGTAAAAGAAATAGCTGTTTTCAAAGAAAGAAGAAAAGTGAAATAAAAAATAGCTTTTTACATATAGTGTATTAAATTGATAGACAAGAAGGAAAACTTTTATTAATTTTAAAACTATTTGAAATTTTACTTTCTTATAGTACTGTCCAAGTCCTGATAAATTATCTCATTCACAATTAAAATTCCAATAAAAAGAATATGATGGGTGCGATTTTAAATAATGGAACAAAATTAAATATGTATACCATAGTCTGCTTCAAGGTTATTACAAATCAAAATATATTCCACGGGGAGTAGAATTTGTTCGTACGACTGCAGCATAACATATACCGGCATTGTCTCGTGCTATATTTACGTTAGTTTAAAATTGTTTTTTTGAAATAATCTTGCAAACTGTAAATTATTTAGAAGTATTTGTTTAAATGTTATTATTTTTATATGAACATTAAAAAATATATATATTAAGTATCTTAAATCATTTTATTATGTACTAGGAAATACCCAAATAACTAGATGAAACCAATGACTACATAAATACTATAAGACACGACATGGCCATGTTAAATATTCTACGCTTATTCTTGAATTGACCAATACCCGCTAGGGTGTGCTGCTAGAGAATCTGAAGTTGATGTGACTGGCGCTAGGTGGCTCTACGGTCAAACAATGTTTCAGGCGGGTAAGAGAAAACGCACTGATACCACATATGGGACCAGAGATGCGAGGGAAGGTCGAGAATCGCTTATCTCAGCGCACGAACTGACAACACTGACTATGCTGACGGAAGTAAGTGAGAAGGTTTGTGAGAGAGAGGTCAACAGTTGTACAGTCTCAACCAAGTGGGATGCGTACAGTCAAGCACCTGCTGCTAGCGCTTTCTGATAGCTGTGTGTCAAACTTGTGACGAACAGCACCCGTAAAGCGTAGACTATTTCCCTATCCTATGTCGTGTCTTATAGTATTTATGTAGTCATTGATGAAACAGAGGATATTAGCCTTTACTCTTAACTCTGCGTATATAACAAAATATATATATTAGAAGTAGTGACACACAGACAGTGCGCTGATGTGATTAAAATCAAACTTAATGTTTACTAAACACATTAACTGCGTTATATATTTCAATATCAAACATATATCTTTCGTTTATAAAAACCGAAACCTATGATCTCGACATTTGAATGGATGCGGAATGGCAAACAATGATGTTTTAAGTGACTACTACCGTCTACAGATATATTTTGAGTGTACTTGCAAGATATTATTTTCTTCAGAAAACCCTTTTAAGTGGAGTTTTTAAAATACACTGTTATGTGGTTATATAGCAATAAGTACAAACCGACGCTATTATTCATGAAACAATAAAATTCGGTAAAACCTCTGCGCCATTTGAACATTCTACTAAAAATACTTGTATTTACATTGAGGGAAATTGGTCCCAAATTACTAGTATACGTAGAACCAGTAACTAGTGTTGGAGTTTCAACAAGAATTGAAAATAGCCACGAAGGTTTTTGATTAATTCAATAAAAAGAAGCAATTAAAGTGGCTTCCACTGTGCTATATTCCTTTAATAAATTATCTTCAACAAACTATCACCATTTGGACAGAAATGTATTTCCCATACATACCAGTATATATAAAAGAAGGAAAAAAAGTTAAATATAAAAATTAGTCGAATATATTATCAGACCTGACTGATGTAAATTTAAAACATACATATTTTGAAACATTCTGTATATTATGTACCAATATTTTAATTTTTTCATTTGCCAATTTAGTCGATTTAAATTGCACATGGTGAAAATCATAAGATTTATTTTACAGTTTTTTATTTTATTTTTCAATAACTAATATACTTCGTTATAACGAAAGTACACGAATTTTAATTATTAACAGAACTAAAATAAAACAATTTAATTCCAAACATTACTAAAAGATAGGTTTTTTTTTTTTTTTTTATGTTAAGCTTTAAAACAAAATCTTTCCTTATTGATAATTTCTCATGAAATGAAAACTGATGCTCCTTTTCATAATTTATAAAATACAATCCATGAGTCCCTAAGTTAGAGTTATATTAGTCTTTCTTCGCACTGAGATAAGAATAATAGGCCTATTGTTCCTTCTTCTTTGATGTTTGGTGTTAATTTTAAACCTTTCAAAATTGAGACCTATGAATTTATTTATGTTTGTTGTACTTATGATACATGTAATGTTCATCGTGTTATAATAGTTTGGTTGTTTGGAAGACGATTATATAAACAATTTTCCAGTGTGATATATTGTCGAGTGTAAATAGGATATTTGGCACCAAAAGTTGATGATAATTATTGAAATGGTTGATTTTATTGCTAACAGTTAAATAAGAAGAGTAACAATAAAAAAAATATAAAAAATTAGACGGCACACGTACATGGCTAGAAAAAAAGGAATCTTGGTTTAAATTTATAAATTTTTTTGTAAGCTAGAGTGAAGATCGAGTTAGACGACAAAACAAATGTTGGTTAATTTATTGAAAAACCACTAACATGAAATATAAATTGATTACCATAACTTAATAAAAATAAAAATATATAAGAGAACATTTCATTGAACTTGGTTTTGGCATACTAGTCAATAGAAATACCGCGAGTAACTGTGGTAAAACTTAGGATTTTTTTCTTTCTTTCTTTTTTTTTTTTTTTTTTCAATGTATCGGAATTGTCAATTACGGTTCTTCTTTCAAGAAAAATATAATAAAAAGCTAAATTTCGAAATCACAAACAAATTTCTTCAAACATTTTAGTTGTTTAAAAATCTCAAAATGGAACAAATGTTGGTTAGGTTTTAAATTGACTGAAATGAAAACTTCACTGTTCCATTTAAATGTGATTAATATGTAACCAAAAAAAACTGACATATGTGTACTTCATATGGTGATTATAAATAATGGCTGAATAGTTATTAGTTGCAAAATATAGAGATGAAATCTAAACAGGTAAAATTTTAATAAACAAAATCGGCCCTCATAAGGCAGTATGACATTAAATAATACAGTCAGTACCTAAAATAAATGTTTGTAGTTTTTGGCACATTTTCATTGATTTTTATAACTAGGGAAGTAACTAATATTGCATGAATAACTATAACGTTGTTCATTTTGAAATATTTTCGCTCCAATTCTTTTTATTCTCAGAGGGTTTACTAAGGGATTTAATGTCTGTGTATGGTGTTACTAAGCCTACAAATTAAATATGTTTTAAATTGTAAATTAAAATTGTTTTAAATATGTCATATTAGTAATTGTGTAGGTAGGATTAAGGATAAATATCATAAATAAAAAAATTACAATAGAAGGACGCATGGGATATATAAAATGAGATAAAATTGATTAATTTTGTAAAATGTTATGATATGTATAAAAATAATACTTAATGTAACATGTTGAAATTATCACGATTGTTTAAAATAAATTTAATATGATTTAGACTTGGGCCAAAATTAGAATTCAGCATAATTGGGGAATATGTTTTCATCAAACACTGTACACAAATATTAAATGTGTAGTCGATTTTAATTAACAGAAATAAATGACAAAGTATTATGGAATATTTTACAGCTACTATAGTAGATTTGTTTTTAGATAGTCTGTTTAAACAACAAGTTGTTATTAATGATTTATGTATAACTCAGATAAACTTATATTAATTTATTCATTAACTCAATATATACACTAAAAATTTACTTACTTTCTTATGTGTCCGTGACACAACTTAGTTGTCCATGAAGCACCATACGGGATGCATCCCATACTATAAAGTTAATAAGTTTTCAGTGTTTATATTTGTGTGTTCTATTGTATGTTTGACGAGCTCGTTAGAGTGATATCGATTCTAATGATGGCGATATCTCCAAAACGTGTATTAGTAGTAAAAGGAAGTCACGGGACGCACAAATAAGAAAGTAAGTAAACTTTTATTGTATTACATTGACTTGATACCAAAATAAAATGAATCTCAATACATACAATTAAGTTTATGTCATAATTTAAAATATCTGGCACAACCTAAATTCTTTACCGAAAACAACAGTGTAAATTCAATGTATTAAAATTGGACAAAAAAAACTTAAATTTTCTAAATTTGTGGATTTTGGAAACAGGTTCGTAATACATAATACGGATCAAGGAGTAGTTGAATAGCGGAAATACAATCAATTATGTTCCACTATTTTGACTGTATGAACGACGGCAAAATTTTACAAGAAAATAAGGATTCTTGGATTAGTCTGAAGAATAACATTAGTTTAACTTGACACTGGAATATATAAATGTGTATAAAGGAAAACATATTTGTATTATATTATATAGAGCTGTAATGTCAACATATATTATGCAGATAAGGCTCTCAATTCCTTTAATACAGACAATATCTGATTAGGTAAATATTTTTCTTTTTTATATATTGAAAATCCACTGACTTTCATTTATAACGAAGTTACGTATATTCTATAAATTCATAAAAACTTTCTTCAATTGCAATGTTTTGCGTACCGATTCCTTTCATGCTCCGCAGAAAATCAGCTTATCAAGGGATTTGGTGTCTTTGTAGGGCGTTACTAAGCCGACATGAAGGACAAACATTATGCGATATAAACGTTATTTTTAGACGATCTTTTTAGAGTATATTATTTCCCTAAGCTTGTCTATTTATGTAAGGAATAGGTATATACAAATATTTCGTAATTTCGAAAAATAATTATTTCCACTTTTTTAAATCTAAGTATTAAAAACAAAGTATAATAACAAAGCAAGCAAACAAGGTTTTGTCCTTATTTTATCGACTTTCGAATCATAAGAATTGTTTCTTCTAAATGTTAAAAGAATAATTCAAATTAAAATATTACCTAATTATTTATTTTCTTATATCTCCTCACTATAAAAAAAATATGGAAATGTTTATGTTAGAAAATTACATATGGATTGTACATAAAACCCTTGATAGGAACCACTCCGACCTGTTAAATGCCAAACAACAACTTATATTTTGTACGGACGTGGAATACTCGACGGATCCTTTCTAGGTCTACAGCTTTGAACCATGTTTGAATTTGTTTTAGTTAGCTCTTTTTAATATTCCTTATCAGGTCTCTCTTGACCAACTCTTGTTGTTAACCGACCCTGTCGCTGAAAGATTATTGAAGGTCTAGTAGGTTTATTTTATGTTCTGTTCTACCTTTTTGATAAGACGATGATGACAAAGAATTTTAACGATTTGAAATAAGAAGATATAAATATAAAGTAACAAATTGAACTTGATTCAAAATCCACTGTATAATCAAATAATAAACACGACTCCTCTAATCATTGATGAAACACCACATCTATTACCCATCTGAAAACTGACATTTTCGTAGTCAGTTCAAGTTTGATTACGGGTGCGTAATAGATGGCAAAACACAAATCTAATTACTTTGTTAACACAGTTAGATTTATTTGATAGTTGTGTTGTGTTTTTACCTTTATATATATATATATATATATATATATATATATATATATATATATATATATATATATAACTTTAAAAAGTAAATTAAATAAGAACGCAACTTCAAAATGATGTAACGTAAAAGAAATAGCTGTTTTCAAAGAAAGAAGAAAAGTGAAATAAAAAATAGCTTTTTACATATAGTGTATTAAATTGATAGACAAGAAGGAAAACTTTTATTAATTTTAAAACTATTTGAAATTTTACTTTCTTATAGTACTGTCCAAGTCCTGATAAATTATCTCATTCACAATTAAAATTCCAATAAAAAGAATATGATGTGTGCGATTTTAAATAATGGAACAAAATTAAATATGTATACCATAGTCTGCTTCAAGGTTATTACAAATCAAAATATATTCCACGGGGAGTAGAATTTGTTCGTACGACTGCAGCATAACATATACCGGCATTGTCTCGTGCTATATTTACGTTAGTTTAAAATTGTTTTTTTGAAATAATCTTGCAAACTGTAAATTATTTAGAAGTATTTGTTTAAATGTTATTATTTTTATATGAACATTAAAAAATATATATATTAAGTATCTTAAATCATTTTATTATGTACTAGGAAATACCCAAATAACTAGATGAAACCAATGACTACATAAATACTATAAGACACGACATGGCCATGTTAAATATTCTACGCTTATTCTTGAATTGACCAATACCCGCTAGGGTGTGCTGCTAGAGAATCTGAAGTTGATGTGACTGGCGCTAGGTGGCTCTACGGTCAAACAATGTTTCAGGCGGGTAAGAGAAAACGCACTGATACCACATATGGGACCAGAGATGCGAGGGAAGGTCGAGAATCGCTTATCTCAGCGCACGAACTGACAACACTGACTATGCTGACGGAAGTAAGTGAGAAGGTTTGTGAGAGAGAGGTCAACAGTTGTACAGTCTCAACCAAGTGGGATGCGTACAGTCAAGCACCTGCTGCTAGCGCTTTCTGATAGCTGTGTGTCAAACTTGTGACGAACAGCACCCGTAAAGCGTAGACTATTTCCCTATCCTATGTCGTGTCTTATAGTATTTATGTAGTCATTGATGAAACAGAGGATATTAGCCTTTACTCTTAACTCTGCGTATATAACAAAATATATATATTAGAAGTAGTGACACACAGACAGTGCGCTGATGTGATTAAAATCAAACTTAATGTTTACTAAACACATTAACTGCGTTATATATTTCAATATCAAACATATATCTTTCGTTTATAAAAACCGAAACCTATGATCTCGACATTTGAATGGATGCGGAATGGCAAACAATGATGTTTTAAGTGACTACTACCGTCTACAGATATATTTTGAGTGTACTTGCAAGATATTATTTTCTTCAGAAAACCCTTTTAAGTGGAGTTTTTAAAATACACTGTTATGTGGTTATATAGCAATAAGTACAAACCGACGCTATTATTCATGAAACAATAAAATTCGGTAAAACCTCTGCGCCATTTGAACATTCTACTAAAAATACTTGTATTTACATTGAGGGAAATTGGTCCCAAATTACTAGTATACGTAGAACCAGTAACTAGTGTTGGAGTTTCAACAAGAATTGAAAATAGCCACGAAGGTTTTTGATTAATTCAATAAAAAGAAGCAATTAAAGTGGCTTCCACTGTGCTATATTCCTTTAATAAATTATCTTCAACAAACTATCACCATTTGGACAGAAATGTATTTCCCATACATACCAGTATATATAAAAGAAGGAAAAAAAGTTAAATATAAAAATTAGTCGAATATATTATCAGACCTGACTGATGTAAATTTAAAACATACATATTTTGAAACATTCTGTATATTATGTACCAATATTTTAATTTTTTCATTTGCCAATTTAGTCGATTTAAATTGCACATGGTGAAAATCATAAGATTTATTTTACAGTTTTTTATTTTATTTTTCAATAACTAATATACTTCGTTATAACGAAAGTACACGAATTTTAATTATTAACAGAACTAAAATAAAACAATTTAATTCCAAACATTACTAAAAGATAGGTTTTTTTTTTTTTTTATGTTAAGCTTTAAAACAAAATCTTTCCTTATTGATAATTTCTCATGAAATGAAAACTGATGCTCCTTTTCATAATTTATAAAATACAATCCATGAGTCCCTAAGTTAGAGTTATATTAGTCTTTCTTCGCACTGAGATAAGAATAATAGGCCTATTGTTCCTTCTTCTTTGATGTTTGGTGTTAATTTTAAACCTTTCAAAATTGAGACCTATGAATTTATTTATGTTTGTTGTACTTATGATACATGTAATGTTCATCGTGTTATAATAGTTTGGTTGTTTGGAAGACGATTATATAAACAATTTTCCAGTGTGATATATTGTCGAGTGTAAATAGGATATTTGGCACCAAAAGTTGATGATAATTATTGAAATGGTTGATTTTATTGCTAACAGTTAAATAAGAAGAGTAACAATAAAAAAAATATAAAAAATTAGACGGCACACGTACATGGCTAGAAAAAAAGGAATCTTGGTTTAAATTTATAAATTTTTTTGTAAGCTAGAGTGAAGATCGAGTTAGACGACAAAACAAATGTTGGTTAATTTATTGAAAAACCACTAACATGAAATATAAATTGATTACCATAACTTAATAAAAATAAAAATATATAAGAGAACATTTCATTGAATTTGGTTTTGGCATACTAGTCAATAGAAATACCGCGAGTAACTGTGGTAAAACTTAGGATTTTTTTCTTTCTTTTTTTTTTTTTTTTTTTTTCAATGTATCGGAATTGTCAATTACGGTTCTTCTTTCAAGAAAAATATAATAAAAAGCTAAATTTCGAAATCACAAACAAATTTCTTCAAACATTTTAGTTGTTTAAAAATCTCAAAATGGAACAAATGTTGGTTAGGTTTTAAATTGACTGAAATGAAAACTTCACTGTTCCATTTAAATGTGATTAATATGTAACCAAAAAAAACTGACATATGTGTACTTCATATGGTGATTATAAATAATGGCTGAATAGTTATTAGTTGCAAAATATAGAGATGAAATCTAAACAGGTAAAATTTTAATAAACAAAATCGGCCCTCATAAGGCAGTATGACATTAAATAATACAGTCAGTACCTAAAATAAATGTTTGTAGTTT
Source organism: Aphrophora alni (assembly GCA_963513935.1). Lineage (NCBI taxonomy): Eukaryota > Metazoa > Arthropoda > Insecta > Hemiptera > Aphrophoridae > Aphrophora > Aphrophora alni. The sequence continues at coordinate 77,369,113 of OY740771.1, read as the reverse complement.
TTGGCACATTTTCATTGATTTTTATAACTAGGGAAGTAACTAATATTGCATGAATAACTATAACGTTGTTCATTTTGAAATATTTTCGCTCCAATTCTTTTTATTCTCAGAGGGTTTACTAAGGGATTTAATGTCTGTGTATGGTGTTACTAAGCCTACAAATTAAATATGTTTTAAATTGTAAATTAAAATTGTTTTAAATATGTCATATTAGTAATTGTGTAGGTAGGATTAAGGATAAATATCATAAATAAAAAAATTACAATAGAAGGACGCATGGGATATATAAAATGAGATAAAATTGATTAATTTTGTAAAATGTTATGATATGTATAAAAATAATACTTAATGTAACATGTTGAAATTATCACGATTGTTTAAAATAAATTTAATATGATTTAGACTTGGGCCAAAATTAGAATTCAGCATAATTGGGGAATATGTTTTCATCAAACACTGTACACAAATATTAAATGTGTAGTCGATTTTAATTAACAGAAATAAATGACAAAGTATTATGGAATATTTTACAGCTACTATAGTAGATTTGTTTTTAGATAGTCTGTTTAAACAACAAGTTGTTATTAATGATTTATGTATAACTCAGATAAACTTATATTAATTTATTCATTAACTCAATATATACACTAAAAATTTACTTACTTTCTTATGTGTCCGTGACACAACTTAGTTGTCCATGAAGCACCATACGGGATGCATCCCATACTATAAAGTTAATAAGTTTTCAGTGTTTATATTTGTGTGTTCTATTGTATGTTTGACGAGCTCGTTAGAGTGATATCGATTCTAATGATGGCGATATCTCCAAAACGTGTATTAGTAGTAAAAGGAAGTCACGGGACGCACAAATAAGAAAGTAAGTAAACTTTTATTGTATTACATTGACTTGATACCAAAATAAAATGAATCTCAATACATACAATTAAGTTTATGTCATAATTTAAAATATCTGGCACAACCTAAATTCTTTACCGAAAACAACAGTGTAAATTCAATGTATTAAAATTGGACAAAAAAAACTTAAATTTTCTAAATTTGTGGATTTTGGAAACAGGTTCGTAATACATAATACGGATCAAGGAGTAGTTGAATAGCGGAAATACAATCAATTATGTTCCACTATTTTGACTGTATGAACGACGGCAAAATTTTACAAGAAAATAAGGATTCTTGGATTAGTCTGAAGAATAACATTAGTTTAACTTGACACTGGAATATATAAATGTGTATAAAGGAAAACATATTTGTATTATATTATATAGAGCTGTAATGTCAACATATATTATGCAGATAAGGCTCTCAATTCCTTTAATACAGACAATATCTGATTAGGTAAATATTTTTCTTTTTTATATATTGAAAATCCACTGACTTTCATTTATAACGAAGTTACGTATATTCTATAAATTCATAAAAACTTTCTTCAATTGCAATGTTTTGCGTACCGATTCCTTTCATGCTCCGCAGAAAATCAGCTTATCAAGGGATTTGGTGTCTTTGTAGGGCGTTACTAAGCCGACATGAAGGACAAACATTATGCGATATAAACGTTATTTTTAGACGATCTTTTTAGAGTATATTATTTCCCTAAGCTTGTCTATTTATGTAAGGAATAGGTATATACAAATATTTCGTAATTTCGAAAAATAATTATTTCCACTTTTTTAAATCTAAGTATTAAAAACAAAGTATAATAACAAAGCAAGCAAACAAGGTTTTGTCCTTATTTTATCGACTTTCGAATCATAAGAATTGTTTCTTCTAAATGTTAAAAGAATAATTCAAATTAAAATATTACCTAATTATTTATTTTCTTATATCTCCTCACTATAAAAAAAATATGGAAATGTTTATGTTAGAAAATTACATATGGATTGTACATAAAACCCTTGATAGGAACCACTCCGACCTGTTAAATGCCAAACAACAACTTATATTTTGTACGGACGTGGAATACTCGACGGATCCTTTCTAGGTCTACAGCTTTGAACCATGTTTGAATTTGTTTTAGTTAGCTCTTTTTAATATTCCTTATCAGGTCTCTCTTGACCAACTCTTGTTGTTAACCGACCCTGTCGCTGAAAGATTATTGAAGGTCTAGTAGGTTTATTTTATGTTCTGTTCTACCTTTTTGATAAGACGATGATGACAAAGAATTTTAACGATTTGAAATAAGAAGATATAAATATAAAGTAACAAATTGAACTTGATTCAAAATCCACTGTATAATCAAATAATAAACACGACTCCTCTAATCATTGATGAAACACCACATCTATTACCCATCTGAAAACTGACATTTTCGTAGTCAGTTCAAGTTTGATTACGGGTGCGTAATAGATGGCAAAACACAAATCTAATTACTTTGTTAACACAGTTAGATTTATTTGATAGTTGTGTTGTGTTTTTACCTTTATATATATATATATATATATATATATATATATATATATATATATATAACTTTAAAAAGTAAATTAAATAAGAACGCAACTTCAAAATGATGTAACGTAAAAGAAATAGCTGTTTTCAAAGAAAGAAGAAAAGTGAAATAAAAAATAGCTTTTTACATATAGTGTATTAAATTGATAGACAAGAAGGAAAACTTTTATTAATTTTAAAACTATTTGAAATTTTACTTTCTTATAGTACTGTCCAAGTCCTGATAAATTATCTCATTCACAATTAAAATTCCAATAAAAAGAATATGATGTGTGCGATTTTAAATAATGGAACAAAATTAAATATGTATACCATAGTCTGCTTCAAGGTTATTACAAATCAAAATATATTCCACGGGGAGTAGAATTTGTTCGTACGACTGCAGCATAACATATACCGGCATTGTCTCGTGCTATATTTACGTTAGTTTAAAATTGTTTTTTTGAAATAATCTTGCAAACTGTAAATTATTTAGAAGTATTTGTTTAAATGTTATTATTTTTATATGAACATTAAAAAATATATATATTAAGTATCTTAAATCATTTTATTATGTACTAGGAAATACCCAAATAACTAGATGAAACCAATGACTACATAAATACTATAAGACACGACATGGCCATGTTAAATATTCTACGCTTATTCTTGAATTGACCAATACCCGCTAGGGTGTGCTGCTAGAGAATCTGAAGTTGATGTGACTGGCGCTAGGTGGCTCTACGGTCAAACAATGTTTCAGGCGGGTAAGAGAAAACGCACTGATACCACATATGGGACCAGAGATGCGAGGGAAGGTCGAGAATCGCTTATCTCAGCGCACGAACTGACAACACTGACTATGCTGACGGAAGTAAGTGAGAAGGTTTGTGAGAGAGAGGTCAACAGTTGTACAGTCTCAACCAAGTGGGATGCGTACAGTCAAGCACCTGCTGCTAGCGCTTTCTGATAGCTGTGTGTCAAACTTGTGACGAACAGCACCCGTAAAGCGTAGACTATTTCCCTATCCTATGTCGTGTCTTATAGTATTTATGTAGTCATTGATGAAACAGAGGATATTAGCCTTTACTCTTAACTCTGCGTATATAACAAAATATATATATTAGAAGTAGTGACACACAGACAGTGCGCTGATGTGATTAAAATCAAACTTAATGTTTACTAAACACATTAACTGCGTTATATATTTCAATATCAAACATATATCTTTCGTTTATAAAAACCGAAACCTATGATCTCGACATTTGAATGGATGCGGAATGGCAAACAATGATGTTTTAAGTGACTACTACCGTCTACAGATATATTTTGAGTGTACTTGCAAGATATTATTTTCTTCAGAAAACCCTTTTAAGTGGAGTTTTTAAAATACACTGTTATGTGGTTATATAGCAATAAGTACAAACCGACGCTATTATTCATGAAACAATAAAATTCGGTAAAACCTCTGCGCCATTTGAACATTCTACTAAAAATACTTGTATTTACATTGAGGGAAATTGGTCCCAAATTACTAGTATACGTAGAACCAGTAACTAGTGTTGGAGTTTCAACAAGAATTGAAAATAGCCACGAAGGTTTTTGATTAATTCAATAAAAAGAAGCAATTAAAGTGGCTTCCACTGTGCTATATTCCTTTAATAAATTATCTTCAACAAACTATCACCATTTGGACAGAAATGTATTTCCCATACATACCAGTATATATAAAAGAAGGAAAAAAAGTTAAATATAAAAATTAGTCGAATATATTATCAGACCTGACTGATGTAAATTTAAAACATACATATTTTGAAACATTCTGTATATTATGTACCAATATTTTAATTTTTTCATTTGCCAATTTAGTCGATTTAAATTGCACATGGTGAAAATCATAAGATTTATTTTACAGTTTTTTATTTTATTTTTCAATAACTAATATACTTCGTTATAACGAAAGTACACGAATTTTAATTATTAACAGAACTAAAATAAAACAATTTAATTCCAAACATTACTAAAAGATAGGTTTTTTTTTTTTTTTTTATGTTAAGCTTTAAAACAAAATCTTTCCTTATTGATAATTTCTCATGAAATGAAAACTGATGCTCCTTTTCATAATTTATAAAATACAATCCATGAGTCCCTAAGTTAGAGTTATATTAGTCTTTCTTCGCACTGAGATAAGAATAATAGGCCTATTGTTCCTTCTTCTTTGATGTTTGGTGTTAATTTTAAACCTTTCAAAATTGAGACCTATGAATTTATTTATGTTTGTTGTACTTATGATACATGTAATGTTCATCGTGTTATAATAGTTTGGTTCGTTCAATTTTTTACTATTACATTTAAATCTTCAACTGTTATGCGTTTTTAAGAAGTAACTCTTTAAAGAAATAAAGTTGAATAAACAGAGAGAGATAGAGAAAAAAGAGCTAGATATACAGAGAGGAATAGAGGTCCGTTATTATACCATTGCTAGAATGTAACATCTTTCTTGATTTAGTGGTCTCGAATAAACAAAGACAATGGCGGCTTCAAAGCTAAAATCAATGCATACAAGCAACTAAAACATATTAGCAGTTCTCCCATAGGGGCTGCCCTCGTTAATGTATATGGCTGACAATCGACAATGCACTTGATATTTATTTACAGGCAGTGATTGATTTTTCTATTTGTTGCTGTTTATTTGAGCTATATATACAGGTAAATTATTTGTTGATTAACTTTTGAAACCACAAATGTATGCTTGGATGACATACTAAAACTGAAATGATGGTTTTGTATTTTTCGAAAGATATTAAGACCTTATATGAATATTATATTACTTAAATTTTGCAAGAATGCCGCACCAAACACAATAATACATTTTTCAAAGCCAATAATAAAAAAGAAATTTGGCGATTTTCTACTAAACAGATGATTTTAGCCTTATTTTAAGAATTATAATGTTTTAAAAGTGAGATGTAACGGTTTGACCTACAAGTTATCCAAGGTTATAACTCCATGAACTCAACGCAGGAGATCTGGAGAAATATAAAAAGGTTCTCCCAAATATTCCTTCACCTAACAGTTTCGTATTTGTCGTAGTGAATAGTTGTTCCATTACGTGTGGTTCAGTTGTAGGTTATTTATTAACTATTAATATAAGTGTTCCGTACATATCGATCTCAATATGAGCTAAACGGTTTTCATTTTAGCACTGTATTTCTTTATTTCTATTAATTTTATAAAAATCTATGCCTGGAAATATCTAGAAATTAGGACAGTTTGCATATTGAGTTGCGCAAAATTAACAAATTTGGCCTTCAAAGATTGATGATATGTTCAAATTACTTAAAATAACTTAAGTTGTTGATAATAATTTGAACAATGAAATTTGTTTCTGATCAAAATCCTTAAGGAGAAAATAATAGAGACAAAAAGTTTGTAAACTGTGAAACAACACATTTTTTACAAATATAAATGGTAAAATGAATAGAAAAAGTGTACCGTAACCAAAAGGATGTTAAAGGTTACGCTTCCGTTCATTAAAGGTTAATGAAAATACTAATAAATGTCGATTTTTTTAATATTGATATTGTGTATTTTTACATTCACGCAATAAATTATATAGATAGATATAACTTTTGGTTTCATACTTGTAGAATAAAAACTTTTTATTTTGATAAATATTACACCTTGTTGTTAATTACTAAACCTCATTTTATGATATGAAATCAACATTTAGACAGAACACAGGCATTATATTCGATGTAAGAGTAAACATTTATCGTATATCAAACACATTTCTTTTTAATGATCGTCAAAATATATTCACCAGAAAATATTTAAAACCATTTTTAAAACAGTAGAAATGACAACCTCCGTATTAAAACAGGATCATATAAAAAACTGTCAGTTACACGTATGTTGCAGTAAATTTGGTAGTTACACTTTGAAACACAACAATGTCACTACTGAATTTCTACTGAGGCACCAATTGGTCTAGTGACTAATGTTTTGTTTTGCGTTGCATCACTGTACGATTTTCAGAAATATACGGTCTAGGTCCAGAATTTTGAGATGTAAGTAGAAAGCTATAATTGATCACGAAAGAGGAACTACAACGACAGGAACTCGATGTGTTGACCACACATAACCCAAGATATGACGTCTACCTATATGTTCCGCTTAGTATTAATTATTACTTAGTGTTGATAAACCTCTATGTTATACACTGAAGAGCTGTTATATGATATATTAATTTTTTTTGACATTTTGTTTTACAATTCCACCAGACTGAGTGCGTTTTTTTTGTAAAATTTCTATTTTGTTAGTTGTATTTTATAAGATGAACTAAAAATATCATATTTTTAACAGTAGACCAATTTGCATTCGGTTGTCCTAAACTACTATAGTTTTCAAGCACTAATAGTTTTGTGATAATTTAGGCGTAAAACTGCAAATTTTATAATTTTCACAAAACACGTTTATCTAAGAGTGCTAATTAGGAAGGGAGTGGGGAAATCATAAGTTGCATATAGAATTTAAATTGTATTTTGGGAAATAAATAAAGAGAAAGAGCATTACCAGGTAGTACACTCAATGAAAATATGTTATTATTATTTACAGTTCACTTGTAGAACACCATTTTGAAATAAGAAGTGAAAAGGAAATATATTAAGGCTCTACTCCACCTTCGCCATATTGGATTCATCTCCCATAAGAATAAAGCTACACTTGAGCAGTTGTACTGCATGCCAATTTTCATGTCAGAATTATCGATAAAGATATTATCGAAATAGTTATTAAAACATATAATATTCGTATTGTGTTAATCAGTTTTAGATATTCGGATGTATAGGTTACTTGAAGTCAACAAAGTCTACAATGCAAAGAAGCTCCAAGCCCAGAGCAGTGGTCTAGTGTAGATAGGATATTTGTAAACTAAGCAAATGTGAAGTTCAAAAGCACGGAATACAAAGTGAATTGAAAATATAAACAAAAACAGCTCTCCAACTGATAAGAGCGGCAGAGATTTACACGCATGCGTAGTAGTAGTTAGGCCCAACATCTACTTCGAGTTTTCCCGTATTGTCAAGAAATTACTAAAATAAGGTAAAATGTCTTCAGACAAGATTGTGCATCGTGCATCCAAAACGGCAAAAACCATTATTTTTTAGAGAGCAGTATTTATTATTTAATGTCATGATACGAAGTATGTGTATTGTTTACCGTTGGCCGATAAGTAATGCCGCTATCGCTACGTCGCGCATCGCGGTGACTCACCGGCGCCGGCCGTCGAAAAGATAAACATCCGGGAAAAGATTATTGGGAGAGGGGGGCCCGATGAATAAATTTGCGGGGGGCGCAGGTTATTAACGCCGCCACTGGCTCCGAAACCCGAGCAGTGTGTGTAAAAAGCAAATGTGAGTTAAAGTTCAAAGCCATAGAATACAGAGAGAATTAAAAATATAAAACAACCACCAATTTCAAGAAAGGATGGCAAAGTATAAGAGCGACAAAGAGGATTGATTACACGCATGCGTAGTAGCCTAGCCTAATGTCTACTAAACTGAGTTAAAGTTCAAAGCCATAGAATACAGAGAGAATTAAAAATATAAAACAACCACCAATTTCAAGAAAGGATGGCAAAGTATAAGAGCGACAGAGAGGATTGATTACACGCATGCGTAGTAGCCAAGCCTAATGTCTACTTATCTTTGAGTTTCTCCATACACATTGAAATTAAACTAGGACTAATTTGTGCAAGGGCCCCGCGTAATAGTTGCTTGTAATTTACAAATCGTTCATGCCCTGGCGCTATGACAGTTTTATTTCACTCCCGCAGAGCCTTAAGGAACAACTTTATTTTCGTTAGCAGCATAATATTCAACAACAACGTAATAATAGCCGCATATTTTTATTTAGTCGTGTTATATAACATTTACAATCACGTTTTGCGTCCTCTAAAGTATACAGGAAATGGAACCAGAACCATACTTTTGTAACTCTGAACATATTGTTTTAAAATATCAGTCAAACAGTTATTATTTTGTTTAAAATTGTAAATAAATATGTACTGTAATACGTCTAGATTTATGTATTATAAGAAATAAAATTGTGAATCGGTCAAATAAAAAATCATTTTATTTGAATATCCTAGTTTGTAAAACAAGGTCTACCGCTCCTGTAGATAATTAGTTTCTGCTATTGATCCTGTAGAGGGCGTACGTGGTGTTAACTTAATTACTTTTGCCACTTCCACGTGCACTTTACAATATAATTCAATTATTTGTTGCCATGGATGTGACAACCGACAACCGAATAGACGGGTATTCGTGTGCAACGTGTAGAACGGATGTAAAAAGATATTATTTTTAAATGATGTAATTGTTACTGGCTATGATAATTATGAAATTTTATAACTAACGAAACAAACTCAATACCATGTATATGGAAAACAATCTTTCGAGTATCAGATCAAGTCAGCCACATTAAATATCCAACAAGTGACTGATTCACCAACATATCATAATTTACATTCACCTACAACAATCACTTGTGGTATAATAAAAAGGATTGTATAAAGTCGTTTGTTGAAAGCAGAAAAATCGAATAGTTTACACGATTCAAAATGTGAAAAAACAATTATTTTTAAATTAGTTTCCAATGGTTTAAATTGACCCAAAACGAGAAGGGTTCCGTGATAGCCAGTAACGCTAAAAATGATCTGCAAACAGGTAATAAGCTGATTGTATAGTAGCAAATTTTTACTACGAAAACACGCTTCATTCTCTTCCAAACGCTTATTATTGGTTTAATTAAAACTTATTTCTTTTGTTTACACGTGATCCCTGTTCATGACCACGGTCATTATGAGGAAGATAAATAATGGTTCAGATATTTTCAATGGTTTTAATTATAAATTAGTTAGAGTACTATTATTGTCTTTATTATAACATGTACCAGAATGACACGGTCGAAAGTTTTACCTAAATTATTTATGAAGTAAATGAAAGCTGACTTATTATTTTCTATTGACTTCTATTCGATCTGTCTCATAATGAACGCTGCGTTGTTACATGATATACCCTCGTCGTTTCAGAACCCTCGTTGTTACTCTGGCAGTGTTACGTGATTTTTACGTAAATTGATAGTCATTATTGTTTAAGATTTCAGGCTTGTTTATGACTATCACTCTGGTATAAAGATCGTCAGGTAGTGGAAGCAAATCCTTTTGATTTATCTTACTTACAAGTAAAATATAATTGTGTAATAATCTATTATATTAATAGTATTTTATAACTTAACGGTATTTATTAATAAATAAATATATTCCTTGAATAATAAAACCAAGGTTAAATAAGATAAATCTTTAGTGACCTCATCGGCTCACTAAAATGAATACGGGTATAGCAATCCTTAAGGGCCAGCTAGATTTACAAACTTTTTAATGTAGTCTTGAGTTAGATTTTATTGTTATATTGTGAAATATCTTAACCAACTCTTGTTCTCTTCCGATGCTGACTCGAATAAAGTATTTGAGAACTAGGGTTTTATTTTATGTTATTTTCTTTCTTTTTTAATAAAGCGATTATGATAAAAAACTATTCAACTTTAAGCTTCTAAAAAAAATATTACCGTTGCAATTAAAAATGGTGACAATTAGAGCAATTACTCATAGATTTCTAAATTACGAGATCCCATTAGCCTCTCAGTTTAATTTATTGCTCTATCGTGTTTTGGGTCTTCCAATACTGAATCAAACGTCAGCTGAATTGTCGTGAACAATTTATACTGTTTTAGTTATATATACAAATTCCATTCACATTTCCGTTTGTTCATACAGTATACAATACTCTCGGTCTGAAATATTTAACATACAACCTCACTTCGTTGTCTATCTAGAAATTCGACTAAGCACTGTCAGCATTAGCCGCTTAATTTTTTAAAGTTTCTGGTCTTAGTTCGGCTGTGTATGTAATAATTGGCCGAACGCTACATTTATAAAATCTGGCTTTTGTTTCCGTTCTAATTTGATTATTTTTACAATTAGTGTCGGCTAAGCACCAGACCACTCTATTACTGTAGTTTCACTTATTTGTGGTTGAAACTCATTTTCAAAGTTCCACGTCAATTCCAAGATATTTAAATGTCTTAATTTGTTCAGTATAATTATTGGAGTCTACTTCTAATTTACATTTAATGGTTTCTCGATGTTATTTAAAGTTTTGTCTACCGATATTATCATGTTATACCTTTAAGTGGTGGCATTAAATGTGTGTATTAGGCGTCCCAGGTCATCTTCGTTTTTAGCAAATAATACGGCTTTTAAATGATATTAAAAAGCAACGGGCTTAATGAGTTACCCTGCTTGATGCCGTTCTCAATCAGTATTGGTTCAGTTAATTCGTTTTTATTTTAACTTGAATTTAATTGTAATGGCAGATATTTCCAATGGTTTTAATTATATTAGTTAGTGTACTATTATTGTCTATAACATTTACCAGTAAGGCCCTGTCGAAAGTTTTACGCTAATCTATGAAGTAAATAAAAGCAGGCTTAATAAGTTTGATTGCCTTCTATTCGATCTGTCTCATAATGAACGATGCGTTGTTACATGATATACTCTCGTCGTTTCTGAACCCTCGTTGTTACTCTGGCAGTGTCACGTGATTGTTACGTAAATTGATAGTCATTATTGTTATAAGTTTCAGGCTTGTTTCCTCTATAATTATTCAGGCTTGTTGGCTCATCCTTTCTGTAAATGAGAATCATGGTGTTTGTCTTCCAATATTCCGTAGCTGTATGGTATACTAAAATAATGTATATTAGTTTAGCTAACTCATCTGTAAATTCTTTTCCGCATATTTTAGATGTTCATTAGTAACTAAACTAACAGGTTTGTCGTGACATGGAGATTTTTTTATTTAGAACAGAGTTTTTACAAAGCATAAGTATATCTTATAAATACTATTTGTATTATTTTTAGGATATACGATATTTGTACAGCAATTTTGATTTACTAACAGACTGCAAACTTACACATTCAAGGATATAAGATACACTTTAAAATCAACTCAAGTTGATACTATTATTATACATGTTTATTATTAAAATACTAAATGTCTCTTGATTTATTATAAGCTACGTGCTCTAATATGTTTCGTGTGTTCATATTACCCCTTCACCCCTTCACATTCATAGATCTGATCTAAAATGAAGCTGGTCACGTCGTATACTGTTATCCTACACAACTTTGTTTATTTAAATGTAAATTATATACATGTTAAACAGTTTGGTTAGGTTAGGTTAGACTAAGAGAATGTAAGTAGAAAATTGCGCAACTAACTGACATCGTTTGTGCATAGTTTATTTATTTACTACGCCGTGTGCGGAGAGTTGCAAACAGATTAAATAGAACCCCTAAAAATGTTTTAATAAACAAGTAGAACAATGCTTACTGAATGTTATAACCCTTCAACGATTCAACGATACAATCTATTAATTGCAAATTTTAAGAATATATATTTATTTTATTTTTCATTCAACGTTCAAATATGTAGATTAAGCAAAGCACTAGTTTTTTATTTTCACAAAACACACAGCTGGATATTGCAATTTTAATTAAAAAACTAATTCACGTTACAAAATCCACTATTTGCTTTGTTCGTACTATTTTTATGATAATGGTAGTAAACATAAGTTTTCTTGATTGCTAATCCGTATAAACGATCTATTTAAGTATAAAGTGTTTAACGTGTGCATAGACACGATTCGACTACAGCAACATAATTAAATAAAGAACAAATAAATACTTTATTTAGAATTTATTTTTACAATAATCAAAATGCATTCAAGTATCTTGATCGTATTAGAGTTACATTAAATGTATTGCAATGTTGGTAAACACAGTACACATTATATTGTATTGATTTCTTTTCATCACCTCCCATTGTTCCGGTGAGACTTCCATACGAAGAGCCCTGCTAATGGGTTGCCTGTATGGTAAAATGCAGGCGAATTATTTTAACACGGTCTCCAGGGAATGTGTTCAAGGTACATATCTTCTAGTCTACAGGATAAACGATATTTCAGGTTCCCTCCCAATTGTTCACCCACCAAATAATGGCTGAGTAGCCCCTTTTTGTGATGGGTCAGACAGCACAGGGTTTCCTGCGGTGCGTCTCCAAATTTCGTAAATAATTAAATATATGATAAGTAGCTAACGGTCATTTTGGCTAAATACAGTATACACATACTTTTAAATAAAGTCATTCCCTTATTATTGTTTATAGTTTTAATTTAGTTTATATATATTATATTTAATAACATTGTTTTATTCGATCATGGAGCTAGCTGACTGAGCTACAGTATTTGAATTGTCGAAAGAAAAGTGTCAGGGTAATCCCACCTCCCCCCGGTTAATTCAAATTTCCTTGGCGAACTCAAACTCTCTTGATAATATTATGTTTTGAAATTATAAAGGATAAATTGTACTATAATATATATATATATATATATATATATATATATTTATATTTATTAATATCTTTATTTTCCTCCATTGTATGTACATCTACTAAGTATGTATTTGACTAGAGATGAATTTTCACACTGCTTGTATCTCTAGTAATATAGTCCTTATTAATTAAGTGTTTATATAAACTCTTTTAAGTGAAATACTAAACTAACTCGATTTCACAAAACAGTCTTTTCAATGACACTAATTTTACAGGGGGTTGGGGTAAGCACAGGTGGAACCGGAAGTTGGAATAAAGTTTTAAAAATTAAAGAGAGGGAGGAAATGACAAACTATGTGAAATTAGTTATTCCAGATTAGCTGTTCACTAACGAATTATCAACAAAGTTAAAATATGAAAATAATTTAAAATTGCATGAAGTGATATCATTGCTTTATTTGGTTTTCTGTTAAGCATATTGTTCACAACAATGACGTAAAAACATCAAATTATTATTGATTCAAATGAGTACCAAGTCAGTCATATTTCAAGACAATTTTGAAAACAAAAACGATTAAATAAAAGAACCAAGTTGCAGCAAAATCAATCCTCTGTTATGTAAGAAATTAAACCCAGTTACAAATAAACGCTTACGTATTGTAAAGATATTGAGAAGTAAATTACGTTTTTGATACAATATGGACCTAAAGTTTGTAATTTATTAAACTGGAAATGTAAAACAGATTGTTTTAAATTATAGCATTATTTAAATACAAAATACTGATTTACTTGTTCTATTATATTGTTAAAAAGTTAATATATAAATAATATTATTTTGTTGAAATTTATAATTATAGATCTCAAAATATATAATTTATAAATGTATAGATCAATTCAAATATAGTTTCATTTTAATCCCCTCTTCTTCAAAACAAAACTTTTATGTCTGTTATTGATTCTGCAGAGAACGTACTTTTTGTTAACTTAATTACCTTTGGCACTTCCATGTGCACATCACAATAAAAGTCAATTATTTACATCCCAGGATGTCAAAACTGACAACGTAGTCCACATAACAATGCAGTTCTGATGTGAAGGTTAATTATTATTTTAAAGCGTTTTAATTGTTACTAACTGTGATTAATATGAGATTTTGTGTTTTAACTCATATTCATTTGTAAATATAACTAATGTTACAAACGTAATACTATGTGTAGGTAAAAAACAGGACGAGTCTCAGATTATATGCAATAACACTACGTAACCAATAATATCACCTTGAACCACTGACTATTGTACTATACATAATGATCGTAGACACGAGTATAATATTCGTGACGGAGAATTCTATTGTTATATTAATATTTCTACCTATTTAAAATTTGTATTAGAAAAATGAAAACAAGTTATAGGATTTTTCATATATCAACTTTTACTCGCCTTTGTTATAATTCTATTTCAACTTAAATTGTATATATTTAGTAAGGAAAAAATGCATTTCAAGGTTTTGGCTATCTTTCGAAACTGTTATGTTGTATGGATTTAAAACTCTTTTGAAACAGGTTATACTTTTATTTAATGAGGAATACAACGCCCAATGGAGTTGTCATACTTGTTGTTTTAAAATTTTGGATGAATGGTTAGTTTAAGTTACAGATTAATACTCCAGTATTTATTACAACCTTAACTCAAATATATTTGTCAATATATTGACAAATTATCAAAAAATTGATAGTTTATATATAGGAAAAAACGAAATATAAAATCAAAACTAGAAAAGAAGAAAAGATATTTTAAATTATTTTCTTAAAAATTTGAAAAAATTCCAAAATCAAAAAATGGTTACCATTAAACATAATATAGTATGTAACATGTTAATTTTTAATGCTTGAAATATTGATAAATTATTTTATTTTGCTAGACTACCGTCTAATATTTTTACTCTTTTTAAAACAAAACAATATAAGCATATAACCAAATAAATGGTTATACACAACAATCTCTCAAGAAATTAAATAAAAATCTCTCAAGAAAAAGTACTGAATGACTAATTTAATTAAATTTGTAATAATTTATTCTACGTTTTGTGAACAATCGTACAAATAATGTAACCAAAACAATCAGTCTGTAATTTAAAAAAAGTATTTGTTTGCAAAAAGATTATTAATCATCCGATGCGGATTTTAGTTAAAACAACAATTTTAAACTATTTGTATGATCATTGTAGATTTTAAATATTTTCATATTTTACTACAAATATATTTTATTTTTACCACTGGAGAACACGTTAGCAAAAATGTATGTTCATGATTGTAAGTTATAAATCACTTTAGTTGTTAAACTCAACTGTGCAAACCAATTCAACAGTCAATTGTTGTATTGCTAGATATAATTGACTAATTTGACACTCAGTAGATTTTCCCAATGTAAATTGAGTTGTATCTCTTACATATGGTAAATTTAAATATAGACGTTAATTATAAATGCAACTGGTCATAGTAATCATAATATTTCATAATAACATTTATCACTCACGTCTGATCAGAAATGTTACATATGAATAACTGTAAACTTGTTTGTCTGTTTTGACGTTCAGGGATGCAAATAATTCAATTATATTGTGAAGTGCACGTTGAAGTGGGAAATTTAATTATGTTAACAAAAATTACGCTCTCTACAGGATCAATAGCACACGCAACAATGATCAGAATTAGGATATGTTGTGTTAAATAAAAGGACAATTATATTTTAGCAAAAAACGCGTCCTATAATACATAAATTTCAGACTGTATAACAATGATAAGAGTCTCTGGTTTCTATTATTTAAAAGAAATCATATTTCAATTTCTTTTCTAAGGATTTACAGAATTTTTACTTAGATATTTTCTATATAAAATTTTTATATTATTATTTTTATGTACTTTAGACGCATTTCAAAAGGCCGTATTTTTTATCAGTTGAGTTTTGTCTGTGTATTTCTGTAATGAACGAAGCTTTTGTCAAGTCTTTGATCACATAGATTTTTACGGACCTTCAACGAGGCCCAAGCACACCTAACTGTTTGACAGGTACCATCTACTGATAAGATTATCTAATGATAGACAAATTTTATACGCCGGAACACCGTCTAGAGTAAAAAAAGTTTAATATATTCCAAATATTTAGAAACAAGAATAACATTATCGCAAAAAACAACAACTGTATTTTGATGGTCTTCATTCTAAAATTAACAGAACAAATAATGTCATTCAGTCATAATTCGAATTACATATTTTTCACATAAAATATAATATAGTCCAAAGTGTTGTTAATAAATTTCTGTTGAGTAATTCAGTTTCAATAAAATAGCGTAGCAATAATTTTAATTAAAATATACGCAATAAAGAAAATTATATTAATACGTACAGAATGGGACCTGATAATTTTAATTTAATCTATGTCATGTTTGATTATGATGCAGCTACGACCAAAGTTGTTAAATTATTCCGATTCTGTTATTCCACAGTTTCAACTGATATGTAATAAAAAATTCATAATAAAAGAAACTTGTTTAGTTTGTATGAAAGCATTGGCCATCAACTTTTATTCAATTTGTTTTTCTCTAAGTTATTAAAAAAAGTTTATTGTAGTTATAAAAATTGTGTTTTTACATTATTTTCATGTTTAATAAGAAAAGACTATACTGGAAGTGGTAATGTATTCAATAATACTGCCTCGCTCTATATCTATTTGGTGCGTGTAATACCACATGTGCGTGCCTTCACATTTCCAAATCTAATCTAAAATAAGCCGACCACGTACTCTTACAGGCACGTTCTTCGATGTACTTGTTATTTTTATGATACTTAAATTTTTTATTAGCATGGTAATAGAAACTCATAATGGAAAAATTAAATAGAGGGAAAAAGTTACACAAAACTATATTTAAATATACATATAACCCAACATTTTTAATGCAACGCTGATGAACGTCTTGGTAAATTGTGAATTTTATTAGTTTGGGTAATGTCCTACGTTTTCTGTTATATCAATATAATGTTATAATGAAAATTATTTTATTGTTTTTTAATCTTCAAAAATGTAAAAAAAATAATAATAATAATAATAAATAAAAAAATAAAATAAAATAAAAAACTCGTAGGGTTTTATGAGTTTATGAGACCTTGGCAATCCCGAAAAGCTTAGCTGGATCTACTCGTTTTTGACGATCTTTCCCATAAGGTCTCTCTTATTTTTACTCTTGTTCTCCTCAACCCTGACGCTATTAGGGTATTAGGAAGCGAGGGATTTCATTTCATGTTCTTATCTTCCTTTTTTTTACAAGGTGAAGATGACCAAAACGTTTCTAACATTTAAAAAAATTAGAGTAAAAATGTAGCAGTGGTTTATTTACAGTAAACAGACAGTTTATATATTTATTGCATAATTTCACAAACCCATATTGTAATTGAAGATGTACATGAATTTCTATAAATAGCCAAACACGTTATTTTTTTTCTTTCCTAAAGAACAACCTGGAGTCTTTTAATTTCTACTGCAATAGTTTTCTGAACCTCTCCATACTTTGCATTTTTTACTGTTCGATCATTTAGGTTCTTCAATTTCCACGAGGTGTAGATAGAAATATACCCATGTTCTAAGTTTCTTAAATCAGATATTTCATTTTCAACATTTTCATTGCTGATACTTTTCGCTATAATTTGCAGAACTTATGATGAAACCTCCGTTGATGTGTTTTGTTCATATTTATGTCAACTAAAGAACATACGGTCATAGTCGGATAAATAGTTCCACTTGTTCACAATCTTGTGTCTGGAGGTTATTTAATATTAGAACAACGAATAACATTAAACATAACATAAAAAAAACAAGCTATGTTTTTTTTTGGGATACGTTCTTCTTTAACTCACTAAAAAGTATAAGAATTCCGTTTAATACCATTCTGTAAAAATGCAAGTTTCTATCGCAATATGCACAATTCTTTATTGTTGGTGTTTAATTTTTAAAGCAGTTTGTAACTGGACTTTTCACCCCCCCCCCGGAACTATTAATCAATATATTTTATTAACACACACTGAGTGAAAACAAGGCTGTGAATAAAATTTTTTTACTTTATAAAACTTTAAATGTAATCGCAAATATAAACATTCGTTTCTATACTGCAAATATTTTTTTAACGGAAAACAAATTTGATATTTCTTAGAATAATAAATTACACCAAATTCTCACAAAATAATGTTTTATTTTTTTAAGGTATTTTTCAACGACAAAACTGTTAAGGACATTTTTATTATTGTGGAAGTGGATGTGGGAATACACACACTTTTAATAATTTATATCGAAGTGGTTTCTCAAGTTACACAAATGTATAAACAATTTTTTTTTTCTATGGAATTAGGATTTCTTTAAATAATCCAATCCAAATATAAACCAAAAATATTGTATATGCTGCAGGTAAAGAATGGTGTTATTTTTTACTTTGTTGAATATAGTACTTTTTCAATCAGTCTATGACACAAGATTATCATAAATTATTTAGCGATTAGATTCATTGCCTTTAGAATAACAGAGTAATAATAAATTATGTGTCATGCAACTACTTCCCTTCTTGACTATTTGAAATCAGTGAAATATCATGAGAATGAAGGTGCAACACATTATAAAACGAATTGAGCCATTGTTTTTAATGATTCAAAACAAATACATTTTAACAAAAAATATAATATGACCCCCAATACATTTATACATTTCAAATGAGTTACAAGATGATGGCAAAAAGTAAAAAAACTGAACAAATGTGAAGTTACTGTAATCCATAATAGATATAACAAGTCGCAAGCGTATTGAAAACAGTCCTTCCGATATTTTCAATATGTTATACAAAATGTATATTCTGTCAAACCTCAAATACAACACTCTTTCATTTCCTATCGAACCGATTCATAAAATTGCAACCGAATCTCAACTATAAGGTGTGCACATATTGGCCGACTCTACGTATGTAGGCTACATAAATACAACAAATTACATCGATATTTGGATTATATATTTGTAAATATTCATAAATGGGATATTCGTATCAAAATTCTTTAATTTATCTCTGTTTCGAAATTATTTAAAATTAACAACTTATACTTATTTGACTTTACAAAATTGTAGAATGATCAATCGTCTCAATATATGGCAGTAAAAAAAGGGTGAAGATACTTTCACGAAGTATTCATTAATATTTGCCTTGGTTGTTGTAATTATGTACTAGGAATTGAGTATTCATCTTCTTAAAGTTATTGGATGATGATGGATGGTTCACATTATATTTATATTATTTTTTTCGGAGATTTATCATCACTAATATATTTGAAATTTAATAGTGATCATTTGAGAGCGCATATCAACTCGTGTTATTAAATTAATAAACCTATATAAAATACTAAAACATTTAAAGTAGTAGGATAGGAATTTATTAATAAATATATTTAAAACCAGTGACCTAGGAGAAGAACCCAGAGCTTTTGACCGACAATTCCCGGCGTTATCACTAGGATCCTTTCTTGGGTTTAGTTTTAGTAACCAACATAGTCGTAAAAAAACATTTTGGCCCTTTTATTACTTGTTTACATTAGTTTGGTTTAACACTTGATAACGAGGGTTGATCTACATTCATGAAACGTCAAACGATGGTTTTTATATAATAATAAAATAAATGATGCCCGATCTTCAAATAAATGATACCGATAATATAAGTGAATAGTATGTAAAATCGGTCATACGTTTCTCAAACTGTGCCATTACTACAACAAATTATAAGCCACGTCAATAATACTTCTTACAACTGACTGACTACCACTATTTTTAAAAACATTATTTTATTAATTTTTATTATTTTTTTATTTCTTTTAAAAAAATGTTATTATTTTTATTTTTATTTTTTTCTAAGGGCTTAAATAAGGGAAAATTACCGTTCTTTAAAATTACTCTGGTTTCATTTTTTTTTTTAAACTTCGGCTATATTTATGACCTTTCTATATAACGAAAGTTATATTTAAATTATCATAGTCAAATTTATGAATTTGTGCTTTTAAAATCGACTCTTTAGATGTTTTCTTATATAGTGATAAATTCATTTAAAGTGCTATTTTAGGAAGAACGTGTTTTTTAGTTCGATTTCAAAGAAGTATCATTTAAGTTAAATTCATCAATATTTGGAAAAAGACAATTTTTGTATTAGTCGTATAGATGTACCATTCAATTTTATTTTACGTAAACTGTATTTTACTTGATTAACTGATACTCCAGATAAACTTCTTTGTGCCACTATGAACAAAATCTGTTCAACTTTAAAAAAAAATTCTATAAAAAGTTTAGTGTACTAGTAAAAAGAACCTATGTACCCAATATGAACAAAATCTCTCCCACCGTTACCGAGAAATTAGTAGTGACAAAGATATACATATAGGCTATATATATATATATATACTGCCCAGTTACGTAGAGCCTATGACGCAAATTGGATTTATGCAAACAAATTTCATAATATTTTTTATACCATTAAAATACTTTCTCTCTAAATGGATCCACTCTAGCCAGAACACACTTCAATTTAAAAAAACAAAATCCCCAGAGAACCAAAAAGTTCTTTTGTAGTGATAATTGAATTGATTGATTAATATGGAATTAATAACTTATAAATAGTAATAAGAGACGAAATTTTTATAAGTGACAAGCCATTTCTTACAAGTTGTCAAGTTTACAAATAATATGTTTAAGCAAGAAAGTTATGGATGTTTTATCTATTTTAAAAATAATTTTAATTTATTTATAAATACGAACATTGTATTTTATATTGTTAAATTATACGGTTTTATTGCAAATACCATATATAGGCTTAGATGAGTTATACGATAAATAGCCATTTATAATAACGCTGATATCTTTTAAGCCCAACGACAAAAGTAATGATTCCATAACCAGCAAATTATTTATTTTTTATTTGTAGAGTATTTTTAAGTGTTTACATTGCCATAATGTTTTTAAGTATTTTTGGGTCTAGCATAATTAACCCAAAATGGTTTATAAAACAGCATTATTAAAAACAAACACTTTTTTTTTTATAAGTATAATGGGATAATTATATCAATTAAAATATATTATGCAGACTTTGAATAGGTTCCAATATTTTGAGGATTTTAAAATATTATTTGCAATTTAGCTGAATTAAAATTAAACTTTTATTTCAATAAATTATTTAGTTTAATCTTTATACAAACAATATTATGTGCCTTGATATTTTTTGGACGCTTATTTAATATTTCTAATATCAACTTTCTTGTGTGTTTAATAATCAGTACGTTTGCAACTATAACCCCCTACAAAATAATCCTTTTACGGAATCAAAATTATTCTGTGCACAGTTTAAAAAAGATTATAACTGTAAAAATAATTATATAAGAAAATATTTCTTTAGTTTCGACGTTACGTAAATATATTTCGAGGCCGTAAATATATTTCGTCTCAAATATAAAATAAAATAATCACAATGAAATATTTCATTCAAAACATTTTTTTTTTTTTACGGATTTTATATAGCTCCTTGTTGGTAATTTTGTTGAAAAAAATCTATTTTCTGTCAAACACCATAAAAGTTTGTTCAATTATTTTATTAGAACACTTAATTCAATTTTAAATAACGTTTATCTAATTCCTTTAGTTAAATATATGGCAAAGGTAAATAAAACATAATATATATAAAACCATCGAAGAGTAAATTTTGTCGAGAATTGCAGTGAAATATGTATTGACTTACCCTGCCGACTGTAGGTCACCACTATGCAAAGGCTTGCTGGTCGAACCCTAAGCGTGAAACGTTCGGCTTTATCCGCTTCTATTCGGAATCCTTCGTACCGCCATTATTTTGTTATTATTTATCTAGTACATTGTTCCTTATCTCCTACGGCGTAAGACTAACAATTCCGTGAGACGTCTCTTTTCCTTTTCATGAAACTGCGACGCGGTTTAAATGAAATTTATGGACCAATCTAAAGACAATAGCTTAGCAATTTTATGCGCGATTCAATCTTGTAATTCAGTCTTTATGGGTTTACGTTCATAACATAAACTAAATTTATGGAAATTAATGTATATTATACTATTTGGGTGTCTCATGAGTAAGGATATATATAAAAAAAATAATAAGAAATGTATTATCACGTTGAAGAATTCGTTATTAAATCAGAATCTTATTATATATAAAAAATAAAAAATTAATAAATAAATAAATAAAATTGAAGTCTCTTCAAAAGATTCTTCTGTCGTTTTACATGTTTGTAAATTTATTTTCAAAAATACTATTTCTTAATTTAGGCTAATTGTTTTATTTTATAGTTTTTAACTTATGTGCTACTAAAATATAACAACTAAAATATATACAAAAAAAAATATATATATATATATATTAGTATATATTTTAGTTGTTATATTTTAGTAGCTTTAAATTTAGTAGTATTTAAATAGTTTCAACTTTTTAAAATAATTTTTTAACGAAACTAATATGTTTTATTTTGATAAATTTATTACATTAAAAAAATATATATATACGGTATATATATATGGTATATATATATATATACCGTATATATATATACCGTATTTATATATATACCGTATATATATATATATACAGAATATATATATATTTTTAATGTAATAGATTTATCAAAATAAAACATATTAGTTTCGTTCAAAAAATATTTTAAAAAGTTGAAACTATTTAAATAAAAATTAACAGAAATCGCGTAGAAAATATATAATGTGTGCTATACCTCCATCTAGTTAAGTTGACGGTACAACAAAAATTAATATTAAAGTACAGTCAAAAATTATCAAATATACTTTTAGTACATTTCGTTTGAAAAGTTCATTTGCTGAATATGGTCTTACAAGGCTACATAAATCGTTCACATAATGACCTACATAAAAATATTAAGCATAACATGTTTAACTCACTTCGCTCCATATTGAGTTTTACCTTTCCACGTGTCATGTGATTATATTGAGAAACTAGGTCTTTGCAAATATGAAACTCTACCCTTTTTAGGTCTCCTTTGAGTTTAAGAAATTTATAACCTCGGCAATCAGTGAGATATAATTTGATTAAGCTTTGCTTTTATATTTTTTTACCTGTATAAAAAAAATACTATTGCATATTTTGTAAATTCTGATCTCTGAAAATGTTAAATTTATTATATTTACATGCCAATTAACTTAACCCAGAATTTAGTAAACAGAAACATTTATTCCTGCTACAATAAACATTACAATAGATTTGTTTTAATTGTAAATCAAGTGATAATCGATTAATAAATAAAAGATTAAACGGTCATTTCTCCCACTTTGACTACAATAGTTTTGGACTCCAACCATAATCGTTTTTATTCATAAGGTGCGACATATTTTCACCCAATAATATTAAAGAATATAAAGTGTTACAAATTTCTGGGTTTTGTAATAAACAACTATGAAATTATTTGTTTATCATTTTGTCGCCTGATTTTTATAATCAGGAATATATCGTAGCGTTTGTCGTTTAAATACCAAAATAATTTGTTTTGCAAAATTTTGGGTAAAATAAACAATTTTCGTATTTTTTGCTTTACAAATCTACCATTTTGAACATTAAGTATAACATTGGTTTCTCATCCTTTTCTGAGTTTATAAACTTGTTTAGAAAAACCACATCATATTGAAAGAAAACGAAAAGTTTTATGTTACATGTAAAGATGATTCTTTTAATGTCTTCAATCGTTTTCTGAAATATTGTAATCATAATGAATCACTCTGTTTAAGAGAGGATGAAGTCAAATAAGGGAAATAATCAAACTTAGAACGACCTTTACAGTATATAAGGAGCTTCCTTTCTTCTGTGAATTTACAAATTACACAATCAACGGTTTTTTAAACCTGGACCATTTTCCATTATGAAGACAGTTTGTTTTAAAAAAGAGAAACAAGCTTTTTACATTAGGAATATGAATTCTTCACAGTGTTAATGGCGTCAAAAATTAATGATCAGTAATCAGATTATCGTTGTAAACCACGTGCAGACGACAAGCTGGTTTTTGTTTACAAAAAAAAACTTCAAGCAACAATTTTTGGAAAGTTATTTTTACTCAGCAGTTAATTTTTAGGATATTTATATATTTGAAATAATTGTTGAAGTCAGAAGAGAACCGACTGCAAGTTTGTGTACGCGGTTTGTTATTTACGCTCGGAAGCTGATCAATAAATTAGAATTTACTATTATCTATAATTTTTCTTCATTTTCCCAAGATAATTTCAATATTGGAGATGTTTGAAAATCTTCATTTTTTTATATTTAGCTTAATTGTAAAAATTATAAAGTAACTAAAGAATACAAATGTATATGATGGAACTGTGAAGATTTTAGCAGTTTGAAAACACTGATATTTTTGTTCTAGCATTCTAAGTATTAATAATAACTTAGAACAACATTCCTAAGAATCTATATTTCTTCTTATTATTCTTTTTATTATTATTATTATTAATAACAAATAGTCATTAAGTACGCGGCTTGTTCCTCACAAGTAGGCGTAAATTAAACTTTAAAATTAGACGGCTAGTTAGTGACGAAAAATAAAATTAAAAATAAACCCTATAAATTTATTGAATTTGGTAGCTCCTAAAAATTTGGATGTTATATTTAAAATACAAATTAAGAAATGTCCGTTATGTAGAGATTGTGTCAAATTGCTAAACTTTTTAAACTATTTATTTCGCTAAAATGAATCCATGTGGATTGTTTGGATGAATTAAAACTATTTTTGACTTATTCTAAATAACTTTTCGTTATATTTTAGTTTTTATTGTTGTGTCAATTACAATAAAATTTCGCAACTTTATTACCAATAATATTTTTATATCTAATATAAGTGTCGTAGGTATACATTTACTACACTTATATTAGAGTTTGAAAATACACATATACTCGTACAAGCCATTGATACAACTAGCAATACATTTTAAAACAATGAAACTGAATTCATAAAGAGCAGTCAAAAAGCTCTCTGAGAGAGCTTCGGACACACAATCGAATGACATTTTTCCTCCGACCAATTTAATGGGAGACATTACTTTGTGAGTCAGAAAGCAGAACAATGCGAGGTCACCAAATTTACGTTTTTCAATTCAAAGGAAGAGATACATTCATTTTTAGAGCGAAACGAAACTTACTTCAATAGATTATCGTGGCTTTTAAATTCGCGTACAGTATTTAGTAGTACGAACTAAAGGATTGTAGACAGTCTTGGATTACTACATGTACTTGTACGTTATTATTTCTGAGCGTTTAAATAATAATTGATGTTGTCTTTTAGTAAATAAATCACATATGCAATCACAATATCCTTCTATGAGTAGAGTGTGCTGCACTTGAGATCAACATGGCGGCTGTACCACGTGACCCCCCTCCCCCTCCCCCTCCCCCTTTGCCCCCTTTGCCCCTCCCCTTGGCCCCTCCCCCTTTGCCCCTCCCCCTTTGCCCCTCCCCCCTCGCCCCTCCCCCTTTGCCCCTCCCCCTTTGCCCCTCCCCTGTAGGCCCCTCCCCTTTAGGCCCCTTCCCTTCCCCCATTGGTCCCCCACCTCCTCCCACCCCTCCCCTTGCCCCTCCCCTGTAGGCCCCTCCCCTTTAGGCCCCTTCCCTTCCCCCATTGGTCCCCCACCTCCTCCCACCCCTCCCCTTGCCCCTCCCCTTTAGGCCCCTTCCCTTCCCCCATTGGTCCCCCCACCTGTAACGTATTATTGTTGTCGAGACACACACATGACGTCATACACACATGACGTCATACACTTAACTTTTTTAATACCAGCGGGATCCGAACCTATGAAGTTTGGATTTGAAGGCGGACACGCTACCGACTGAGCTATCGTGCATAGTATTACAAGTCGGATATTTAACGCAGTATATAAGCCGCCATGCTGTAACCGCAATAATGTGTTATATATATATAATGTGTTAAGATAGTTAACCTAACCTATAAGTGTCCTACTTTTACCCATCCACAGCCAATCAGCTGTTACAATAATGTGTTATATAATTATATAATGTGTTAAGATAGTTAACCTAAAGTTTCCCACCTTTGCCCATCCACAGCCAATCAGCTGTTACAATAATG
Organism: Aphrophora alni; assembly: GCA_963513935.1. NCBI lineage: Eukaryota > Metazoa > Arthropoda > Insecta > Hemiptera > Aphrophoridae > Aphrophora > Aphrophora alni. The sequence continues at coordinate 77,343,033 of OY740771.1, read as the reverse complement.
TGTTATATATAATGTGTTATATATTTATATAATGTGTTAAGATAGTTAACCTAACCTCATAGTATTACAAGTCGGATATTTAACGCAGTGCCGCCAACGCCAGAACATTTCGTAGAAGTTCGGACACGAACCCCTTACCGTAAGACTAATGTACGAGTTTTTCGCGACCGCGAAAAACTCGCGTACGTCTTACGGTATGGGTTCTGAGTCGTACCTCTAGGTTACTCTGACAACAAATAGTAGTGTCCAAATTGTAATGTGCTTGTGTTAACCTAACCTATAAGTTTCTGCCTACCACAGCCAATCAGCTGTTACAATAATGTGTTATATATATAATGTGTTATATATAATGTGTTAAGATAGTTAACCTAACCTATAAGTGTCCTACTTTTACCCATCCACAGCCAATCAGCTGTTACAATAATGTGTTATATATATAATGTGTTATATATTTATATAATGTGTTATATAACGTGTTAAGATAGTTAACCTATTAGAGTTTCCTACTTTTGCCCACCACGACCTAGGTACATTTAATGTGTATAATGTGTTAAACATAGTTTCCTCCGTTGTCTACCAGGGTGTAGCACATGTGTTTATGTATCGTGTTAAGACATTGTTAACCTAGACTTAATTCCTGCCTAAACCTATGCTTACCACAGTCCAAACGGGTGTTAGTCTGGCCACTATTTAACCGAACCGAAATTACCAACCGATTTACCAACCAAAAGCAACCGATTTACCAACCGAAACCAACCGATTTACCAACCAAAACCAACCGATTTACCAACCAAAATATACTTTTACCAACCGAAATATACTTTTAGCAACCGATTTTCCAACCGAAATACACTTTTAGCAACCCAAACATCCAACCGATATACCTCGACCCGCGGACTTTGCTCCCCCCTGCGGGAACCCCCCACTACCACCCCCACCACCACCCCCACCACCACCTCCCACCACCACCTCCCAGCGCGTCTGCGTGTGTTGAAGTGACAGCATTGGACGAGAATTGCTTCCCCCTGCGGGAACCCCCCACTGGCTGGGGGAACCCCCCACCACCACCCCCCAGCGCGTGTGTGTACGTTGAAGTGACAGCATTGGACGAAAAGCGGTCACGTGACCAAATGGACGATTGGTCGAGAATAACTCATATAGGTAAGAAAGGGGGGTCGCGTCGACTACCTCGTTTCGGCTACCATTCCAAGGTGTGTAGGTCAGGTTCTGACAGGTCTAGCCGGATTGTACAACAGTGCGTAACAGTGCGCATGCGTACTACTCGCAATTAACTGAAAGGAGAGTGTCCACAGGTTACTCCATCTACACTACCAGAGTGTAGCACCGGTCAAACAAGTTAAAACAAGGTGACTCACACGATTAGAGTTACTTGAAAAGAACTATGGAGCCAATTTACATTGTTTCCTCGCAAAGTAGGGTGACGAAAAAATTTCGTACTCTAAGGACTAAAATTCAGTTTAAATTTCATCCACCACCCGAGAATGTCACGGAAATTGATTGGATAAAAAGAGGCTTTGAATGTTTGGTGGACAAAATGAAAAATGGAACAGCTGATGGTGATCTGTTGGGCTTTACTTTTACTAGTCTCAATTTTAAAACAAAGACGCCTGGATACGTTGCTTTTCGTAAAGCTTCCGACACCTCTGTCGATCTCTTATGGACAATTTTTGGCGGACTAATCCAAAGCAACGGTGAGGCGGGAACAAGCAGCGATAATTTCGAGATTACCTGCACCAGAATATCCCCACGAAATAAATAGTGCCACCAATCTGTAAACACACTCATTTACCTAATGGATGTAAGGCGAGCCATTGCGGCGGAGCTCCACAAGCCCGCGCGAAGAAATTTCAAAACACGTAGTGTGACACTGAAAGGAGTTAACGACCTTTACCAAGCCGATCTAGTGGAAATGATTCCATATGCTAAGGAAAACCGAGGCTACAAATATATACTGACAATGATAAATTGTCTGACAAAATTTGCGATTGCAGAACCGCTAAAGACAAAGTCGGCTCTAGACGTATCTATAGCGTTAGAACCGATACTGAAAAAACATCCTATGAATAACTTTCAGACCGATCAGGGGAAGGAGTTTTTCAATATGCACGTAAAGAGATTAATGAAAAAATACAATATAAATCACTACGCCACTTTTTCAGACAAGAAAGCGTCTATGGTTGAGCGTCTGAACCGTACTTTGAAAAATATAATGTGGCGTGAATTTACGGCACGCGGTAGTTACGAGTGGGTGGAGCTGTTGAAAAACGTAGTAAAGACCTACAATAACACTGTGCACAGTACAATAGGCATGAAACCCGCTCAAGTGTTGAAAAAGCACGAGAAAATGTTACTGGACAAAACAGCACGCAAGAGTACAAAAGCACTGGCGCGATTTAAAGTGGACGACAAAGTTAGAATATCGAAATTTAAAAAGACTTTTGCCAAAGGATATTTACCCAACTGGACAAACGAAGTGTTTACCGTGTACGCCGTTGTACCGACCAATCCTGTAACGTACATTCTACAAGACTCGAAAGGTGGCATTCTAAAAGGGGGATTCTATGCCGAAGAATTAAGCAGGTCAAAGATCGGCAACGTATATCTTGTTGAAAAAGTATTACGCAAAAAGGGTAACAAAGTACTGGTGCGGTGGTTAGGGTTTGACAAGGAACACGACAGTTGGATTGATAAAACCAAGCTTGTTGTTTAGGTATTTAATAGGATAGCACTGTTAGTTTTCCACAGTATTTAGACAAACGTTGCGTAATGCGTTTAAAAAACACAGCGGATAAACTACGTGTAAGAAACTTTGACGTTGTTGCAGGAGGCGGGTCAACAATGCACCGTCACAGTTCTTTATTACCAAACACAGTTCGATCTATAGTGTGCGGCCCATCAAACAGTGGCAAGACTAATGTGCTATTTAATCTGCTCTTCAATCCAAATGGCCTGAAATTTGCCAACGTCTATGTATTTTCTAAATCACTCCAGCAGCCAAAGTACAAGTTTTTGGAAACTATTCTGGGAAATACCAAAGAAATTGGTTATTACACATACACGGACAACGAAAATGTCATCCATCCTAGTGAAGCGGAGCCAAATTCGATAATAATATTTGACGACATAGCTTGCGAGAAACACGACAATATACGTAACTATTTCACCATGGGACGTCACAATAATATAGATTCCTTCTACTTAGGACAGACGTACAGCAGGATTCCCAAACAATTGATTCGAGACAATGCCAATCTCTTGGTCCTTTTCAAGCAGGACGATCTCAATTTACGACACATTTACAATGATCACGTAAACACTGACATGGTGTTTAGTGCATTTAAAAACATTTGTGCAACCGCGTGGAAAGATAAACATGGATTCGTTGTAATAGATAAGGACAGTGAACCGGAGAATGGAAGATTTAGAATTGGTTTTGATCGAATTGTAACAGATTTTTAAGGTACAAAGGCTTGATACTTGCGACAAACGTCATTCTACAAGATGTCTGGGAAGAGAGAGCATCTAACGCTGGAGATAGCCAGATTGCGCAAGGCTATAAAGAAAAAGTACAGACAGTTGAGGTACGGAGAGGTCGAAGAGGAACGAATGTATACTAAGAAATACACACCGATAATTAAAGAGTTGCAGAAGAGTGGAGTGTTTTTGCCGAAACAAGAAATTAAACCCGAAGAAGAGTTGGATGAAAAGCCGGAAATAGCGGATGAGTGGAGCAGCGAGAGTGAGGAAGAGAAAAATGAAGAGTGGGGGGAAGTACCGGCTACACCCAGTGTTGATTTTATGGATACCGAAGTAATTGCAGAGACTCCGGACCGACCGCAGCCCAGTGTAAGGGAACTATTGTCCACACCTGTAGGGCAAAGTGAATCTGAAAAATGGGTAAACAGTACTTTCGCACATCCGCTGGCACGAAAATATATGCTAAAAATGATTAAAGATACCGCCGGTAGTCAGAATATAGATCACAGTTACGGACCGAAAATCGGAGCCGACTCTATGATGATCGGTAACTAGACTCTTCAGTTGTCGGACGATGGTGAGATTATAATTGACGGAGTTCACTATAAAGGGACGCCAGGATTGTACGAGTTGGTGTTTAAGCGTATACCCGATGATGATATATATACCGAGGCCGATTTACGAGCGTATAGAGATATCTGTGTGAGATCCAGTGCACACAAAAGATTATACGATCCGAACGGACAAGTTAATCGTAACAAATCTATGAAATATAGAAACATTATAGAGCAGTTATTTCCACCTAAAAAAGTTAGCGGTAGAGGTTATTCATACTGGGACGATCCGAATGAGTTGTGTGACAGACTGAGACATTTGTTGGCATCTCACGATGCAGGACACACGGGACATGCAAATGAGATAGCTTCTATTATAGAAGAACTAAAAGAAGCTGGAATTATAAAAGGCGCGGGAATTGCAAAAATAAGAACATTAATACGATGAGGGTCGACAAGTTTGGACGTTATTCGGTGAGAAAGGCTTTATCCTCCTCCACCCAACCGATAGTTAGAGGGTACGACCTTACCCCTGAGGGTAATTACGATATAAAGGGTAAACTCTTGCGTAATGTAGGCGCTCCTCTAACGGAAAAAGATGCTGTAAATCTAGACACTGTGGATAAGACGTGTATAACCTTTGATAAAGTCGCACAAAAATATCACACAAAGGGCATACCCTTGGGCGGTCTGGGTCCGACTAAAGATACCGATGACGCTGTAACTAGAGGATATCTCGAATCTTTAATACCGATTAAACTTATGACCGACTATTCCGTTAGACAGAGTCGAATACAAGATGTAGGTGAACCTATAGACGACGGTGATGCCGTCAACATAGCATACGCCAGGAAAAATTTTCTCTTGAAAAATGTTGAGGGGAGCGATGAGATGGAAGCGGGAGCCTTTGATGCTTGTAACGCTAGAATCTGTAATTTAAAGTATCCCTCTAGTAAGACGGACGCCGCCAATAAGGGGTACGTTGACAATAAAAGTATTGTATCCGACCATATGGGGTATTATTTTCTTCATCGTCGAATTGCAAGTGTCGGTTCTCCCGTCTACGCCGATGATGCTGTCACTTTGATTTTCCTCATGGAAAATACCGTACATCTACACCAATCACCGACATCCGGTGAATCGGTTTTCAATGCTGAAAATAAGAGGATAACTAGTGTAGCCGATGCCGTCGACGATATGGATGTAGTGACTTTAAGGCAGTTGAAAAAATACATTCGAGAATTGGAGACGTGGATATGGAACAATGTGTTGTTGAAAAATGGCGATTGTTTTAACGCCGAGGGGAAACGTATCTGTAATGTCGCCAAAGGCGATGTCGATACGGATGCAATTACAGTGGCACAATTGGCCGGCTCTATAAAAGCGTTGGAAAATGGTTTTAAGGCGTACAGTAAATCGGAACTTATAGAATTCGCTCGTGTTATTAAGAGAGAATACAGTAAAGTGGATGTTTCCAAAGACCGAGTAACGAACTGGAGATCACTATGGGGTTCAAGCGATAAGTTATAACCAATTTTTTCGCGACGACACCATAAATACGTTGCACCCTTGAGTATTGATTCAGTATAGAAATGGCAAAGGGACGAACAACAAGGGTCAAAAAGGGCCGTGGTCTCGTTTCTGGAATTTTAAGCGTTGGTGATAGGGTTTTAAACAAGGCTATAGATCTATTGCCTGTAGAACTCCATTTTCCCTCTTACAACTATTGCGGTCCGGGTACAAAACTAGCCGAGAGATTAGCCCGAGGTGATAAAGGAGTCAATCCGCTGGACGAAGCGTGTAAAGAGCACGATATAGCGTACAGCAAATACAGTGATTCGGAGCATCGTAGAGAAGCGGATAAAATTTTAGCAGAACGGGCTTGGAGTCGAGTCAAATCGGGTAACGCGTCTATGGGTGAACGGGCAGCAGCGTGGGCTGTAACAACGGCCATGAAAGCGAAATCCAAATTGGGAGGTGGAGGGAAACGTCTCTTGTTGGGTGGGGGTTTGTATCTCAAACCGTATCAAAAAGGCAGCGGCCTGTATCTCAAACCATATGCTAAAGGCACTGGTCTGTATCTCAAACCGTATCCAAAAGGCAGGGGACTGAGAGGCAAAACGAAGAAGAAGATCAATAAAAAAAAAGTTTGATTGATTCATTACCAAACAGACCGTTAACAAATATTGATTTAGAGAAATATGCCGTGAGGATACCGTATTTCAGAGGTGTTTTTATGAGGGATAATCTACCCCCGACGGGGCCGTTGAAAAACGAATCCGCCATTGTCAACCTCGATAGTAGCACGGGTGAAGGTACACATTGGGTGTGTTATAAAAAGCGCGGTGTAAATGTAGAATACTATGACAGTTTTGTAAATCTTAGACCTCCACTCGAACTGACTAGATATTTTGGTTCCAACGCTAATATTCACTATAATTACAAGCGACATCAAAGTGACACTTCAGTCGTCTGTGGACATTTGTGCTTAAAGTTTCTACTACCATGAGTATTGTTTTAAACGGAAATAGTTCTACACTTTGGTGTGATTTCTTTCCACCGATTGATCTATCCAATGGAGAGTGGGAAATCGGTCTCATTGATCTTGCTGTGTACAATTCCATTCCCAATATCGAAGAGGGAATTAATAATAAATTGTATCTCGGTGGAGATCAAAACGATAATTATGAAGTGACCGTTAACATACCGACAGGTTCGTACGAAATTGAGGACATTGGAAAATATATCAAAGCCCAACTGCCGCCGGGGATTACATTTTCGCTCAAGCCGAACAATAACACACTTAAAACGGAACTTAAGTGTTCAAAGACTATTCATTTTAAAGACGGATCTATAGGAAAATTACTCGGTTTCAATAATGGGAATTTATCAGCCGACCAAAGACACGAATCTGAGCTCCCCGTCGATATTATAAGAGTGAATGTTATTAGAGTTGCGTGTAATATTGTAACTGGGTCATTTCAAAATGGAAAAGAGTCACACAATATACACGAGTTTTACCCACAAGTGGCTCCGGGGTACAAGATTGTCGAAATACCGACGACTGTAATATATTTACCAGTCAACGTGAAAACCATTCATAACATCACCGTAAGCCTTAGAGATCAGAACGAAGTACCTATAAATTTCAGAGAAGAATCAGTTTCTGTCCGATTGCATTTACGTAGAAATGGGTCTCGTATTTAATGGACAACGTTATAAGAACAGTATCAGTGTACGTTCAAACTCGACAGAGTTAACAGCTAGAAATATACGTTTTCTCTCGGCTTTGGGATTTAAAGTGAAAAATGGATCCACTGGCAATAGATAGTGCAGCAGAATACAATGACGTCATCAGTGGTCTGGAATACCATTCGCACAGACCTTATGCGTCATCAACGTACGGTAATAACGATGAAATTCGTATTCCCATAAATCATCAGGACGTGATCACAGCACCGTTTGGTAGTATATTGCATATAAAAGGAACACTGAGCGGTACAAAAGCGGACGGCACTGCTGCAACGGTGAAATTGGTCAACAATGCCGTAGCCTTTCTATTTGACGATATTAGATACGAATTTGCCGGTAGCGAAGTGGACCGTACGAGAAATGTAGGCATCACGAGTACCATTAAAAATCTATTGTCGTTGCGAGAGAGTGAGAAGAATAAATTCAGCAACGCAGGATGGTTGGGAGCCGGTGGGATGGCTACCTCTTCAAACTTTTCCCTCTCTGTACCATTGAAGCTGTTGATGGGCTTTTTCGAAGACTACCAACGGATTGTAATGAACGTAAAACAGGAACTAGTGCTCTTACGTTCGGCCTCCGATTTGAACGCTGTATACAGTGATGATGCTACAACCGTTAATCTAAAGATAACTAGTATACACTGGAGAGTGCCCTATGTGACGGTTTCAGATTCACTCCGATTGAATCTTTTGAAAATGATCGAAAGAGACGAACCTGTCCATGTTCCGTTTCGTAGTTGGGAGTTACACGAGTATCCAATAGTGCCGCAAACAAATCAGATTTCGTGGACAATTAAAACCGCTAATCAGCTGGAAAAACCACGCTATGTTATTCTAGCCTTCCAAACAGATAGAAAAAATCAGATCAAAAAGGATGCCTCTGTGTTTGACAAGTGCGGCCTTTCAAATTTAAAACTCTATCTAAATTCACAGTATTTTCCTTACGATAATATTAACGGCGATATTTCCACATTGTACGAAATGTACCATAGATTCCAAGAATCGTACTATACGCACGAGTCCTTGCCCAGTCTAGATTTACAATCTTTTACAGATTGTCCTCTCTTCGTAATCGATTGTTCCAAACAGAACGATTCTATTAAATCTGGTCCCGTGGATGTCAGACTAGAAATAGAAACTTCCGCCAATATACCTGCAACTACTACAGCCTATTGTCTGATTTTACACGACTCGCATATTGTGTACAATCTCCTTACGGGCACGGTTAGAAAGGTAGTGGAATAGATGCGCATGCGCACGGTCTCTCCCTCTTATAACACGATACAATTATCGATTCAGTCATTCACGATCGAGACACCATGTGCACCACATACCCAGGAGTCGTTCATGCCTTCCTCAGGCTCGTGCCTAAGGATAGAATATCGGATTTACAGGACTTTTTTAGCGAAAGCAAACTATATTATTTATTCAACCCTAGTGAAATAGACAATCAGTTGACATTGACATTCACAGAGTATATCTACGATGGCGACGATGACGACAAATATCATGTCGATAAGTCGCAAGTATCGGAACATGTCTATACAGGTTTAAAGAGTCGGCTATCTTCGGGTAACATCGGCCCGTCTTCGGATTCGGTTTACGTTTTAGTGGGTGGGGTGGGGATGGTTTATCGCAACCATTATTGTGGGGAGGATGATATAAGCGACGAAAAATACTATCAATTCGATTTCGATGATGCTCGTCTACACGAGTTCCCATTGGTTCTAATCGAACCGGAACTTGAGAAAGGTTATTTGCACAATCTTTCGTCATTTTATCAAAGAAGTCAGTTGTAACCGTCGTCAGTCGAGACAATGGAGTCGAACGGGATGGATGTGGAGCGAGCTCCTACCAAACGTCAGGTACCACCTAACCTCCCTTTGGGAATTTTTCTTAAATCCGTTCATTTCCTAAACAAAGAGTGTACTAAATTCATAGCAACCGGTTTATTCCAGCATACGGGTTTTACTCTCGGACTTTTAGTACAGAGTGGTAAAAAATTTGTTTACTTCAATCATAATCTACTCGACGAATTGTCGATTCATTTAAAATTTATAACGGCTGCTCTCGGCAGCAAGAGTACGTTAAAATTCGCCATGAGTATCGGTGACGTAATAGTACGGACTACTTTCGGTAAACGTTACGTTCAATTGTACGATGGGCAACATTGTATGACCTTGAACGCTGACGAATGGAGGCTATTCGAGGAGAGTATGCCGCTCGTGTCCAGACGTGTCGCCGAGTTGTTTTATATCGAGGAAGAGTTACGCTCCTACATCATTGAGATCTTGGCAAGCGACGAGCTCGTATCTAGCACACTCCCCGAAGCGGACAAACTGTACGACGAAGTCAAGTTGTTTAAGAAACATGCAGACGGCGGTAGTTGAATTTCACGCCTTTCACGATAACGACAACAAGTATATAGTCAAAGAATTGGCCATTGTCGGTGATCAATTTCAAAGTGTTACGGTCTTTAAACCGCCCTACAGATTTTCTCTCCTTAACGAAAAATCTCAAAAATCGGCTCGTTGGCTACAATCACGTTTCCACTATATCAGATGGGATGAAGGCGGTGTACCTTACAACGAGGACACGATACGCACTTTGTGCAAGCCATTTGCAACACTTTTCACAAAAGGATTGGAAAAGGCACTATTTTTGAGACAATTCCATCCTCACGTCATGGAATTGCCTCAAGAAGAGAAATTCTCTTATAGTGGAGACATTAACTGTATATTACCTCAGCATAATAGTAACGTAGATAGTAAATGTGCACTAAAAAGTGCTAAAAGTTATTACGATTTACTCCTTGCCTAAAAGACGCGGGGACGGTATGAAGATACCTGACCAGCATCTGTGTATGTGTGTAACCCTCTGGTGTGGAACTAAAAAGCCCGCAAGGTTGTATGGAGGTCCCTGGAGCGGAGTTGATTCTCCCGTAAACCTGTTTGAAGGTCACTGGCGCAGTCGAAAGACTTGATAAACTTTGAATGAGGTACAATTTGGGCACCGAGTCAAAGCGTAAACAAAAAAATCAAAAAAATTTAAAAACTCAAAAAAAAATTTGGAGGCCACAATTTTGTAATGGAGTGGTGGTCACAGGAAATAGCGATGGATTTGGGGCTATTTCCACAAGGGGTAAAGCCTTCTGCTTGCCCCGGCTTGTAATGTGGGCTCTGTTATGGCTTCACTGTACCGGATGACGGTTCCAACCCCGTAAAACACAGAGGACAAGCTTATTTTAACGAATTATTTTCTGCTTTTTCAGGAATTGTGTAAGACGCTGGAATCCTACGTGTGCTGTGGTAACGCATGTAAGAAAATCAAATTAAAAGATCTGGTGTTTTGTACAAAACCAGATTGTTACGGAAACCTGTGCACTTGTTTGCTTGCCGACTGCCGCTCAAGGAAGTCGTACAGTGTTCCAGTAATAGTACGGCCTCCACATTTGACCGGGTACTGTTGTGCTAACAAATGTTTTAAAGCACCCGAATGTCAAGTTGACGGCCTGGCATGTACAAAGTGCCAGGCATTCAGCTTTTGTCATTGTAGGTGCAGGTATTGGAACGTACCGGTATTGGATCTGTACAGCTTATTTACGACAACCACTGTTGGCACAGGAACTGTATCGGACCAGTGTTATAGTTGTTGTGTACTGAACTGTCAAAAGTTTTATATTAAAGACTTATTATTTTGTAAACAGTCAGACTGTCATGGTGACTTGTGCAGGTGTATGTTTCGGAGATGTAAATATAGGAATGTAATGTTGTAAGTTTGTGTGTGACTCAAAAAATAATCTGGGGACCATGGAATGGTTGGATAGTTGACTCAACTCTGTGTTTATTCTTGTTATTATTATAGTACTCTGTAATGTAACTTTTTTAAACTGAGAGAATACATTATTAAAACATCTACACGTTTTCATATTATTTACCAACCGTGTGAGTCACCTTGTTTTAACTTGTTTGACCGGTGCTACACTCTGGTAGTGTAGATGGAGTAACCTGTGGACACTCTCCTTTCAGTTAATCGCGAGTAGTACGCATGCGCACTGTTACGCACTGTTGTACAATCCGGCTAGACCTGTCAGAACCTGACCTACACACCTTGGAATGGTAGCCGAAACGAGGTAGTCGACGCGACCCCCCTTTCTTACCTATATGAGTTATTCTCGACCAATCGTTCATTTGGTCACGTGACCGCTTTTCGTCCAATGCTGTCACTTCAACGTACACACACGCGCTGGGGGGTGGTGGTGGGGGGTTCCCCCAGCCAGTGGGGGGTTCCCGCAGGGGGAAGCAATTCTCGTCCAATGCTGTCACTTCAACACACGCAGACGCGCTGGGAGGTGGTGGTGGGAGGTGGTGGTGGGGGTGGTGGTGGGGGTGGTAGTGGGGGGTTCCCGCAGGGGGGAGCAAAGTCCGCGGGTCGAGGTATATCGGTTGGATGTTTGGGTTGCTAAAAGTGTATTTCGGTTGGAAAATCGGTTGCTAAAAGTATATTTCGGTTGGTAAAAGTATATTTTGGTTGGTAAATCGGTTGGTTTTGGTTGGTAAATCGGTTGGTTTCGGTTGGTAAATCGGTTGCTTTTGGTTGGTAAATCGGTTGGTAATTTCGGTTCGGTTAAATAGTGGCCAGACTAACACCCGTTTGGACTGTGGTAAGCATAGGTTTAGGCAGGAATTAAGTCTAGGTTAACAATGTCTTAACACGATACATAAACACATGTGCTACACCCTGGTAGACAACGGAGGAAACTATGTTTAACACATTATACACATTAAATGTACCTAGGTCGTGGTGGGCAAAAGTAGGAAACTCTAATAGGTTAACTATCTTAACACGTTATATAACACATTATATAAATATATAACACATTATATATATAACACATTATTGTAACAGCTGATTGGCTGTGGATGGGTAAAAGTAGGACACTTATAGGTTAGGTTAACTATCTTAACACATTATATATAACACATTATATATATAACACATTATTGTAACAGCTGATTGGCTGTGGTAGGCAGAAACTTATAGGTTAGGTTAACACAAGCACATTACAATTTGGACACTACTATTTGTTGTCAGAGTAACCTAGAGGTACGACTCAGAACCCATACCGTAAGACGTACGCGAGTTTTTCGCGGTCGCGAAAAACTCGGTAAGTCTTACGGTAAGGGGTTCGTGTCCGAACTTCTACGAAATGTTCTGGCGTTGGCGGCACTGCGTTAAATATCCGACTTGTAATACTATGAGGTTAGGTTAACTATCTTAACACATTATATAAATATATAACACATTATATATAACACATTATTGTAACAGCTGATTGGCTGTGGATGGGCAAAGGTGGGAAACTTTAGGTTAACTATCTTAACACATTATATAATTATATAACACATTATTGTAACAGCTGATTGGCTGTGGATGGGTAAAAGTAGGACACTTATAGGTTAGGTTAACTATCTTAACACATTATATATATATATATAACATATTATTGCGGTTACAGCATGGCGGCTTATATACTGCGTTAAATATCCGACTTGTAATACTATGCACGATAGCTCAGTCGGTAGCGTGTCCGCCTTCAAATCCAAACTTCATAGGTTCGGATCCCGTTGGTATTAAAAAAGTTAAGTGTATGACGTCATGTGTGTATGACGTCATGTGTGTGTCTCGACAACAATAATACGTTACAGGTGGGGGGACCAATGGGGGAAGGGAAGGGGCCTAAAGGGGAGGGGCAAGGGGAGGGGTGGGAGGAGGTGGGGGACCAATGGGGGAAGGGAAGGGGCCTAAAGGGGAGGGGCCTACAGGGGAGGGGCAAGTGGAGGGGTGGGAGGAGGTGGGGGACCAATGGGGGAAGGGAAGGGGCCCAAAGGGGAGGGGCCTACAGGGGAGGGGCAAAGGGGGAGGGGCAAAGGGGGAGGGGCAAAGGGGGAGGGGCGAAGGGGGAGGGGCAAAGGGGGAGGGGCCAAGGGGAGGGGCAAAGGGGGCAAAGGGGGAGGGGAGGGGGAGGGGGGTCACGTGGTACAGCCGCCATGTTGATCTCAAGTGCAGCACACTCTACTTCTATGGGTTTATTTCTTCTCTAATTTAATAAAGTCAATAAAGAAAAGTCAGCAATAGTTAAACTTTTGTTTAAATTACTTATTGTCTTAGTTCACATTTAATTTTATTAATATTATCATTTATTTATTTTATTTTTTCACTAAACGACGAATTCATAACAGATAAAATCAGTTAAAAAGTAATTGAAAGAAGAAAACCACAATTTTTAAAGTAGGTGTCAAAGGTGTAGATATATATATATATATATATATATATATATATATATATATATATATATATATAAGTAATAAAATCAGATGTATGAGTCATAAAGTTCTTAATTTCCCACCAATTTTAAAACCTTTTTGTAGATCTAACGCATTGTAGTAACTGATTGAGGTCCATTATCTGTTAATAAAGCGCTATAAAAGTTATATAATATAAAGAGAAGCTGTTTATTTTAAAGATCAAATATCCGGAGGAACAAAAGTAGTTTTATTTAAAAAGTTCCCAACATTTTTTAAAATAACAATTATTACTTTATTTTAAACCTATGTTAAACAGTATGTAAATATTGTGGGCCGAACATTTCAATTTAATTATTTGACTATTGCAGATGAGATTAATAATCACGACAATATACACTGATTTGAATTTTAAGTAAATAACGGAACAAAAAAAAGTCAAATTTTCAGCTCCAAAAAACAATATTTAACAAGTGAAGTAAATAATGAACTCGGGTAAAACGATTTCAAACAATTGGAAAATATATTTACGTTCATCAGTTGATTTTACTCAAATAACTCGAGTATTTGCATTTAAAGATTGTTTTGTTTTATTTATACGAAACAACTATCATCGAATGCATTCTATTATGGGTTGTTTTAATTTACCATCATTAGAACAAACAATCAATCTACCACAAATTGTCTCATTTCCTTTTAATATTATGTAACTGTAGAGTAGGTAATTTTGTGTTTTTGTTGAAATATCCTGAATATAAATCCTTTCTATATTTCAAATTATTTTTTATTTGAACAACAAATGTTTATGTATATTATATATTTGGTATATGTATAAAAATATCCAATTTCATTAGTAAAAATATATAATTAAATTTTTATACTCGTATCATATTACTTGTGGTAACCATTTTCCACACAAATATAGGGCTTTAAATTTATATATCTAATTTAATGTAACGGTATAAAATATTTTACAGTTTAATATCACATGTTTAATCCTGTTATCTCTGTAAAAAACAGTATATTTTCCTCTTTTACTTTTTAGTATACAACTCCAATGAAATTTATGGAACACGTATTCGTTAAGTATTTTGAATGAAACTAACAAATGATTCATTCCTACGTATGCAACTGCACACAAACAAATATTTAAAAATTAAATAATTTATTTTCTAATAAATGTTTTATTTACTAAACAAATTGTAACTGCTGGTGAGTATAAATCAAGGGTAAAATTGTGCAAGTATTTATTCAAAAGGATTTATTTAACTGGATTTGTAAAAAAATGTAATTAGTTTGATAAATCTCATGACGAAAGGTACAACCACTTTGCCATAGTTAGTAAAATTGCTATATACTAAATAAAAAACATTGCCGCCAAAAACTTCTATCCAATCATGTGTCGAATTTCATGAAGTTTTCGCAATTCAATTCATCAGTGTAATATGTTGTTTTAAATATGATTGAAATCACGTACTAATATTTCACGTTGTAAATAATTACTACATAAACAATTATTTGAAATATTGGAAGAGGGAGGGGAGCTAATTTTTGTTGTAGTCAATATGCGCCAATCAAGATTGTGACATTACAATTGGAAAAATATATTCAATTAAAGTTAATTTTCGATAATATGAATTTTTTTAAATATTATTACACTTCATTTCTTTAAACTATTACAAAGGAGTTATCTTACCTTCTCAAAAGAAAACCTTAGTTTTTATTATTATATTTACATTTATATTTTGTTAAATATATGTTTTATTGAAAAGGTACGCTACAATTAGTCAAATAGATTCTACAAATAACAATGAATTATCTGCTTCAAGTTATTTGAGTAATCAAAATTATGCGTATAAAGTATTCTCTTCTTTTGTAATTAAAATGAAACAATTTAGATTTTTTGTTATCAAGGGAAGTATATAAATATAATATAAGTTATCTAATAAATAGAGTGTAAATAAATTCTGACACACTCCTAATATCGGATAATATAATTTATTGTGGATGTATTGTGGTTAGAGAATATTAGCTATTATTAATGTTTTTGTTTATTAATACGTTTTATTATTAATTAATTTTTAAATCTGACCTGAATCAAATGTTCCATGGTTGATGTTTGGGTTGACCAGCCAGCTCCACTGATCTGTCACCTCTTGATTAATTTTTAGGGTCACATTTAATGAGAAAAATGTATATTATGAACAGATCCAACTTGCATTGAGGATTTTGAAGATAGAATCAGATAAGAGATTCTCGCGACCGGGACACTATTGATAGAGTTTGAATTTAACAATAACTTAGCTATTTGCCAATCAGTTTGAACTGTTAAAATGCTAACGGTTTTAATCGTAATAATTAAATTTTTGTATTTATTATGATATCAACAGTTTACACGGTCCAGTTTGTTAAAGTAAATGATTTATTTCTAGAAAAAATAGTTCCTCCCTTCAATTGAAAAAATAAATAAATAAAAAAAAAAAACTATTGTTTAGGTAAAAACAAATTGATCAATGGATAATATCTTAAAAATTAAAAGTGGTATTAAAAGCAGTATTGTACTTGTGTTTTTATTACATGACTATTTTCCTATTTAGAACTTCATAGTAAATGTTACAATGGCGGTTTCAAGTTGGTTGCCAAAACTTCAAACTACATAAAATAGAAGCTAATATACTCAACAACTATACACCATCTTGATTAGTACCGATCTCTAGACATTCTGTGTATTCTATAATTCCACTTTGTATATTACTAGAAAATCAGCTCTCTACTTTTATAAAGATTAGACTTAATCTTACGTCGAAACTCTAGATTTAAATATCAAGACACGCTGGTTTCATTATTATGAACAGCGAAAAGTGAACATTTCCATCCCAAGAGATCTGATTTAGAAAGTATAACTTCTTGATTAGGAAAGATTTTTGCTTATAGAAGGAAATTTAACGCATAGAAAGAAAATAATATTTTGATAAGGGTTGGACAGTTTTAATCACAAATACTTCATTATTTTTGTTTGGTACAGTAGCAGTAAAGAATGTTCCTTATTTTGTGGAAGAGCAAAGAATTTTACATTATGACTCAAACAAAATATATACTGCGATAATGGGCAATTTTATTTAATTTCATTATAATACTGAAATTTGGTAATTTAAAAATTTTAACGAATAGAGTAGAGATAATTTCCCCTGCTACACTACCTATTCCAACTAAAACTTTCCTCAATTATTGCATTTATAGTTATGTAGTAATTTTAACGACCGCCACACTTCCTGATATATTGTAAATTGTTTTCATTATATACTAAAGGCGCTTATTAAATATGGTATACATTTACGTTTACTATGTAAGTAGAGTTACTTTTATAGTGTAAATTATTATTTTCTTAATTGTCTAGTGACTATATATTCCAAACGAAGATCTATATTATGCTAATATTGAAAGGTGCAGGCTATTGATTTAATGGATAATAAATACTATTTATATTTATTGGATGTGCATAATGTTTTTTATAGTCATTTTAATTCACAAAGCATGGATTTTTATATGTGTTGTGTAGATAAAATTATATTATAAAATTGCCACTATCATGATCATACGCCTGCTTATAACATAATTTCTGATTATAATATTAACAGCATAACGTCTTGAGTTGTAAGTAAATACTTATCAAACAAACTACACTGAATTGTTGTTTTTGTTATCATTTTTGTTTACTAATATTGTCTGATTTCTGAAAAACCAGAAATATATTTAGAATTTAAAAGTCCTATTAATTTACATTTAACTAAACAACATTGTATTACTAAAAGTGTAATGTTAGTTATTAATCCTATTTTTCAAACATCACAACCTCTTCATTGAGGATTTTTTTAATATATTTGAGGTGCAGGTTTTGAAGCTCTAAATTGTAAAGACATATGACGATAAAATTTGTGTGTACAAATTAAGAACGGCAACAACACTTGTGGGAATAAAAAGTAATCACTCCAACATGCAGTACATTGTTTACTCTTCGATGAAAGAAAAAAACCTAGACACTAATTTTTAACAGTCTGTACTTGTTTTAAACAAAACTCATTTTTTTTGCCAAACATTACGATTATCTGCCTGATACTGTATGTCATACTCATTTTTAAAAGCTGATAACATCATAAGAAGTGCGGCACAAACTTAACACTAAGGCAGCTGGTTGCGAACTGAGACCGAGTTACTGAACTTTCAATCCAGGAGCGGTGTCGTTACCCACATTATTTATATTTTTGCACGAAAACTGAGATTTCTTATCGAGTGCCACTGCATATAAAATAATTACTTAAGGTGTAAGGACATCTGTCAAGCAAGAGATAAGTAATGGTGCATTTGTCTTATATATTTACGCCACTAAGGACGTTTAGATGTTTTGACCTATATTATTATCTCAAGCATCTAAAAAGATTTTTCCGATTCAAAGAAGAGAGGATCACGTCATGGAAAATAATGGCATTAAAATCTTTGTGAAGCTTATCTTAGGAGCTGAAAAAGTAAGGGCCAAGGTGATTTCAGCGTATTTTAAATTTCCTGTAACTATGCTGTTAATTGTAAAGTTATATATTTTACCGAATGACACTGTAAACATCTGCGAACAGAGAATAATGAACGCTATGTGCACTTTAAGTTTCGGGAACAACCACCAAAACTACCACGCTTCAGGTTGTGAAAGGATTCGATAAGAAACTGTGAAATTTTGTATAAATAACAACATTTCATTCAGTAACTAAAGTTTAAATTATAGTCACCAAAGAACCACCCAAACGAGAGAGAGATTTTATTTTATTTTAAATCAATCTTTATATAAACAAACTAGCCAGGGCAGTAAATTAGTTAAATCGGACGCATACTTACTAAAATGAATTAAAACAAAGAAATTGCAGTAAAATTAAATTCTTTATAAATAAATCTAATAAAAATGTTGATACATTTTTTGTTTCTTTTCTAATTGTTAAAGAAGCATTGTATAATCTTATTAGATCGCGTTTAATTGCCAATGTATTTTATTTCATATATTTTCATTTGCTTTGTTTAAGAAATATTTCAATTGTTAGATTAAGCAATTATAGTACTTATATATTTAGATAAGTGCATCCTTGGCAAATCATAATTAATTAAATTAAAATGAATTGCGAAAAATTATTATAATAATTAAAAAGAAATTGATTGTAACAATAAAGATCATTTGCGTTAAATAAGTAGAGCCTGCATATATATAATAAATAATAATAATAAATATATTTTATTATTATTATTATATATAATAAATTCAGGCTCTACTTATTTAACGCAAATGATCTTTATTGTTACAAATCAATATCTTTTTAATTATTATAATAATTTTTCGCATATATATTATTATATAAAATTTCCTTTAATATTTTTTTTACTTTTAAGGGAAGGGTTTAATGTAAAAGAATTGAATATTTGAGTTTATTACTTCAAATATTTTCTAACAATAAATTCAAGAAATATATGCACATATTTTCAATCAATGCAATATATTTAAAATGCATGACTTGTAACTTTATTCCTATAACCTTTCTGTAATTTAATTTTGTATATTAATTGGTCACCTAAATGTTACACTTAGTATTCTGTGTATAGGGATGTATGTCAGGTGATGGTGTTCATGAAATATATTTATTAGTTATCTAAAACTTATTTTCTTGGAAACAATTTTAAAGATATGTGTCGTGAATGTTTTGACTATAACCATGTAAGTGGTTTATAAAACTACAAATACATTTCAAATTTTAGTTGAATACATTTCAAAATTCTGCAAATATAGTACCACAATTTACGAGATATATAACATGGATAGATGTTGAGATAAACAGAGACACGGGCGAATCTATACTTTAAAACATAATATAATCCTAGAAGTAATATCGTAGTTGAATAGACGAAACATATAGCCTTTGGAAACAAAAATTACACAAAATAAAAAATTAATGAATTAAATAAAAGTAATAACGTGACAAATTATTTTAGACTCTTCAAAACTATTGCAGACTCTATCGTATTGAATAAACTTCCTTAACACAGAAGGAGTTCTTTTGTATAGAATGTATTAAAGCAGTCCGGTGTACAACAAATGCAGATCACAATGAATCATGTGTTAACACGTCTATTCAATATCACCAGACTCGAGTATTCTCAATTGTAATTATGTAAAGGGTTTACATACTCTTTTAGGTAATTCATTTAGTATTTATTTAAACTCCCTCTTAGATAATACATAATAAATATCGGACAGCTGTGTATTAAAGCATTTTCCATATTTCTATAGTCTGTGTCATTAGAGGGGTGTTTTTATTATTATTATTTTTTGCTTAATAAGTGCTTAAAATATTTTAAATGTATAACATATAACATATTTTAGTACAACATATAATTTAAAAGGTTAATTAATAAGGCATACGTAAATTACTTTTTACTTTCGTTTTATTTTTATTTTTTTGAAAACACACGAAAAATTTATTTCGCACAGAAAATTCTAATTGGTATATTAAGATATCTAACTGTATATTAAGAAAACCGCTTAGCAAGATTTATGTTCAGATTTATATTTAGATATTAAAGTAAATGTAGATGAATATGGTAAAAAACCTAGACCACCATCTTTTGGATTTAGATTTATAAATTCGGAAATATATATTTTTAATAAAACCACAATTAAAAATATTTTAAAATAATATAAAATTTTGAATTTTGAAACAGTTGTTTTTTTTTTGTTTTGTTTTTTTATACAAAATAGAGAATACTGTAAGGTGTAACGTCATTTATTATTAATAATTATAATATACTACTTATCAATAAAAAACATTTTACTATTAACAACTAAAAAATTTTAAATTAAAATAATGTGTACGTCACAAGTGAGTTATAAGCGTGTTCAAGTCGGAATCTTGAAGTATCCTTAAAGGGTTTACTCAACTTTTCATTACTAATTAAAAAAGTTCGAAGGTTTACTTTTATGTGCTTTTTCTAAGAAACTTTGTTTAAGTTAATACAGTATTGAGAAAATAATAAAAGCTCTGGTGAGTCATATAACCTTTCATAACGACTTGAACACGTAAGTAAAAATTTTGTTTTGTAATACGTTTTCATTCTTCAGATTTAAACTGAGTAAATTTTAAACTGTACTATTACTTTTTTTTTTAAACTAAATAAGACCATAACCAGTGTTGTGTTTATTGAGTAAGCATCACTGTATGAAACTCTTAGCACAGAAGTGTTTCTGTAATCGTCCCCTTATGAACAGAAGGAAGGAAAGAACAATACTCTCATAACGTCAGTGTCGGGAGAGAACAAGAGTTGGACAAGAGAGACGTTATGGTAAAAACGAAATGGAGACATTTAATCTAAGACTACACGAAAAAAAGTTGTAGATTTATCTAAGATCCGTCGAGATTTCCATGCCCTTAAACACTCTAGTGAGTCCCTGACGGTTATCATCCCTCTATAATGCCCTTCTATAACATTCCATATTCGGAAGATGAAACAATGCCTCTTTTATTTCTATTATATTAAATTACATCTTTTAACATAGTTGTATATCCTATTAGTTGTAGGTCTCAACTTTCACAATATAGTTGTGGTCAAATTGTAGCAGAAATTAAAGTTGTGTTTCACAGAACTCAGCTGAATAAACTTTATAACTTGGTAAAGGAAGTAAGTCACGATATAGTTTTTTCTTGTAAATCTTAACTTTTATTATTTTTATAGGTTTGGTTATGTGGTCATAGCTGATTGTTCAAACACCAATCGCTTAAGAATATTAATTGAATGTGATTTAAAAGTGGAATATTATCATTGAAAAACTATCAATAAATATCAGGAGGCTTGATAGTGTATTATGAAACGAAATCTCTGTATTATTCACTACAACTAACACATTTATTAAAATTATATTTAAAGGCTGATAGAAGCTTAGAAGACAAGAAATCTACTTAGATAACTCTTTCAAGCCTCAACTAGGGGTTGGTCACTAGTTACGGTTTTCTAAAAAAATAATCAATTAACTCGAACGGCTTTAATTTTTACAGTAAACTCTCATTCCTTAAAAACCTTCTTAGAATTGAATTGTAGATAATTATATATTTTTTTAAATAAGTTAGGATTAAAACATAAAATTGTGGCTCATTTTTTACATCTTTCATAAAGTTACGCCACTCAACGTCCTGAATGATCTGAAAGACATGTTTTTTTATTGACAGTCATAACTATTATAACTATCATAACTAAATAAGTCAATAACTAAATCTTCCAGTATAAAATACTCAGACTATAAAGTCGATTTCGGGTATATTAGGTAGATATAATTATGGTGAGTGAAGTATCAAATAATATTACTGATACTTAAATCTAAATTACTTTCAAGTTGTAATGTAGTAAAAGTAAAACATCATTTAGCTTAATGTCGATTTGCACAATTTTAGAACAGCTATTTTTCGAGTTTCTATAAACTTGATTTATAATCATGTATGAACACCAATCTTTATTAAATTTAAGGAAAACGAACTAAATATTATTTTGTGAATCAAAATTGATTCTGACAGGAATTGAATTTTAATAAAATTGTAATATCTGTAATATCCAACAAAACTATTCTTTGAAGATTATGAAATTAATCTTATAGCCATAATTTATAGTTATTCTAATCAATAATCAGAAAATTATAGATGTAAAGCAGTTGGTGTAGTTGTTTTTGTACAAATATAGCTTATATGGCTAAAGAAACCAAGAAGAAAATAAACACAATTTTTAGTTTTGTAGATTCAATTATTGTAAAAATGAAAATGTTTGTGAAGTACTTCAAAGTGTACGTTCTATGAAATAGAAATGAATCGTACAAATTCGTTTTAGTATCTACAGTTTAAATAATAGCTCAACAAATCCGTTTCTGCGGATAAATAATTTTAAATGAAATCTTTTCTCATGAGTCATTGATCAACGAACGAACACGTGTATTTTATGAATCCGATTCTTTAATACGTCGCATTTATATTTCTTTGTCAGATAATAACAAAGATAAACAAACAAACTGGATATACAATGACAAAAAACCAACTATTGATTGGGAGATCTGGACGTGTCTAATTGTCCAATAAAGTGTCAATTTTGTTTGCTTGGGTTTAGCTTATCTTATTGATTATGTAGGGCTTAGCATCCGTTCTGATAAAATAGATTACACTTACCTACACGTGTAAACTATCTTTTACAGACATTTATTATATTTGTAATTACTTTAGTTGCTTTAAATTTTAACATTTGGTAAAACTTTATTAGTGACTAAAACTTTAGCATTTGGTAAAACTTTATACAGCTTATTTAAGAGACTAAAATGTAAAATATTTTACTTAGAAAACTAAACATAAAATACATTTAAATGACAATCTAAAACAAAAATATCTGATACCACATACGTTTTTTTTACTGAAAAATTATTTACAATTTTTACTGGGTAGTAAAAATTTCAAAATTGTAACGGTAATGGGAATCAATGTCATTGTGTTTTAAATAAAGTAAAAAAATAAAACTTTCCATATAGGTAATAGGAGTTTTTAAAACTGAACCTTACAAAACGTTGTAGAATATCATTGTGATTTTTTACTATATTTCAAATTTTTTTATTCTATTCATGTCATTTATATATTAAACTTAGATTCCTTGGTAATAAGTCAATATTCTTTTGAACTCTAGATGTATAACTAAAAGCTATAATTCCCCTAATAAAGATAATTTTCTGGATATATATGAAGTTTGTAAATAAATAAATATTGCAAACTAATTCATTTTTCTTTGGCTTAATCTTCCCATGAAAGGAGACAGGCGACAGGGTAAATAAAGTGGTTGCACCATTTCACAGACATTATTACTTAATATCACTTGTCTTTCATGATTTGAAATATTACAAAACAAAATGTTCTTTGAAGAACAGAAAATTTATTTACTGAATATCGGTATGAATTTTTGATTTCAACTAAATACTTACTTTTTTAAATTCATTGTGTTTTTATCCAAGTCACTCTTTTTTATATAATAAAATAACAATAATGTCCGTCTATGTGACTTTATTATAAAGTAAGTAACTACTTTATTAAAAAAGTCAAACAGACGGACATTATTGTTCTTTTATTATATAAATACTTACGCCAAGCTATTGTATTCTCATTTCAAAGACTTGTGGAAATTTTATTAGATTGTACTTTCACTATCTGTATCACAAAGTACCAAAAACCTTATATGATTTAATTTCCATAGTAATATTTATACATTATAATTTTGAGGTAACAGTTCAAATATACAACCATTTATGACACATTATTGTTTAAGTTCCCAACGCAATGTGATCTGGATAAAGCAGTTTTCAAGAATACCTTAAAGTAGGTTTTAATCGAAATCTAGGTTGAGTATTGGCAGAATATACAACTTGTTAATATCAAAGAAACTTTTTTTTTCAAATCTACACTGCTTTGAAAATGAACTTCTAATAACTGAGAGAGTTTAAAATGGCTTTGAAGTAAAATGTAAAGCTGGACTACATCGTTGAAAATTCGTTTCATAAAGCAAAGCTATTAAATTAAATAGAGCCTCTCTAATGGCGTAATGGGGTTCACTACGTGCTCGGCTTAACTATAACCCCATTTATTCTGAAAAAAAATGAGGATTCATTATTAATCTGTCATGTCGTTCCATACTTTTTAAGAGTTTATAGATTTGATAAGTAGCATACTTTACGTTAATAATTAACTGCACATGAGAAGAATGTGAACAATTTTCAAGAGAAATGTCTCCTCAAAAATTAAATAATTTTAGTATTTTTATATAAATGTGGATTCATATGACTGGATTGTTTTACATTTTAGTATACACATACAAATACAAACATTAAAAATTAATTAATTATTATGAGTTGTAAATAACGATCTTTTTTAAACATTCAAGGTTACAAACTTAAGATTTTTAAAACGAAAATTTAATTTTACAAAATATCGTGCAGAACGCGGATAGGTTTAAATAATAAAAACTCTATCATTACCAACTCTAACAAATATATACCAACTCAATATATTCATGTATACAAATCTCTTCTGAGTCTTTTTTTCTTATTTATGAGATGTTGCCAGTATGAATTTATTTTGTGCAATTTTAAATGTGTGGCTTTTCCTGCCTATCATAATGTTTCAAAAGACACCTTAGAAATAAAAACCATTCACTATAATATATTCAAACTAAGAAAATCAGTTCTGACCGCAGCTGCCAGACGTTTTACTATGTTCCAATTACTATTGGACTGTAATTTCCCTTTATGTGCAAAACAAGGGACATTATTTATAAGGCCAATACGATTCGTTCTTCCCCTTTTTGAGTTATAATTCCCAAGTTTGTCAGTTTATGAAGACTACAGCAAACTCAATTCTTTGTTTAAAATTTAGTTTTGAGTAAGATAATGTATACGCAATGTTTGTGAAGATTTTATTCTAGCCCTTGTGTGCAGAAAAACAAATATAATGATTGCATACACAAACATAAATAACAAATATGAATATAGACATTAAAGGTTGCGTTTTTTTTTTTTTTTTTTTAAATATTTTATATAATTGACATCCACAGTTTTATGAAGATGATTTTATGACCCCCCCCCCCCCAACACGTTCTGCCCATCGAATAAGAAATCTCGCTGTGTCGGCTTCTAAATGTTTTTCCATACACACACATTCATGATATTCATACATCCATATCACAAATATAATCATACTTAAGTTTGTATATGTAGCAATTCGATAGGCTTAAAAAATTTCTATCTTTCAAAGAGATTTCGATTTTAAATAGTCTAGATCTTCAAAAAAATATTAGCCTATTCAATTATTATTTCCGAATCATCCTCATTAAACATCCAACTTACACATACTTGTAAAATCTGCACCAATGGGAGCAATTTGGTTAAATCATATTATGTGTGTCTTTGTAATATACGTATATTAGTAAACAAAGATATGATTGATCAATTTTGTTTGAAAATTATTTATTTAAAAATTATAACTTTCTAAAGAAGACATTTTCCCTCCTTAATCTGCAAAATATACTAACCTGGATTTTGCCTTTAAATGCAGGGAAAGTCAGGTTTCAAGGATTAAATAATAGTTCTTTTACAAAAAGTCATGATATTTTCTACGTATTAGGAAATGAATCCACAATAATAACTCCATTACTTATAAAAATGGTTGACTTTTAGTCAAAGTTATTATATAAGTTCTATTTTTATATTACTAAAATAATCTATAAAGAAAAGAATATATAATATATTGCGACCAAGTTTTACTATGGTAGTCTATATGTCTATAGCTTCCTTGTAGAGGTTGATATTTTGCGTGCGTTATACCACAGTTGAGACCATGTAAACATCGCTAACAATAATCACTAATCTCTTAAGTGAACTTCAAATGCACACTTTCTTTAGCACTATAAAATACTGTTAAGTACTACTATACTTAAATACTACTATCCTACAAATACGGGATATTAAATGTCATTTAATATTATACTTATTTCTATAGTGTGATTTTACCCATGCAAATCGCTACACCTTTATTTTATTTAATTTGTTGACAATCTAAATACTCTCCTTCTTATTTCAACTTTGATTAGTGGAAAAAACAAAAATCCTATTCCAACAACAATGTATTAACTTTTCCCCAAAAGAGTGAACAGAACGTGTATAATCATTTATTGAACGAGCAAGATGAGGTTATCTTTCATTTTATCATTTGACTTTCCGTTTGGGTATTTGTTTAAATGTTGGTTTCCCAGTTACACAACAACATTATTTAAACAACTAAGGAAAGATTTTCTTTGCAACAAGATGAATCGTTATTTCTAAACAGTTCAAAAAATTTATTTTTATAAAGATTTATTTACACAATTCCAAGGTTTGGACAGTGGAAATATAGGCTTTTTTACGAGTATATATCCTCTGATGATACCTTAGTTATTGATATGTACATCAGGAAATAAGGAGAATAAACAAACAATTATTCATTTGTGTTTGGCGTTTAGTTATTATCCTTTTTTTATAAGTTTGTACTTAAGGGAATTTTCAAACAAGTTATTACGGATATATGGTGCGCTACAAAATATTAACTACAATGGTGTGAACAATACATAACTAGTAGTAACCCAAAACTTTCATTTAAAAGTAACTTTGAACTGTTTACTAAAAGGTTACAAGGGACATTTGAATTTACATATTTTTTTCATTGGTATTAAAAGAGATTTAGGCCTACCCATTTATTTCTAAAAAATATTATTTAATTGCTAAAAAATATGAAACTAATGAAATTGTGGTTAGACAAAAAGAAATATTTTAAATATATCTTTATACAACGTAGTATTACAAAATTGTGAGATTTTACATGAATATATTTTTTTATGGATCGAACATAGAGTAATTATTAAATAATTAGTTAATACATTTAATTAGTATATAATTTAGAATGTCCAATACTCTATCAATCTAGCTTTAAACGCCGAATATAATATGCTAACCTTGAGCATAACAATCTAACTAGTACTGAGTAGTATTCGCGAGCGAAATCTCGCCCATTTGGGTTCTATTTCCACACTGACAAAGCTAGAAGTATATACATTATTCATTGTCTGTGCTTTCTAACAGACAATGAAATAAAATAGATTTAAAATAAAATAAAAACATTATTGAATAAAAATTGAGAAGAATTCTATAGTAACTTCATTAGTTTCCATTACGATATTTATAAAGTTTGATTAGTCCTAATAATAAATGATCATTGTTAGCGTAATATTCGTATCAGTTTCATAAACACAGAAGACATATATTTCACACCATAAACGTGTTATTGGGAAATATAAGAATGTTTGCACTGATAATTATTTTATTAGTGTTATTAAATATAAATCTTTGTGGTGTTTCGATTATGTTAAATAGAAAGAAATGAATTTATTTTCATCTAGTTATAAAGAAAAGAAGGTATATAAGAAGACCAAAGATATTTAAATTAATTGGTGAAGAACATTGCACTAATTATATTACATACAAAAACCAAAGGCTTAACAAATGTTGGTACAATGTGGGTTCAATTAAACTTTCATCACTGAAATCATTGTGCAACCTTTCATTTAATAGAAATTATAGTCCAGTATATTAAGAAGAAAACAAAAAAAAAAAAAACGAATAAACCCGACATGGTTCGGTTTTACCTTTAACCAATAATTCCCAAAGAAGATGATTTGTGGAGAAAACAATTCAACTTTGTTTGGACTACATATTACAAAAATCGTGAAAGCCAATGGTCATTTGACAAGCATTTTAAATATCAAGACTGTAGATACTCGAAGGACTAAAATATAACAACATAATGCATTTGATAAAAAGAGGTGTAATAGAGAGATTGGTGAACACCAATATTACAACATTTATTATAAATTTATTATATATAATTTATTAAAAATATAATTAACTCGAAACACTAACTTAAATACAGAAACAGGATGTGAGACAACACGCGCAAGGCATCTCGAATTTCACCTAACAGAAGCAGAGGCAGTGAACTTTACAAATAGCAAATTAAGCATTGAACAAGTGTTCTACGTGTGAAAGATTGCACATTAGGAAAATCAATGAGAACGACAAAAATTCAAAATTAACCAATGAGAAAGAAACACGAGGGATTCAAAAAAAGAAGAGGGGAGAACAACGCGTGAAAAATAGGTAGTAAAAAATAAATCTTCAGAGGGGGAACAAGTAAAGAAATTCAATAAGAAACTCAGTCCGTATTTTAACCTACTATAATAAAATAACAAAATAATATCAACTAAAATCTACACCAGTGAAGTGTTGTGAAAATTTGAAATAAATAAAATCAAAATAAAGTGTTTAGTGAAAGTGTGAAGAAAGGGTGGAGTGTAATGTAAGTAATCTTAAACTTTTATTAATGTAAATCAGATCTCAATTGGTTAAAACAATATTATCAAACGAAGTCATATACTGGGTTTTATTTCATTACTTTATAAGGTTAAAATATAAACTCATTAAAACAAATAAGGGAATAGGGACAATTTTGTACAATTTAAGTAAATAAATAATGAGAATGATAATATTGTACATTTGTTAAGGCTTTATTTAGATGTAATATTATGGTGATAGAAATTTGTTATTGGCAGTCTAGAAAATGTTCAATAAATTTGTTAAGTTAATTTGTTCAATGAATTTTAATTAATTCGAGGAATGGCCAACTCGAATCTAAAAGTTTAATGTTTTTATAGAGATTTCATGTGAAAGGGTATTCATGAACATTTTCGATTTTATTAAACTTGTTCTAAATCAAAATCTGTATTTTTTTTCCTATCCAGTTTCATTTTTTTAGAGTCAGCCCACAGCCAAGCGAAATTTGAATCAATAGTAGAGTCTAAGGAGAAACCCCCAGAAACTTATAAAATTGTCTTACATGGTGAAAGCACCTGATTTAATAAAGTTGACTCACACGATTAAATTCAACCAAACAAATAAATCAATCATACAAAATAATCTAACAATAATCTAACATGGTGGAGGCGCCAAATTGAAAAGAAACAAAGAAAGGGGGAAAAAAGTACAGAAATATAAAATTAGATGTGCATTTGTTTAGAGAATAAGTAATATATGATAATAAGTAATATAAAGATATATAGAGTATATGATTTCGTTTGAATGTTTTTTTTTAAGAGATGGTTCTAACTAATAATAAATGGATTTGGTTAACGCTGACATATATAAGTTTAAAAAAGAGGAAGCAATAATAATTTTAAAGGCATTTAAAATAGAAGGTAATGAAAATAAAACTCTTGATGAAATTAGGAAAATTTTAGCACTAATAAAAAGAATACACACTGAATTAACAGCAGACATAGAATACAAAAAAGCATATGATTATCTAATCGATTTCAACAAACTATCCCCACAACAAAGAAATAAATATCCACAGTTAGAAGAATTAGAAACTTTAAGAAACCCACAGAAATTTAAACCACTAATACACCCTACATACGACTCAGAGCAAAATAAAGAATTACCTTTAGCAACAACCACACACACATATGATCCAGTAGCTTTTGATAATGTGTATGTAAACGTAAAACAACCACAAGAGAACATTTACGACGAAGTCACTACACCACAGATACCAACAAAAACAGAAACAACCACTAAAATGGAAAGGAAAGAGAAAATACCATTAGTTCAACCCTACCAATATCACGGTTTACCCTCAGAAGATATACATACTTTCATATCGAGATACGAAGTAGCTTCAAGAGCTAACGGGTGGTCGGACAAAACACAAATAAATCTATTACCAACATATCTGGCACAATCGGCTTTAGATTGGTATAACAGTTTTATTAAAAGGAACCAAGAGGTAGACATAACCTGGGAAAATGCAAAAACAGAATTAATTAACCTATTTACTCCAATAGCGCAATGTCAAAACTTACAGACATTATTAGAAAATAAAGTTCAAAATGAATCGGAATCAGCAATAAGCTTTTATTTACAAATTCAGGCCATTTGCAGACGAATGAACCCCAACATAGACGATAAACAGATAATATCACATGTTATACAGGGTTTAAAACCGGAAATTTGTGAATGTATAATAACAATGGAGAATAATACACTTACACAACTAGAGGAAAATTTAAGAAAAATAGAGCAACAACTACTCCAAAAAACACTAAACAAACAGAGATACCTTAGAAATAAGGGTAGCCAGAATGACAGAGAAAACAGACACTTTGAAACGATTAACACAATGTCGGAAAAGATAGAACAACTAACGGAAATCGTACACACGCTAGGTATAAATATACAACAAAGGGACCATGAAGTAAAATCATTCCAAAAATACGACCAAAAAACAAAACCACAATACCAAACCAACCAACAATTACAAAATAGGCAACATCAGATAATACCAAAATTTAGAAATGCATATTTTCCAACTAATGGACATAAGAGGACAAGTCAAGTATGCACAATTTGCAATAAAACAAATCATCCAACAAGCAGGTGTTTCTTCAAACAATACAACTGCAAAATATGTAAAATGGACAATCACACCACCGAACACTGCTTTTTCAATAAAAATACAAATACTTACCCCCAGAATACAACCCAAGATAGACCAAATGCCAAAAGAAATCAAGAATTTTGTAGAAAATGTAGTAAGAATGGACACTCAGTGCAAGAATGTTACTCAAATAACAACTTTAGACAAACTTACAACCAAAAAAAACGGGCTAAATGGGGGGCTATTATAAGAACAAATAGCTATTCAACCCCACAAGAAACAAGTACATGTTTCCATGCTAAATATCAACAACCACACATAAAAAATGTGCGGAAGCAGAATTCATGCATGCTCGACCAAAGCAAAATGAACGACAAACAATTCAAAGACAGTCAACGCTATTCTAATAATAAATCTAAAATAAAATTCAACAAAAAACGAGCTAACGGTATAAGCTATACTACTCCAACATACACATGTCAAAGTCATAACACATTTCAACCATCAGATAAGCAAAACAAGACAACCTTAAATTTGGGTACACAACGACAAACCAAAAACACTGACAGACACTTAAACGACAGAAAACATTATTCCATGGCTTTAAGAAATCTTAAATTTAAACAAAGCAAGGGCGAGTCATATGAAGAAAGCGAAACTCCAAGGACCTATTTAGATGTAACAACACAATATTCACCCCAGGATTACAGCACCACGGATTCAGAAGTAGAAAACGAAATAACAATAACTACAAACAAAGTCGGATCACAATGTAAACAGAGTATCGTTACCAATGTTGACCTAGGTCGTGAAATAGGACATGGCGCTGTGACGCGTGATGAAGAGATAGTCGATGCAGCGAAATTAAACCAGGCCGTTCGAAAGCAATGTACATTAGATTCATACAGCATTTTCCACAAACAATACTTAAACAAAAATGGGGTATCCAAAGCAAGAAAATCGGAGAATGACGTAACATGGGATGTATACAATACACTGTTCATCAATAAAAACGAAAATTGTAGAGTATGCACAATTAAAGTGACATTCAACACATTAGACAGTCAGGATATAGAAACAATCTTAGATTCAGGGGCAAATGTTTCGATATGTCAATATGACCTAGTCAAACATAAAACAATAAAAAATAACACAAAGACAATAATAAAATCGGCCACAGACAACAATTTAAAAATTCATGGAGAAATAAATTTACCTTTTGAAATAAATGGAATAAAATTCACAAATAAATTTTATGTAGCTTCAGGAATAAATGCTAAGATGATTCTAGGAAATAATTTTTTACTAGCTAATCAAGCAAAAATAGATTACGGTAAGAAACAAATAACTCTGCAGTCAAACAACCAAAAATGTATAATAGATATGAATGAATCATGGTTAGAGAATTTAAAAAACATACGTTTGATAATAAATAACAATATAATAAGCAACCCAGAAATACGATCACTCGATCAAATAAGAATTGCACCAGGACAGAGTTTAAGGGTACGAGAGATAGAAAATTATAACGAACAAATGGATTTTGAAACGGATAGACACTTAAGGGAGCAAAAACAAATTCATGCTTACATATCAAGACAAGATGATAAATACTATATTCACATATATAACGCATCAAAAACACCAAAAATAATAATGCCAAAAACACTTATTGGTCATATAAACAGAAATCAAGAGGAACCACGAATTTATGATACAATAAACAAAAAAATAGCACCTACACAAATAACACAACAAAGAAACTCCAACAAAGAACAGATTGCAGACAAAAATGGAGTACAATTCCAAATTTGCGAACAACTAACAGAAAAACAACACAGTCAAGTAGTAAAAATAATAAAAAAAATATAAACATATATTCACTACGGAGGTCGGAGATCTCAGTCCAGCAAATATAAACCCAGTCAAAATACAAGTAGTTCAGGGTACATCAGGTATCATAGTACCGCCATATCGCCAAAGTAATCAGGAAAGACGGGTATTAAATAAAGAGCTAGAACACTTAGTACAAGCAGGAATTTTGGAAGAATGTCCAAACTTCACAGAATTTGCATCGCCAGCATTTATAGTTAAAAACCAAGATAACTCACACAGATTAGTAGCAGATTTTAGAAAGGTCAATGAACAGATAAAAAATGAAAATTTCCCAATACCGAGTTTGCAATTAATGTTTAGCTGTTTAAGCAATTCACAATATTTCACGAAATTAGACTTAAAAAACGCCTTTTTCCAACTAAAAGTACACGAGGAAAGTAAACCATTGCTAACAATCCGAACACAAGATAAAATGCTTAGATATACTAGATTACCACAAGGACTTAAAGTTTCAAGTGCAATATTCCAGAAAAACCTAAACAAAGTTCTAGCAAGTCACCTATTTTCAAAATGTTTAGCTTATTTAGACGATACCATTGTATTTGCACCAAACTTTGAAGAAAAATTAGATAACTTAGAATCGGTTTTAAAAGAATTAGACAAAGCAAATTTGAAATTAAACACAAAAAAATGTAAATTTTTCTATACAGAAATAGAAATATTGGGGCATAAGGTCTCAACAGAAGGAATAGAGCCTTTAAAATCAAACATTCAACCAATATTGGATTTCAAGCAACCAAAAACATTACGTAACATAAGAGCTTTTCTAGGAGTTTCAGGATTTTTCAGAAAATTTATCAAAGATTATGCACAAATAACACACCCTTTAACAGAATTACTCAAAAATCAAGAACAAAAAAATTCAAAAATAATTTGGACTGAAAAATGTAACAAAGCTTTTGAACAAATAAAAACGATACTAACAAATCCACCATTGCTATCGCATTTTAAAGAAGACAGACATACAAGAGTTTACACAGACGCGTCAAATATAGGCATAGGGGCGGTTTTAACACAAGTTGACCCAAACAATAATCAAGAATATCCCATAGCATATTTGTCAAGAAAATTAAAATTACATGAAACACGATACTCAACTGTTGAAAAAGAGATGCTTGGATTAACATACGCCGTTGAATACTGGCGAGAATATTTATTAGGAAGAAAAATAACATGTTTTACAGACAACTCAGCATTACAATATTTTCAAACGTTTAAAAACCCTTCGAATAGACTTGGACGCTTAGCTACGAAATTAGTAGATTACAATTTAGACATACAGTATAAGAAAGGAAAAACAATGGGTCTCCCAGATTTCCTGTCTCGACAAGAAACAGGAGACGAAATTCCCCAAAATTTTGAAGATGTATTCTTAATCAATTCAAACACACCGGACATAGAATTGCTACAATCAAAAGATACATATTTGAAACAAATTAAACTTGCACTCTTAAATATAGAGACAGATAACAATAAAATTAACAGAGCATCCAGACATTACACTTTAGACGATGGAATATTATACTACAAAAAATTCAATGGTCAAGAAATAACAAAACTTTTAGCAATACCGTATGAACTAAGGTCAGATATATTAAAACAAGCTCACGACGACCCATTAACAGGAGGTCATTACTCATATTACAAGACAATGTCAAAAATCAATGACAGATACCACTGGCCAAATTTACATACAGACGTACAGAATTATACAAAAACATGTAACACTTGTCAAAAACGAAAAATACCAACCAGAAAACCCTATGGACTTCTGAAATCAATACTTCCGACACACAAACCGATGAGCAGATTAATTATTGATTTTATAGGGCCTGTAAACTCATCGTTTGGCTATAAATACATCTTAACGTGTACCGACGCAACAACCAAATACGCTTGGGCTTTTAAGTGCAAAACAGCTGACGCGAAAACTGTAGCGGAGAATTTAATGAAAATAATATTAAAATATGGAAAAATGAGAATATTACAGTCTGACAGGGGTACACATTTTAATAACGAAATAATAAGAAATTTAACTTCAACACTAGGAATTAACCAAATACTAAGTAGTGCATATTCACCCCAAACACAAGGGCTTACAGAAAAATTTAATGGAACATTGACCAATATGTTATCACACTACGTATACGAAAAACCAAATGAATGGTCAAAATACCTCGACAAAATTGTATACTGTTACAACTCAACAAAACAAACAAGTACGGGATTTACACCAAATAAGTTAATGTTCGCTTTTGAACCAAACAACCCTATGGACATAATACAAATTCTAGAAAACCCAAATTACGACATCAAACAACAAATAAAACAGATTCAAGAAATTAGACAAACCTTGCCAGAAATCATAAAAAGAGCTCAAGATAAACAAAAATTCTATTATGATAAGAAGAGGACAGATTTTGAATTTCAAGAAGGGGACGAGGTATTAATAAAAAGGGAATTTCATGGAAAAACACCCTCGAAATTTGATATGCAGTACACTGGCCCATACCCAATTATAAAAAAAATAAACAGACTAACATATTTGGTAGAGATATTAAAATATGGACGGCTCCAAGGTGAGCCAATACACATTTCTAGGATGAAAATGTATCACAGAAGGTCAATATAACTATAAAAAAATATATATATCTGTGTACCATAAACCCATAATTTATTAGTTACGTGTAAATAAATAGAGTAATTGAGATCTGATAAAAATTTTAGATTGTACAAATAGAATAGAAATAAGTATGTATGAGCTTTAGCAATAAGACAACATTTAAAACATAGCTTCCATAAGTAAAGTTTAACAGAAAAATAACCCGTTGGGATCTGATCAATAAAAAGTAATGTAAACATTAAGAATGACAACAACAAAATAATAATAATAATAACGGTAGTAAACAACTGAAACTGCGAAATAAATATTCTAGGTAATTTAAGAGAAATGAGTGGACGTCCTTATTACTCTTAAACTTCTACAACAGCAATAGTCAATTTCGTTACAGTGAAAAGAAGGCACTGATCACGCCATAAATTTCAACGAGCGAAAGTGACAAACACAGCTGACACTTCCAGCGAATACATAGCATAAACATTTCAACTCACAAATATCAACAATGTACTATTGAAGTAAGCCTACACTTCAATGTGCTACCACAGCAAAAGTCGGGCAACACACATTACCGTGTAACAATAAAAATGGATAATGAGACATTCCACTTAGCCAGCAAATCTTCAAAGCTCAATGAACATTCCACTCAGCGATTCCACATAAACTATCAAACGTAAACAAGGCGTGACACTATTGATGTAATATATTGACAACTTCAAAATCTTAACTTCAACCAAGCAGAAAACGACCAAAGAAAATTGGTGGTACAATTTTAAAACTGGGAGGAGGAGTGTAATAGAGAGATTGGTGAACACCAATATTACAACATTTATTATAAATTTATTATATATAATTTATTAAAAATATAATTAACTCGAAACACTAACTTAAATACAGAAACAGGATGTGAGACAACACGCGCAAGGCATCTCGAATTTCACCTAACAGAAGCAGAGGCAGTGAACTTTACAAATAGCAAATTAAGCATTGAACAAGTGTTCTACGTGTGAAAGATTGCACATTAGGAAAATCAATGAGAACGACAAAAATTCAAAATTAACCAATGAGAAAGAAACACGAGGGATTCAAAAAAAGAAGAGGGGAGAACAACGCGTGAAAAATAGGTAGTAAAAAATAAATCTTCAGAGGGGGAACAAGTAAAGAAATTCAATAAGAAACTCAGTCCGTATTTTAACCTACTATAATAAAATAACAAAATAATATCAACTAAAATCTACACCAGTGAAGTGTTGTGAAAATTTGAAATAAATAAAATCAAAATAAAGTGTTTAGTGAAAGTGTGAAGAAAGGGTGGAGTGTAATGTAAGTAATCTTAAACTTTTATTAATGTAAATCAGATCTCAATTGGTTAAAACAATATTATCAAACGAAGTCATATACTGGGTTTTATTTCATTACTTTATAAGGTTAAAATATAAACTCATTAAAACAAATAAGGGAATAGGGACAATTTTGTACAATTTAAGTAAATAAATAATGAGAATGATAATATTGTACATTTGTTAAGGCTTTATTTAGATGTAATATTATGGTGATAGAAATTTGTTATTGGCAGTCTAGAAAATGTTCAATAAATTTGTTAAGTTAATTTGTTCAATGAATTTTAATTAATTCGAGGAATGGCCAACTCGAATCTAAAAGTTTAATGTTTTTATAGAGATTTCATGTGAAAGGGTATTCATGAACATTTTCGATTTTATTAAACTTGTTCTAAATCAAAATCTGTATTTTTTTTCCTATCCAGTTTCATTTTTTTAGAGTCAGCCCACAGCCAAGCGAAATTTGAATCAATAGTAGAGTCTAAGGAGAAACCCCCAGAAACTTATAAAATTGTCTTACATGGTGAAAGCACCTGATTTAATAAAGTTGACTCACACGATTAAATTCAACCAAACAAATAAATCAATCATACAAAATAATCTAACAATAATCTAACAGAGGTTAGTTTATTTCGTCTCTCACTACATAAAGTGACAAACGTCAAACAACACTTAACAACTTAATTTTTTACTCAGTAGAACTCAAAACGAATATTTTTGTGATAGCTCAATATCGATTTTATTTGCGCAATGTATACTTTCTCTATATTGTCTCTTTTAAACATTTTAGTCTCCTAATATCCTGGCGTAGTTTCAATTTCTGAAATTACAAATACAATACTCAAATTAGGGAAGTAAAATGAACTTTGTATGTGTTTATCAATGGTGATCAGTCCAAGAGTAAAATATAGTCACTAAATTAATACATTACTCTTCACTTATTTTCTTGCTACATGTTGTGAAATTGGTTCAAAGAACTTTTATTTCTAATACTTTTCTTAACCAAATGAATGGTTAATGTTAATGGTTTAGGTATTAACAAGAATAATATACTTTTACGTAATTTACCTAAAATACCTAAATTATAAATAGCAGTAAACAAATATGGGCTGACGAATAACGCATTACACTAGTAGTACTATTTTATAAGTAAATAATATTTCTTATGCAAAATAGTTTATTAACTTGTAAAATAAAATGTATCAGCTTTTATTACACGCTTATAATATTAGAAGTCTTAAAAAAAGGCCCCTTTATATTTTAAATTTAGCGTAACTCAAAGACATAGAAGTCTATGACATAGCATGATATAATTAATTGAGGTCAAGTCTTGTCCTACACCCTTAGTTGGCTCGTAGTCAGCAATATAAAGAAAAGAAGGATCTATCCTGATAAGCCTTGATATCGTA
Organism: Aphrophora alni; assembly: GCA_963513935.1. Lineage (NCBI taxonomy): Eukaryota > Metazoa > Arthropoda > Insecta > Hemiptera > Aphrophoridae > Aphrophora > Aphrophora alni. Next base: position 77,305,043 of record OY740771.1, on the reverse strand, counting down.
ACACTCAGCACTGTCACAACACTTCAATGTCCTCGATAACTTTTCTTATTAAATAAGTATTACGATTGTATAGATAGATAATTTAAATTAAATTAAATTTATTTGATTCCGTTGAAAATAATACAAATACAATGTACACCAAACACATGTTCACAGACATCTGTTTTTTCAATGATAATATTGAAATTGATAACGATTCTTGATAAATAATGAATATGACTTGTTAAATCAAATTCGTACATGTAGTGCTTTGTAACATCGAACCGTTTCCATTATTATATCAATGAATAATGCCAAAAGAATTAAGTCAGTTCAATGTAACGAGATTTTTATGATTAACAGCACGCACAAAGTAGGTAAATACTCCTAAATAAAACTAATTCTAGCAATCACTTTTACATAGATACTTATTTACCTGATATTCCTACATTGAAAAAAAAATGGTTGTCGTTTTAAGGTTTTTTTTTTTTTTTTTTCTTTTTTTTTCAGAATAAGTCTGTGTTAAGTCTTTTAAGCAAATAAAATATATTTATCCTACCCAATTTATTAAGAATTAAACTGTAATGATAAGATATAAGTGAGGTATATCAATTGTTATCAGTATGTCTCTGGTAATTCCGAGCGCGAGTAAGATTTCTTAAATTGTGAATAAACTTTGCATTTTATGTGTTATGAATATAAATGATCAATATGCGTAGCTATAATGAGTTAGTTTGGAATGTTAAACTACAGTTTACGACAATCTCGTCAGAGTCAAGCAAATATAAAATGTTTATTAAACAGGTAGTATTAAGATATTTAGTAGTCAAATTAATAATTTTCGTTATTTTTTCAACCTTATGCTGTATCCTAAATCTCAAAACAAAATGCTAAAGTGATGTTTTACACCATCCAAGGTAAATAATAACAAATTTAAACAGATTAGATTATATGTGAGTGACTCGACTCTCATGTTTACATTTTTCTTCTTGTTTAAAGGCAAATTTCTCTCGACCTTAATCTCTTTATAAAATAACAATAACGTGTAGCAAAATCATCGCCATCACAGCAATTACAATAACGTCAAGCTCGAAAGGGAATAAGAACATAATAAAGAAAGAAGAAAGAGAGGAATCTAATCCAGGACTACTTAAAACAAGGTGTAAATATAGCTAGGTCTCTCCGGGTTGCCAATCAATACTTACCATAGTGAGTCCCTGAGGGCCATACTCACCAAACTGAACACTAAACCTGAGTTTTGGATAGTAGTATAAGGCCTGATTTTTTGTAAAATTAAAGGAAAAAAAATGTACCCAATGGTAGCAAAACAATATTTATGTAGTCTGTAATGTGTTTAATAAAATAACATACGTCTTAAATTTAAAGCATTGAATATAATGTATAAACAAATTTGTTTAGACTTTTCAATGTTAAATTTATGAATATTAGTGAAATTTAAAAGAAAGAAATGGATGCGTTTAACTCATACGGGGTTAGCTCCACAGTTCATATAATAGGTGTTGTAGAGTGTAATAGTAATTACACTTTTACGAGGGCGAGAGGTTTTAGATTTGGGTCATTAATTTGCTGTATACGTGATAGCCTACTCCACATTTAGTGCACTAACTTTTAACGAGAACACTTGTTAATTTTCTTTTCTTTTCCTGTAGCTGATTACAGAAAGGATGGCTCCGAGACAATAGTAGTGATTTAATTAATTATCCCCACCAGTTCCAAATGAATTATTTTAATAATTACTTATAAAACAAATGCGGATAAGTAAAAATGCTTGTGACACTTTGGTTGGGAATTTTATACTTAACCCAACCAGATAGATTAGTTTTGAGAATTTAGTGAAACCCGAATGCATGCTAGGATTTACAAGAGATTTATCATTTTTTAAATTAAATACAAAAATATATAACTTGATATACAAGAAAATATCGAAGGTAAGTCATTTTTAACTATGTAAATTATATAATATTGTATGAGCACTGCACCGTTATACACATAATTAGCATCAATATGTTCGGTAATTCTCTAGTTTGGACATTATTTTCCCATAACAATTTACGTCAATGACAATCAGTATCGTGAAGGATTTTAAAAAGGTTAAATAATGTATTTTATGAATGTTTATACATACCGATTAAATATCCTCAAATCTATAGCAAACATTTTTAGCCTATTGGCCCAATGTGTACTAATTTGAAATACAAAATATATAAAATAATTTCACAAATTTCTATGCCTATAAATTGAGAATGTGATTAGGTAATATTCTTCGAAAAACAATGGCGCTTAAGCACAATTAGAAGTGATATGAATTAAATATATACTTGAAATGTTCGTCAACCACGATCAACATTTGAGATATCGTCGCAAACCTTGATATTGTATTATTGGCACAACTTTGCATTAGAGAAATAATTTTGAAACGTTGGCATTATCTACTTGTAAGTTATGTTTCCTTGCAATATATGTGAATATTTGTTTTAAGTAGAAACTAAGTGTGAATAATATCATAACAATCATTGTATACAAAAACTTTTCTCGCTTAAAATTAAAATTTTACTACAAAATATTAGACTTTTATTGGGTAATTAATTCACATATTAATTTAAACTTAGTACGTCCATGCTTAGTTAAAATTTTTCTCTGGAAAAACCATGATAAAATGTACTGTTATTAAAAAAATAAAACTCCTTTACGAGACGGAATTAATCCGTTAAATATAACGAACTTTTAAAGATTTACATAAAAAAGAACAAAATAACTAAATGCCCTGCCTTTTTAACTAAAAAGACATTAGAAATAATTTTAAATAAGGTAATTATATTTACTTTATATCCTCATGTGCATTTCAACAATATGATGTATGCTTTACTCAGAATATGTTAAGACCAAGTCAATAAACATTATGTAATTTTAAAAAAAATGAAACATGAAGAGTAACGAGTATTTACTAGATGCTTCCATAGAATAGTATTTTAAGGTATATATTATATACGGTACTGTATATTATTCTTAATTAGTAATATATAAAATAAACTAACTTCAATCTACTGTGCAAAACAACAATTTGAAATCTGGTAAAATTTATTTTGTAGGAAAATGTATAACAAAATATATACTTTAAATGGAAATTCGAGTTATTTTGTGATCGAAAAATACGTATTTAAAATTGGATAAACACTAAAACAAACTTCAAAATTAATAAACAAAAGTAATTAAGAACAAGTAGCGGGCTGGTTTTAAATTATTTTATACAGGCCATATCTAAGAGTTATTTTTTTTTTGTTTTGAACTTATTTGTTTTGTTTTTCCCTCATTTCTGACTACACAAAATTTAAACGTAGCTGCCAAAACCATTTTTTAAATTAGTTTAACAGGGCTAATGTAATATATACTGGTTGTCATTTCCCTCAAAACACCAATTCGCAAAGTATCCTAATAACTATAAAATTGACACTAAAACCACTATGAAAACCCTATATTTGGCTCTAATTATTACTTTTAATTTATTGAAATCTGAAAGTTAATCCTATAATACAATATGTATATCCAAATATTTAATAAAAATTAAACATGGGAGAATTAATCATGCTGACCGTTGTTTTTTTGTTTTGTTTTTTTAGTTGTTTTAATAACAAAAATGATGTACCCTATTTTGTATACACAAACCCTTCAAAAATTATGTCTAAGAATTAAAAATTATTACAAAATATTTCGCTTGAGTTTTCACTAACTATGTACTTTGAATACATTGCTGGACAGATCACTAAAAAACATCTGATTAAATTTCTTCATTAGCTGCAGCAACATTCACATGCTGATAACATATTCGAATCACCTAATGTTTATGAAAAAAATCGATATATTACTATTCATTTAATTTAATTTTGAAATGTAAAATTAGTATCATTAGAAAAAAAAGGATTTTTTTTAATAAGTGAAAAGATTGTATTTTAGCAACACATAGTTTTCTAAAAAAGTTTAATTGTAATGTTGTACAAACAACAATTTAATTATTCAGGCTCAGTCAACATACTTTGTGAATCTCATTTCATTTGGTATAAGTAAATATTTGGTTATAATGGCACTGGAATAATATAGCCACAATGTTTTTCATATCTTGAAGTGACTACCGGTATAACCATTCCTGAATGGACTATCTCGTATCTTTTTGACTGTTAAATTTATATCACTTAAGTAACAATTTACTAATTGTCTTTAATTTTTAATGCTATATTATTTATAATGTACATCTTTCCTGTATTTCTTCAGTAGAAAATATACACAAACTCAAGGTTTTACAATCAAATAAAACAATGTTGATAAGATTTTTAATAAAACAAATTTATTACCAAAAACATGCAATGGAGATTACAGTATATTGAGATAAGAAATGAAAATACACTTGACAAATAATAAATAGCAGGATTTATATATTCAAAATGAAATGTAAATGAAAAAAGTAAATCGAAACTTAATGTAACTTGATAATAATATTTTGAAGGCAAAAACTAAAATAAATAGAATACTTCCTGAAACCCAGTAAGCTATTTATTACAAGTTGTATGTATGTATAACCAATCCATAAGGGAAACAACAAACAAACCATTATTAAAAACTAAAATACTTCTATCCCTTATTTTGATTTACTTTCTCTAACATCTCAAAATTTTCAATTTAATTATAGATTTACTTGACTTATATATTGTATTGCTTTGTTGAAAAAATAAACCATTTCCAATGCACTCTGTCTGGTAAATGATCATGAGCTCTTTTTCTCACGCTCAGCCTCCTTTAACACGTGCTTCATCTCGTAATTCTAGATTAATTTGATTTGAAATTCTTTTCAAGGGCTTTCTATGGTATAGTTTCATCCAGCTGTCCAAGACATGTCAATACAACGCTATTTAATTTCGTTTAGCTCTTCTTTAATTGAATTCACTTTTTGCTGTTTCCGACGATATTCATTCCTAATCCAAACAGGCCACCAAATCTTCAAGATCTTCTCAGGCATCCAGTTACAAATACTTTAGATTTACACACTCTTCATTCGCCGTGCCACTTTTCTATGGGGCGATCTCATTGTGTCACGTGACCAAAATGCTTACTCCGTAGACATATATGTTAAGTATACACACTTTTCAAGGGGCGGGGCCTATATGTCATGTGACCAAAATGCTGCCACCTGGTTGGTTCTGTTCTCAAATCTCCCAACTTCAACTTACACCTTTCCCCTAATATCTGTGAGACTATGTGCAAAGACACAGACGTCCTCCTCATACCTAATCTATATCCTCCGATCTGCATCTCAAATCCCACTACAGCCTTCTTCTCCACCTTATGAACACTGTCCATACACAAGAACCAAAGGTGACAGTAGTAATCTTTATCTTACTCCATCAGTTGGTTTACCGTCAAACGTCTGAGGACTGGTCTAATATACCAGTTACAATAAAACAAATTATATAGTACCCAGTTAAAGGATTTCTGTTAATTAATTTCATTGAGTTTACAGTGTCATTGAAGATAATAGTATAGTTGTACTGCATCTGTGGAAATTTGTTTTGAAAAGCAAATGCTATTAAATCAAATGGAGCTTGTCTAATAGAGCAATGGGGTTTGCTACTTGCTCGCCATTAATAATGCCACATTTATAGTGGAAATGAACTATTCATTTAATCTGTAAAGGCTGTCTTTTTAAACAGTTTATAGATTTAAAAACGGCTGCGATGTATAATATTTTATTTTACAATAACTAAGTGTACTTGTGTAGAATGACTGTTGCTTTCAAAAAGATATTTTAATTTTATTTTTTTAAGTCGTGAAGGACCCTTGAGAATCGTTGTAGATTGTAAGTTCTTTCACATTTAAATGTTGCTGTATTAATGGCAAAATTGCTATTCTCTATTTGTACATTTAGGTTGTAGTATTTACGTTTCCACGTTAAAAAATTGTCCTACCTAGATTAAGTTAGGGTAATAGTGGTACACGTTTGATATATCTATTAATCTACTATTTCCCATTATTTTTCCAGCATCTCAAGATTTTTTTTCGTATTCCCCATATAGTACCTTGCATCATTGTATTACTCTGAAATATATTATTGGAGCAATTTATAGTATAATTAATATTTTATTGATATTTTTCAGCACAAAATTTATTGAAGATAAATTTATTAAAACGTTATGTTTCAGTATTAGGAATTTATACCATACCTTATTTATTTATACTTAATATATATCTCCATTAATTTATGATGTGTCAAATGAGGCACAATAATGACATGTTATTGTGTTGTTAGAAGTTTATGGAAATGAAAGAATTTTGTTTGGGTGATATTTTCATTTTGTTAAATGTACTTGTAGCTATTTTGATAGATGTGGTTTTTGTTAATATTTAATTTTGGAATTTTTAAATGTAAGCAAAAATAATAAGTACATTAACATCTAATTAATTATTGCTATAGAGGTCACAATTTATATATTTATCGTATACACGTCAGGTTTTATAAGAGTTTCTTTATAAAACTAACTCCAATGATAAACAAAACTATTTTATACGATAAAAAAAATGTTTATTGAAAAATTATAAATATACCTACAAAATAGGATAAACTTACATGATTTCATTTGGCAGTTTGAAAGTAAATGGATTTTTTTTTTTCAAATTTAGAATGTAAGCTTAGTTTTGGAATTGCATAACTCTAGATGTACCTAAAAATTAACAAATGTTTGGAATTTAAAAGGGTTTTCTCCAGTTCCTTCTTTTTTAGGAACACAATAAGGTGTAATCGTGTGTGGAATTTTAAGATATATACGAATTATTATCAATTTCGAAATCAGAAAAAGAAATTATACTCAACACACTGAAAAATCTCAGCATTTTTTTTTAATTATTTCTTTTATTATTACAACGTTTTATTATTTCAGCATATCAATACTATTTTTCTAGTTGAACATAAAATATGTACGTATTTAATAAAACAAAAAATCTCTTAATTAAAATTGTTAATTTATTCTGATAGAATTACACAAGTATTATTATGATAAAAGGATATACTATTCATCTTATTTTTGCTGTATAATATATAATCTTTTCTAAAATCATGTTTGTTTTTCTACTGTCATGCAAAATTTAGTTTTTATAATTTCAAGATTGATTTACTTTACAACAGGAAATATAAATCCTTGAAAAACTATTTTTTTTATCTTTTGTTTATAAATATGCTAAATAAGAAATTTCTCAGATAAGTTTTCTCTTTGTATGGCAATATTCAGGTCGTTTTCCTATTCTCATTATAATATTGTAGCATTTGTTTCGTTGTGTATTCCTTCTTCATACATATGAGGTCCTGTTTTTAACAAAATTTGGTATATGACTGACTTGAGTGTACCTAACGAAATTGATTACAATAATTATGTAAATTACGTATTGTAGGTATGTAACTCAACCATGTTATGCTCGGTATGTAAATTATGTGCATTGAGATGTAATTATGCAACATATGCGTTAATAACATTACCCAGGAAATGCAATAATTAACAAGTTGAAAGGAAAATTAATAAAGGAAATTAAATAGAAAACGGAAATAATATTAACTTCCAGATGTTTACGACAACTGGTTACAAAGCCCAAAGTATTTTTGTAAACTGTTGAAATTCAGAAGATCAAAGGGAATTTGTATATTTTTGTATTAGTTTTAATCAAAAATGAATAATTAAATAATGTAAATATATGTTAACATTAAATAGTTAGAATAATTCATAATTGAATATCAAATGTAAAATGGAATTTAATAAATATCTAAAAAATCTCACAATTTTAATTAATAAAAATTACATATTTTATATCTTGAGGCTGAATGTCTAATGTTTTTATTTTTATTTTTGTTTCATATAAAAGAGTGTATTATTATTTAGCCTAACTATTTTTGATGTAGAGAAAATGATATAATATTTATAAATAACTTTAATAGCAATTAACTATTTTTTCTCACTTTAGCTTTTCAGAAAGGATTCCTCATATTTACAAAAATAATAACTTATTTAATTGTTTTAAAAATTTAGTGTAACAAAAATTATATTATTATTTTAAATATTTCTATAAAATACATTTGCTGCATTATTTTTGGCTGGAAACAGTTTTCGGAACTATTTTATTTACTTACACAAATATATATTTTCATGTACAATACATAATTAATGCGTCACGAAATCTTTTTTAATTTTTTGTAATTTAACATGGATTGTATTTCTTACCTAACATATTTTCGTTACTATGTTTGACAACGTGGAAGCAATAAAATTATTATTTCTATTTCTTAGAAGAAAATTTAACATTTTCATGATTTTGACTATATATATACACACACATTATGGATTATAGAACAGTCTCATAAACCATATATAATGAAACATGGAAAAGGAGTAACAGATGAATTGATGTCTGAACCGTCATAACGTCATAACCAAATTAAAACTAGGACGTCGTTCCATGGAAATGAGCTAATAAATCAACAAAGAAGGGCGTTTAAAAGCATATTTCCCGCCCTCAAAAAGTTATTACAACAGAGGATTGGTATTATCAAATTTTACCAAATGAATATACGATAAGTACAATTTATTACTTTAAAAAACTGTTTTAAAAAAATGTTACTCTGTTGATTTTTAAATAAAATTGTAATATATCTTTACAAAGGCACCAAATAAATATAGTTTTAAATATATTTATTTAATGCAATATATTAATTTATATATGTTTCAATGTTCATAATGGTTTAATACACAAACATATAAAATTAGTCTTAAGTAGCGGAACCGTTTATTTTTAATGTTAGTTCATTTCTCATTATTAAAGTAAAAATATCCTAAAATCTCTCCGTTCACAGAATAAACAATATTCCATTAAGATTTAACAAGACATTTTTATTTCAAGAATTACTGAGGCGGCAAAATTTGATGAGCTTTACAGTAAGTAACGGAGGATGGATTGCAATAATTATTATTTGATCATAACAATTTCATTTTACGATAGAACAATTCACCCTACTTACAGCAGAGTAAACAATAGTGTTTCAGTATAACGTTAACTAAATAATTTTGACTCATAATATAAAAACTCTCAGTGCGATACATAATTATAAATTCCTGGAACTGTAATGGCACAATTTTATTAAACCATGTAAAGTTTTGTTTTACTAAATTTGCCAACTCACACAACAGGAAAGAATCTTTTGCGATATGCCATGATATTGTTTCATTTTGTTTCTTTCACATTAGTTTTAAAACATATATTTAACAATGTTTACGATAATTTTGTTTGACAGATGTTGATAAACTTATGCTAGAATTAAAGTTTAATAATATCGTACATTATTCATGAATTGAAAATCAAGTTTTGTAAGTGAACTTCTGCTACATAGTATTGAAATACACTTAGTGTTTAAGGGTACTTATTTAAAAGTAATTGTTTAAATATTAATATTGTGCATAATAATAATAGTAATTGTATTCCAACATCACAACGCTCATTTATGAGTACTGTAGTTTTAGGTCTGTTGAGTTTGACGATTATTGTAGTATTTACAAAACACACAAAAAAAAATCGAATACGAGCTCACTATAGTAAGCCGACAAATCTTATTTGAATTTACTTTTTTATGTAGTCTTGGGTTATATTACTCTCTTCACCAAACCATGATCTTTGCTGATCGTGAGGCTATTAGAATATTAGAGGAGTAACGGCTTCATTTTGTCTTCTTTTCTTGTCTTTTTTATAAAGTTATAAACCAAACGTTTTATTCGCTTTAAACAACGTGTGAAAAAATAATAAATTCCCCTAAACTACAACTATAAATGCAATTATTTTAAACATTGCAGTGCTACATACTATCCTACTGTACACATCGATATATATATATATATATATATATATATATATATATATCGAGCTCAAAGCGATGTCGAAGATTTTATTACATAACCCATTAGGTTTTACCATCAATGGGATATATGTGTTAAACTAGTGCATACGACTAGACATTTCAAAGTATAAATCGATAGAAATTTTTGTAGGGCGGATAATGTTCAACCACTTGGCATGAAACCAGTTATCATAGGGGAATTTTGAGAAATTACAAAAACTTGAAAGAGTTACTATTTTAAATAACAATCTCACAAGATCAATTGGATTTTTATATGTCTAGGAGTTTATTTAGATTTAGTAGACAACATTAAAGGGAATTCGTTTCTAATTTTGTAACAAGTCGGATTAAATGAAAGCATTTGTCTATAGAGATTAAAAGAGGTCTCTTTTGTCCAGGTAATAGTGTGTCAATGCTGTACCATTCATGAGAAGCAAGTTGTAGGAAATCGTGTCATTTCTCGGTATTTATTTATTTTGTAGAATGTGTCTAACGACAATTTTATAAATCAAATAATATTAAAGCAGTCAATATATATTTGTTAGGTTAGTAAGTATTTTCAAGAGATAAACTGAATTTGTGAATATTAGGAATATTTTATAAAAATATTGATTGCCTTTAGATCAATGTCAAAAGTTTTTGAACAATTAATTCTACACGAACTTATTCGACGTAGATTAAGTTCGTGTAGAATTAATATCTATATTATATATATATATATATATATATATATATATATATATATATATATATATATATAGATATAGGAACAATAATATTCTTATTTTTGCGCCCAGATATGGTCAATTTAGCTATAATATCGTAGGAAGTGTGAATTTCTTTAAATTATATACAGTTTTGAGGTTCAAGAGGACCGAGACTGATAGATATGCATATATTGTAAGAGCCAGTGAATCTCTGAATGGTTGTTTGCCTGACTTGCCTTGGTAAGTACAATGCCGACCTTCATTAACTTTGCCGTTAAAAATAAACTGAAAACGTCGCTAACAATAAACAATGCACAAGCTTTCGCAGAAGTGAATCTATATGGAAAATCATAAATATTTTACAATGATTAGAGATACAATACTCTATTTATTTTTTAAATAAATACAGAAGGTTTCAAAAATAAATGTTTTAACTTCCGGATGTGATTCAAATAATCAAAGTATTAAAAAAAAGGACCTATAAACATAAGTCCAGAAATGTTTTTTAACCGATATCTAGGAATTTAGTGTTATATATAAATAATTAGAGATATTATTGAGATTTTGAGTTGAAATGATGTGCGAATATAAAATATCAAACGGCCACTAATTATAAAATATATATATCATTATGTTTTGACTCGTATAACGTAGAATACGCAATATATATACCACATTTTGACTTAATATCTTAATACTTTCTTAATAAAAAGCTCAAAATACACAACAGAGGGATAGCGAATAGGTTTCGGATAGGAAATGTTTTCACTATTTTCATATCATGAATTAATTAAGGAATTTAGGACAGAATAATAAATTATATGTAATAAAAATTTATGTTATGCTTTTGGTTGACACGAACGTCACAAGTTCTCGTGAGATAAGATAATCGGTTTTATAAATGATCTCCTCCTAAACCATTCCACTGGAGCTCAAACGTCACTTACCATCCAGAAAAATTGTTCCTTAGATCCAGTGTAGATTGTCTTATACTCTCAGTTTACATTTTCATCTGACTCCCTGCGGGCCGCTACTATAAGATTATAAAACATTAATCCCCCCCCCCCCAAGTAGATTTTTTATTACTTGATCTGCAATGGTTCAAAAAATATACCGCAGTTCTGATACTTTGTGGACACTGTATATAAGAAATTTTAAAACAAGACTGTTTCCAAACTGAATATTTTAACATAAATGGCTACACGCAATTAAAATTCTACAAAATCATTTTGACTTATTGTACAATATGTTGAGATTGCAATTTTATTTACAACGATAGTACTGAATATATTCAGTGGTTCTGTTTTAAAGTGTATGGTAAGTGACAATTAATTATTAGGGTAGATGCGAGTACATTTAGTACAATTATTTTTTAAATATTTTTTAGATATTGTAGCGTAGTAATCAAAGGAAGTATATATAACTTCCTATGAAATGAAAAAGGAATGTTCTTTAGCTTGGAATAAGCGTAAATTTATTTAAAATTGTATTTTGTAACATGTATTACTTTTTAATTTTTTCTGCTATATTAATTTATATTGTGTACGGTATGGGAGGAAAGATTCTGTTTATTATTTTAGAACTACAATTATAATTGTATTTTATATCAGTATCCGTTCATTATTTGGTGGATTCTATGTTTTACCAAGGGTCATTTCTTTATCTCCCTTGAATGTATCTTTTGTTCCATTACGAATCTTATTGCAAATAAAATTCATTAGAACGTTTAGATCAGCAAAGCTTTTTATATTCTGGTTCAAAAAAATGTTGATATATCAAAACTTCATCTAATTTATCAAATTAGTTATATATAACCAACTTTGTCTTGGATCCTATCCTTACTACATTTAAAAAAAGAGAAATAACACTTAAACTTTTATGTGTATTTCAGTTAAAGGTTAGCATCGAAAATTTCGAGTGTGTGCTATGATACGATGTAATTAGTTCGAGTTTTGAAGTTAGTAGAAAATAAATTAATATCCTACTTTCGTAGTGTATTAGGACATTTTTTTTATTGCTATTATGGCCGATAGGTTTATCCTTTGAACAACAAGGGGAAAAAATCATATTACTTGTATTTCATATTGTTTTGTCTTTACAATTACCAACATTTTATAAGTAAAATTAACGCTTTCCTTATTAATAATAAATACAGTTAGTTTTGACCAAATTGTTGCGGAAATGAAATGCGTATTCCACGAAATTAGCTGATTAAAGAAGATTTAATTGAATGTATGACATATTAATGTCTTGATTAAATCCTCTAAGCTTATTCTAGTGTTCATCCATGATTCGACGTTTTAATCTAGTAATAAAAAAAAATATAAAGAGACATTTAATCAGACTAATAAATACTAGTAGAGACAATAATTAATAAATAATAATTAATTGAAATTTTAAATTGTATCTCCTTTATTACATAAACCATCATTTTAAATATATTTCTTAATATAGGAGATGAGTAAAATAATTTTATTAAACGTCGGATAATAATTCGCTGTCTCAAATAAATATATAGATTTGCATTAACCTTCGAGTACTATTATACTATAAATAAAGTTTTCTTTCCAAAACATGTCGTTTCTTATATAAAGTCTATAATTACATGCTAACGTAGAATGACTTTTAACTTAAATATTAACTGATACAATACGTTCCAAAATCTTCAGTTAATTAAACCAAATAACACATCATAAAAAGTTATTACAATGCGATTATTTTTATATGTTTTTTTACAAATACTCCTCTGCTCGCAAGAGTCTATCATGTGTTCAGATTCCTCGTATTACATTCTATAATATTTTGCTGTAATTATGTTTTTATTGCTTACTTGTTTTGGGTATTAAATAAAAAAAAAAGTTTCAACTACAGTGTTGTTATATTCAGTGATACATAAGCTACAATAATGAACCTATTAGACAATGGGTTTCATTCACGTTTGATTTAATAATTTTTTTTTTTTTGAAATTCGTGTTCAAGTGTTATATTATTGATACAAGTATTGTTATAGAAATATGTTATAATGATATTGAACCTTTTATTATTTATATAATAAAAATCGCTAAGTTTAACATTTAAAGAAACGTAGGCAATTTGTTAATTACGTTGAAATTGTATTATCTTATTTACTAAAATTATGATTTTATAATTGTTGACAGTTTAAACCAAAGGAATATTAAAAGAGGTATTATCGACGTATTTAGAAGGGTTCGATAAATTATGTTTCTACCGTAGCATAGCTAACTTATTCATAATGTAAATGTTAGGTTCTGAAGTGTGACGAATACACGCGTTGGCTTAAAGATCTCTTTATTCATTATTCAAAGTAAGAATGGATGCTTTATTCTCTCTTTATAGAAAGACTATTTGCAAAGCTAATGAAGTTCAAAGAAAATCTTAAAGACTCTGGAGAATCAATTAACCACGCGTATTGTATGATGACTCAAAATTGTACTTAAAAATCATCATTAATCTTCAATATTTTAAATTTGATTCTATAAAATTTTGTATTGGTTCATTAACCGTATAGTCACAATATAATTACTCCTTTGTAGTCAATCATCCCAGTATATCCCATTCATTTGGTGCTCGTAACTTATTTTAATATTATACGTAATCTTATTTCATTTCTGTTGTATGCAAGTGTTTCTCTAATTGTTTTCGTTACAATCACCCATCATTTATAGTACGGATACGAAAATTCCTAGGCACCCTTGTAAGATCTACACCCTTTGTCATAGCGTTTTCAGTTCCCTAGCCACTAAAAAAACATTCACTATGGTATTAGTATTATACCATAAATATAGCTGTCTTTCAAATATATAGGGTTTCCCCCTTTAAATATTACTTCTATGCGTCCTTATTCCATAACTTTATAAGGTGTCTTTTATGAAAAAATACTTCCCCCTCATACGTTGCCGAAAATATTTGGAAAATGAAGCAACTATTGCAAATACTTTGGAACAATTATATCTTTTCATCATAATAATCATATCTTAAATAATACGTTACTTCTCAGGCTATATTTTATTTTGACAAGTTTTGATAATAATTATGTCTTTTTTGCGCATGTTAAATTTCTACATTTAAAAATTTTTATTTTCTTATTAGTGTTAAATATTTTTCACACATTTTTGTCAATGTTGTTGTGATTGTTTTTCTAAAAGTTCAATAGTTGAATTAAAAATTTATGCATTGAAATTAATTGAACATGTATTTTATATGAAGGTGAGTTTATAAACATAACTTGTTCTCTTAGCCTTAAGCTATATTATTAATTGAATAGAGTTAAGTTCATACGTTCTTTTGTGTAAGTTCTTCACTTCATTTGTACTTTTAAAACTTTTGTTTCACTCCTGCATTAGATTTAATGTATGCCTTCGTATCAACCTTATGCCGAGATATGCACGTGTTATTATACTGTTAATTTTAGGAAAGATAAACTGGTCAACGTTGATTTTCGCTATACTCAACTCACAACTATGTTTTATTATTTGAATATGTCAGTTCTCCATTTACAAGCGGCTCACAACACTATACATGCGGAGCTATGTGGTACATTATAGTAAAATATCTGTTACTGCTGTTATTTATGCATATATTTAGTGCTAAAATATAAACATAATCTTCTTTTTTTTAATTATAGAGGGTATAAAACCATTGATAACTTTGCTTACATGTCTGATCTAAACAGTTTTCCTGTGGAAGATGTCATACATACAGGCGTTTTAAATTCTATGTTCTCCAAGTTTAATAATAATTACTGGCACTTTACTTTAAGCTATCAACAGAAAAAAAATATGTATCTAAAAATTCAGCTCCTTTTATAAAACTTTCTATTAGTGTTTTGATGAATCTGCGTTAAGCTGCCTTCGCAGAGCTAGAAAATTTATATTTAAAAATGTTGTATGATTAGTATTAAAATAACAACTTAGTTTTTTTATCAACAGACTTTAAAAAATTAGTATTTTTTATCAAACAACGGTAGATTTATTACAGTAACTCTGATTTTCGGCAAGGGAAAATTTTTCTCAGATTTAGTACTTTATTATTAACTGTTCCTCGTTTTACAATACAGCTCATAAAAGATTTTTCCCATAAGTTACAACAATATCATTATAACGAGCTAGTAGTTTCCATGGCAGTCGAAGTTGAACGTGAAATACAAATTTCTGTATATTTTAATATACGGAACAAATAACTTCATCTCTCAGTTTAAAAAAAAAAAAAAAAAAAAAAAAAAAAAAAAAAAAAAAAAAAAAACTGATAAATTATTTCGAGGTTTATTAAAAACATGGGATATTTACAGAACACTTAGCTTAGTGGTAATTCTATACTCTGGCAAAGATAAATAAAATTTTAATTGCGTTAGGATTCGTCGTTCGAGTTGAATAATTCTGTGACTGTACATAGTTTTATTGGTTATTTTGAATTTTTGTAAAAAAAATTATAAAGATATTTCCATATATTTAAACTCAAATCAACACTAATTTCTCGTTAGGATATTAAATTTTTTTTATAAAATAACTAAAGGTCGTAGGTGAACTTGTAAACGCGTACGATGGCGAATAAACAAATCGGGTGATTTTGATTATAAGTAGGCCTACTGCAATACACAGCATGCATTAATAACTTTTGTTGTTAACGGATTTTGTTTTGCAAAAGTCTCCTTTAATTAATGCTTTAGAAACAAGTTGTGAGCTAAGAGAGTTCATTGAAAATAGTAATATTTCGTACCTAATATTTTAAGGTAAAAGCATTTTTTTTATTTTAAACAAAGTATTTATTAATGTTTTTATAATATGGCTTTCCATTATGTAAACCGAAATTTTCGTTAATTATTTAATCAATTTACATCCATAAAATAAATTTAAATATTTATTTTTAACGGGTAGAAAAAAACAATATCTTAATGAGAAAAACAAAATTATTTTAGATAAAAGTGCAATTTAAGTTCAGTAGTGCAAGAAGAGTTTTATTTCTTCTTTTAAGTAATACATTACTCTTTAACAGAAATGAGGAAATATTTCAGAAAGTAATACTCTTGTACTCCATGTGTTATGTTGACTTGTTTTTATTATTATAACTCCTCACTTTCATTAAAATATTCATTTCTAACAACGAGTTAAAGTCCCTTATTCATGTCATGAATACTAATCAAGACCTTAGTACTTCTAAATTCCTGAGAGGGAAATTGTATTCAAAGTTGTTAAAAATAATTAGTTTAGTTGACCCCAATAAACCATATTATTCTCTTGCTAGTTATTTACTGAATATTCTTTGCAGAAAAATGTATAATTAGCATTTAACTATATATAACAGTATGCATAATTAAATAAAACTATTGTGAATATTGAATAATATAATCCTATAGACTCTAACATAAAATGTTTTACCATAAATAGGGGTGATAATGTGAAAAATATTATAAACACATCTATAACATCATAATTATTTTGTTTTGTTTTTTCTTCTCTTTTTGAAACATTTAATAAAAGTTATTTGCTAGAAAAGTTCTGAAATGATGGCTTACTATTTATTTTCAAAAATTCAAATTAGCTAGTTTTGAACTAATCAAGATATTCAATGTAAATGTTTTTGTCTGGACAGAAAATTGCGATATCTCTAATAACGACTCATTAATTATTTAAATATCACGAAATGCATCATATTCGAATACAAAGCATAAATTAATTGTATCATTTAACTTTAAAAATTAACATAGATAACATAATTCGTAAAACATCTGTTAGCCTAAAGCTTGTTGAATTTATGTAGTGTATACGGATCTCCTCATTCATTATTCAAAAGTGAAAGAGGACACTTTTGTGTGTCTCTTTACAAAGTAATTTTGTAAAGATAATGAAGCCAAAGAAAATTTTGAGAACTTTTTTTGTGAGGATTGAACATGTAAGTAAACATTCGGCTTCTGTTAATTTGAAAAAAAATGTAATAATGCATTTAGTACTTCTATCACAACTATAGTTTAACAACCAATAGTTAAATTATTTTTCATTTTTAATATACTTGTAGATAAAAACAATTTGAACAATTCTCTGATGGATTTAGTTTACTAACTAAGCTTTCTACATGAAGTTATCATTTATGTAATTCTAGTATTAAACAATAAATAAAGCTTCAAATAACTACTTATTCCACCCTTACATTTCCTCCCATACAACCTAACAGGCAAACAGCATGGGGTACACACATATATATATATATATATATATATATATATATATATATATATATATATATATATATATATATATATATATATGTACTGATTACCTTTATCGTTTAAAACATCATATACCAAAAAGTATATACGAATTATTTAAAATATTATTTTAGTTCTTAATTAATTGTTAATTCTCCTTCACATTTTGGAAATAATATTGTATTACAATTGCGTAGATGTAATCATTATAATTACATTTTGTAATTCAGGAAATAATAACAGCATTAAATAAATATATAAATTTTCAGCTCTTTCTTTTTTATTTAAATTATAATGAATTATGTTTCCTAATTTTTATTCCTGAGCAGGCTATGACTCCATACATTAAAATTTTAAGTAATAATCAGAAGAACAAGTATTATTTTGAACAGTTTGATACATAATATTTGTTTTGTGGATATTATAAATTTAGTTTACGAAGTATGCCCAGGAAATAAAAGCAAGCAAATAATTCATAATTAATAGAATACATTATTGATGTATGATTCACTTAAATCTGTTAGCGTGTGATATTGAGTTTTCAGTAAAAATAATTTATACGAAAGCATTAAAATGTACTCAAAGTGACAATGTAGTGGAAATTTCACAGAAGTAGTATTTGAACATTAAAACTATCAGACGTTTATAATTCAGTATAGAAAATATCGCATTATTGGAACCATTAAAATATGGTAATGAATATCAATGCAAAACATTTATAACTGATTTCAAATGATATAATGAGTAAAGAATATTTTATTTTGTAAAATATATGGTTACTTGAGGGAGAAATATCAGCCACACGTAGTGTGTTTTATCAGAGAACAGAACATAAGAGCCCAAAGCCACGTCTACACAGGAAGATTTGTTTGCAGACTGTACGTAGATTGTTTGCAGACTGTATGCAAACTGTTTGAAAACTGTAAGAAGACTGTATGTATAAAACCTTTGGAGTATGGAAACAGTCTGCAAACAGACTACATAAAGTTTGCAGACTGTTTAGAAACATTGTATCCAATACAAGTATGTTACTTGTTTTGCGTCCACAATAGAATTGGACCTCTAGTATACACAGTCAGTGCATCTAGCGATGCCGAGTGAAGAAGACGTACTTATGGCTTGTGCGTGTTTTGTATTGCTTAATTATGTGTCTACTCTACCAAGGAAGAGGAGGTGGTGGACACGAAGAGTGCTTGAGGAAGGTACATACTAGGGCGGGAATCTCATTTTGGGGTTACAAGTATTGCCACGGAAACCCTTGAAGTCAGCTTCGAAAAAAAGGAAGAGTTCAGAGGTTTTTTCAACTCTGATGAAGGGCAGGTTCCCTGGTAAAAGGATTTCTCCTGATTCTACCACGGCTCTTGTATTTGTATGTACAATATTATAAAACAAAACTACTATGTTATGTGCATTTTTTGCGGTTTTGTATGCATTTAACTACCGGTATGGGATTACACATAAGGAATATGATTATTTCCTACTTCTATTTTAATATTGAGTATTTTAAGTTTGTTGACAACACATATCGTTTGTTTCTGGTCTCCAGTCTCAAAACACGTCCACATACGAAGACTTGAGACAAAATACTTGTTTCTTGTATGCGTGTTTTCCATTTCGTTGGAAAACAGAAAACATTGTATCTTGTCTCTAGAAACACGAGATTTGTTTGTCATTTGTATGTCAATTGTATGCAGACTGTTTGCAAACTGTATGCAGACTGTTTCCAAACATTATATATGTCTCCCGATTGTATGTATATTGTTTTTAAAAAGTCTGCAAACGTCCCGCATACAAATGAGAAACATTTGGGAAACCGTCTACATACAATGTTTCTGGAAACAAATCTGCCGGTGTGGACGAGGCTTAAGTGACAAACAATAATATATCGTGGAAATATTTTTTCTGAATATATATATTTATATATTTCTTAATATATATAATATAATATATAATATATATATATATATATATATAATATAATATATAATATTATATAATATATATAGTATAATATAATATATATATTAGTGAAATACTATATATATTGACAGTTACGACTGTAATGCTTTGAAATAGCTTCCATTGAGATATTGGGATAAAATTTATAGGTAATTCATTTTGTTTGGTTCCGATGGTTTGATTGTTAATCAGATCTTTAAATGACATGATTTTCGTATAAATTTCATATTTGAATAATAAATTTAAAAAATTGTTACTTTCATAAGGTTGTAACGTGAAGGATCATACACAGCTACATTAGTGTATATTGCAAATATTTAAACATCAGAAACACATAGTATTGTTATTTTATACTTTATATACATAAATAAAGCATATAATAGTTTAAGGCTTGCTGAATCCATGTAGTATATACGAATCTACTCATTCATTTTTTAAAAGTCTAAGAGCACACATTTTTTTTTTTTTTTTTTTTTTTTTTTTTTTTACAAGGTAATTTTATAAAGATAATGAATTCAATGAAAATTGTGAAGTCATATCACAAATAATATTTAATAAAGGCTTGAACAAGTAACTAAACATTCTGCTTTTTTTGTTTTTATAATTTACTTTAAAAAAATGTTATATTGTCAACGTTTAGTTCCAATGGTTTTATTGTTATTCATTATTCAGACTCTGAAATGACATTTTCATATAAATTTCCTATTTGAATATTACTTTTAAACAATTGAATAGCTTCATAAGGTTTTACAGGAAGACTCATACACATCTACGTTACTGTAAATTGCAAAAAATTAAACATTAACAACATTAACAGATAGTATTGTTATTTCATACTCTATATACATCAGTGTTAATATTATTAGAAGGATATTTTCAGTCTTCACTCTGTTTGTAGCTTTATTCCATACAGAATACAGTAATCTACAGACACAGCGGAAACTGGATGTGCCTTCAAAATATTCATTAAAATGTTAATATTGACTTGTACTGACTACGAAAACCCCCTAACCCAACTATGCAATAATTTATACAAATTCTATGTTTTAGTTGTATATGTGTGTCAGCTTGGAAATACCACCAGTGAGTGGGATAACAGCTGCCGTTACTATCCAATAAGCGAGAAGAATATGGTGTGGATTAAAAGTATTTATATAAATATATAATTTTAACTGTAATATAGACGTACGACTTGTTAGAATATAGTAAAATAAAGATTTAAATGTCGGCAACCCACTAAATTGACTTCTATTTATTATCCCATCTTGTCTGTAGTGCTTTGAAGTGAAGTTGACTTCATCTTTAGAACATTTGTTTTTGTTTTTAAATCAAATGCTAATAAATTGAATGAAGCTTCTTTAATGATTCTCTGCGTGCTCTTCATTAATAATGTACGTTTATGCTGGAAATGGAGGATTCATATCCAGTCTGTAACAACCGGCTATCCTTTATATGTCGCATATTATATTATAATAACTAAGTATACGTTTGTTGAAAGAATTGTTTAAAAATAAATTAATGTTCTAATAATATTTACATTTCTTAATAAACATTAGTAGCTTTTATTATGTGTTGATAAATTTAAAATTCCTTATACAAGTAAAATTTAAATAAAACTCTGTAACACTCATATTAATAAAATTAATACTTTATTAAAGTTTACCTGTTTCTATTTGTATGATATTTCCAAACAGGTCTTATTTTTCTTGGACCGATGATATTATTTCGAATCCATACAGTATGAAAAATGTTTAGATATAAATTGAACTTAAAATTTTGGAACTTTCCGTGCATTATAAATTCTGAATAAAATTATTTATTTTTAACTTTAATGTAATAGCAGATATTTCTTGTTGAAACTCCATATTCAAGGATAAAAAAAGCAAAAGCTTAAAGTTTCAAATATTTTAATAGTATAAATGAGCTACAATTGTTTCGCCTTGCGGCATCATCGGGCTACTGATAATTTACAGGTATCTTTACAGGAAAAATGTTTTTAAATATATGTTTTACATCAAATATACCTGTAAATTTATACTATTAAAATATTTGAAACTTTAGCTTTTGCTTTATTTTATCCTTATTTATTTTTTATTGTGTTGAGACTGCTTTTACTAGCTCGTGTATAAACAACAGAAACAGGACATCTTACTTACAACTTTTGTCCAAAAAGACAATTTCCTTTTCTACCGTTAAAACAATGTGGCATCCGTCTAGAACCTAGAGTATTTCGAATGGTCTTAAATACATTATATTTTTATATATATATATATATATATATATATATATATATATATATATATATATAAACTACAACATAACAAAAAATTTGAGAATTCCCACGTAAATGTCACATTCAAAAATTTATTTGAAAAAACAAAATTATTATAATAAAGTAATTATAAACTTTGTAAATAAATAGTAATACTCGAACTCATTTATAGAGCACTTTACTAACAACACCCAGACATTTCAAAATCTGTCTTTTCTGACTCAGTGAACCACAAAATAAATATTCCATGAAAAACGCAACATCTTTAAAAATAAAATTAATTTACATGATCCGGCAAAATCAATCTTAAAATCATCGTAACAAAAGAATAAATTAGATAACATAGAGGAAAAAGATAGACTTTAGGAAAGAACGTATATAGAAATATGGCATTGGTAAATAAAATGTATATACACAGCCATAACAGAGGAAAAAAGACATTGGTGATTAGCGTCAATAATGATCGGAGGGTTAGCCAAATACAAATAAGCAACACCAAGAAAAAGTCGATTAACTTCTTGAAATTTACTTTAAACATGTTCTTATTTGCCGCGTAGTAAAATTGCTATAATTAAAAATCTCACATTTAAAATTTAATAACTACACATGAAATTAATTGTGAATTACTATGTAGAAAAAAATTAGTACTTTATGGCAATACAAAATTTTTTAAATGATCTTATTACTGTTTATTGTTTGATTGTTTTTTGTTTTTTTTTTGGTTTTTTGGTTTTTTAAATAAGATTATCACCCTAACATTATATGTTTTTTCGACTTGATTAATTTGAATATATGGCTGATTGTTCATCAAAATGCATTAAAGTAACGAATGACCTAATTGCAACACTCATGAGTACCTAAGTGGGTGTGACTGCACTAATTATGAAGACTACGAACTGTAAGTGTTGTGCCAAGTATGCAGATTACGTGCATTAAGATATTATCACGGTTAAGTCTGTTACTCACGAATTAAGCTAATAAAACAATTTTTTATGAACATTTCGTTTAATTGCAAAGTAAATTTAGTAGTAAGACAATATATTTCTATATGTTTTTAAAACAAATGTATTTTCCGTCTTTTAAAACTTAATGTTTCAATATTTATCCAGTGAATAAAATTAAATATGTACTTCTTTGTCTTTTAAAAATATACATATTTGCAATCACATATAGCCTACTGTAGAAATATATTATATGTTTCTTTTAGTTTTTGTTTTTGCAACTTAATTTTTACTTGTATATTTTAATGAACTTTAACTAAAGTCATGGAATCGCATTTGCAAGTCGCAAATATTCCACGCTAATTAAATAATAATAATGAAAAATATAAGTTTGGCAATTTTCTTGGAGAATTTTTATTGTCAGCAAATATTGGTTTTAGAAAAAATAAACTTATATAAAAAGTCTCCATTTATCTAAGGCATCATATAAAAATATAATTTATAATATTATCCCTATATGTATAACAATGAATGGCCTGACTGACTGACTCACTCATAACTATTTCTCACAATTCTGACTAATCTAGAGCACTGAAATTTGTTGGTGGCCCTTATGAGCTAATTTGGAAAAGTAAAGATGTTTGATTTCGGATGTTTGTGGTTTAAATGACTAAATTCGTGTAACTACACTAATCATAATTTTTTTATAAACACTTTTTAACCATTTAGAAGGGTGGTAATCTTTAGTTTTTCTCAAATAATCTTTTCGAAAAAATACAGCAATTATTTTTACCATAGTAGATGCTTTTAAAAGTGTGAAAAAGATTAGTAAATAAATCAAATGTGTAATAACGTTTCATTATGCAAATCTAAGAGGTGATAGACGTCTGTAGTTTATATTTTGCTGAATTTTGTGGTGTTTATATTGTGATATATAATAGAGAAAGCACTGGAAAAAATAAAAACAGGCAATTAATTATAATATATAATCACATATTAATATGCACCTACAAGTAAAAGTCCGTAATTTATATTTTCCTGGCATTTGTGTTGTTTTTAATATCTGTGTAAGTGAGAAGGCTCGGCTCGGGGAGGTGTATGGGAGGGGGGAGACATGTCAAGCCGCGCTCACCTGATAAAATGGTCATTTGCCCAGACATCTTCCGTCGGTTCAGTTCATGTACAAGCCTTTAACTCGTAGTTTACTCCTCAAGTTAAAGTACATTATTATACAGCTATGCACATGGGTATTTTTTTTAGTTCATATTTACATTTCATACACACTTCATTATTTGGATTTAGTTCTTGATTTCTACAGTTCAGAATCTGACTTATGACAAAGTGAGATTTTTACTTACAATGTTCAATTTTTTTTTACAAACATAACTTACCTATTAGATAAAATTACAGGAAAAAACGTTTTAGAGCAAAACAAGCTAAGGTGACATTCAATTAAAAATAGTAAAGTTACATGACAAGAAAGGATAATTTTGTAGATTCATAAGTGACACGATCGAATCCATGGAGTCTAAATAATAAAATGAACCTTCGCTTAAACAATACGTTTCAGTTATTTTAAATACAATATTATACATTGTTTAGAGTAATTTTAAGCAATTAATATATTATTTGTATATTGTGTATATTCTATTTTGATACAATATTTTGTCATTCCTAAACAAACAAAAAAGTGCATTGGTTAAAACAATTAAGAGTTTTCCACTAAAAATATAAGATTTTTGATTTTTAAAATGCTTAATTTAAAAGTGATGACATTATATTTGTATTTAAATTCGTATATCCCAAAATATTGAATAAACTCAAAATGCTAAAAGAAAATATTTGTAGTTATTTCAATGAAAAATTTGTTAGTTGTATACACGGGTACTCAATAGTTACTATATTGTCCATAATTAATAAAATTACTTGTTTGCTTGACGGTTCCAAACTTATGCAACAGGCGAAACAACAACTAACGTAGTAGTTACCGTACAACACCTTTACAAAATACCATGATGAACTTATACGCAACTAAGATTACATAATATGTTGATTAGCTTTATACAGTGGTAATTATGAAAAGTATAGGGATAGCCCACCTATAACAAATGCTTTGGTTTAACAAATAAATCAAACGACAAAATAATTCACTGTCGTCAGATAAAACATAGGTATATTGCAATGAAAAAAAAAATATTGAGGTGCATATTGTATATATATGTATTAAATATGTATAAATACATATATATGTATTAAATATATATTAATACACATTATTATTGATAAGACAAAGAAATAAGGTTTCAATTAGAATGGGTATAAGTGAAGATTACGACTTCATCATGGAAACATGGTCTAGATATGTGGTCATTTGTGAATCTTGAGATGTTACTTTCTTTTGGTGCTGTATTTTTTCACGTATATACTTTGAATAAATAACAACGTTTTAGAATTATTTTTAGTCTAGCAAAAAAATCTTATGCAACAAATTATCGGGATCAATTATCTTATTATAGTTTGTTGATTTATAAGTTATATTTATACGTAACTTATCTTTATTTATTTAAAAAAACAAATGAACATTGTTCTACTAATATTTTACAAAGCTGAAGAACATATACATTGAAATTTGTCGATACGTGTACTTTAAACATTAGAAAAGCCTATCTCTTCATTATTTGTATTTTGATAAAACATGAGACAACTAAACAGTTTTAAACTTTGCATGGCCAACGTTCTTCTGTTATAAATTATAAGGGGCGTGAATTACATTTTCAAACGCCTTTCTGGAGTTATTTACCATCCCATTTGCATGAAGCGACATCCTAGTTTTATTTCAGTGATGGGCTTCCGTCAATGTAATCAATTCTTTTCTCCATTATTTTGATTTATAAAATGTCGTGTTTTGTTGGTTCTGTAGTGACACTGGGTTTAGGTAACGGTAGACTAATTATGATTGTTTTTATAAAGCATTATTTATTAAATTATTGTAATGGTGCCAAAATCATGACATGTATTTTAGGAATTTTTATTCATTAACCTGTTGTAATTCATTTAGGTAATTTTCGGAAAGATACGATTATTTATTTACGTCTCGAAAAAATAAACAAGTTAAAACGTTTT
Organism: Aphrophora alni; assembly: GCA_963513935.1. Classification (NCBI taxonomy): domain Eukaryota; kingdom Metazoa; phylum Arthropoda; class Insecta; order Hemiptera; family Aphrophoridae; genus Aphrophora; species Aphrophora alni. The sequence goes on along the minus strand of OY740771.1, from coordinate 77,278,903 downwards.
CACAAAACAAGAACCACATATAGACAATTCTTTCCAACACAATAAATAAATTGTCTAGGAAAAGAGAGACAATTGTCTACAGATTACAAACGAGCGCTGAATCCCAGACCTGCTGGCAAAGTGTAGAATACTGCCACTACTTATGTGAGGCACGTAGGTACAATCATTTGTAAACATCCTTGTTCTTTAGCGCTATTCCTTTATGCAACACAATTTACACAGACTTAGTTCAAGGTAATTTACTCCAAATATATTTTAAACAAAATTTTAACGTACGTGGTTCAGTTAAGATTCCTTAAAGATAAAAGTACTTTATGTTTATGAAACATCTTAAATGTGCTGAAAACATCTGATTTTCTCTACCACTTCTGAATATAATATTGACATAAAAGTGTTCCAAACTTGTATAAAAAACATTGCACGCATAGTATGACTAAAATATTATATTATATTATATATATATATATATATATATATATATTTAATGTCCAATAACATCTATGTTATCTATGTTGGAATATTATTACCACTAAAAATATTGAACATTTTCATTTCACTATCAATTTTCGTTTCAAATGGAGAGTTTTTTACTCCGGCAACACAAAACTTTACATTATAACTTTTTTGGTAATATTATCAGTGTAAATACATATTATGTAATAAAATAATTATAATTAATCATTACTATTAGCAGAGCTCATCAAAACATTATACAATTTCCATTATAACTTAGCAGTTACCCAAAGTTAAAGTATTTACTAAATAATTTTAACTTTTACCAACTGATATTCCCAAATCTTTGGAATTTTACTCCAAAGTATATACGTATATATATATATATATATATATATATATATATATATATATATATATATATATATATCAGTTTATGTTCTAAGTGGCTGTATTTGGCTAGATATAAATTATATCGAAGTGTCTCATAATTTTTATTTATTTATTTTTAATTTTTTAAATTTCTAATAAACGAAATCTTCTTCATTATTTAATAATTCTAATATTTTGTTTGTTATTTATTGTTTATTGTTTGTATAATAATTTTTAATAATAATAATAATTTAATTGTTAAAATTCTATGCTATTATTATTTTAAAAAAGGATTTAGGCCTATACGAATGTTAATCAAAATGTGATACTGTATGCAGTCCTCGATTATCAAAGTAACTTTTCGCTCTGTATACAGATGTTAATAAAAATGTGATACTGTATGAAGTCCTCGATTAACAAAGTAACTTTTTGCTCTGTATACAGATGTTAATAAAAATGTGATACTGTATCCAGTCCTCGATTAACAAAGTAACTTTTCGCTCTGTATACAGATGTTAATAAAAATGTGATACTGTATGAAGTCCTCGATTAACAAAGTAACTTTTTGCTCTGTATACAGATGTTAATAAAAATGTGATACTGTATCCAGTCCTCGATTAACAAAGTAACTTTTCGCTCTGTATACAGATGTTAATAAAAATGTGATACTGTATGAAGTCCTCGATTAACAAAGTAACTTTTTGCTTTGTATACAGATGTTAATAAAAATGTGATACTGTATGCAGTCCTCGATTAACAAAGTAACTTTTCGCTCTGTATACAGATGTTAATAAAAATGTGATACTGTGTGCAGTCCTCAATTAACATAATAACTTTTGCTCTGAATTTTTGGCTTTCCATCGTCATGGAAGGAAGTGTCATAACTCGGGAACCAAAGAAGACAGGAAGAAGAGGGGAACGGTTTTGAGATTTTTAGAATAGGAGGAACAATAATCTAAAAGAAAATGTTTAAGTTTTCCAAAAATAAGAAAATAAAATTGGAAAATTCACGAAATCTTAAAGTCACCATAACTCAAGAAAGGAAGGTTGCACAGGTTCAAATAAAGTTTGGATTGGACAGAACCAGGAAGAAAGGGGCTTCAAAATGAGGAAATCCAAAAGAAGATCGAGCGAAGTGAACGGGAGTTATGGCGAGAGACAGAATGATTGCATAAGCCATAAAAAGTTTAAAAAAATACTAAATAAGTGGGAAAACCAAAATAAATCAAAGAAAAAAGAAAGTAAAAAATATGATAAGGTTGGCTATAGTGTATAGGCAATTTTTTGGAGATCTGATTGGGAGTGGATTAGATCGACAGTCTCGTACTAACATCCAGGAAGAAACCACGCTTCTAGTAAGTCTGAAAACGGAACTCGTCTGAGATAAAGAGCTCCAAAAGGCACACATTTGAGATAGAGTCTAAGGAAACAAAAGTCAACGTTATATAGATAATTGAATTTATTTTGTTACTATTTGTTAGAATAAGAATTTTCAGAATATGTAATAAAATAGTGTACCGAATAAAATAGTGTACCGTAATTTTAAGAAATTGATAGGGGTATAGGCTACGAAGTAACAAATCCTCTACCTGTCTCTCTTATTAAATTCTTACGTTCGATCGGCGTAAGTTAAATTAAATTACTCCTTTATAGACCGTTCGGAGTAAGTGGTGCCCAGAACGTGGGGCTTCTCCGAAATCTAAAAATAATACAATTTCATTCTTACGCCGATTGAGATGGCTTGGAAAAGTCAGTCGTCTCAAGGTTAATTTGAAACATTTTTACGTAACATAACGTCACGCGAGGCCGAGGCAAAAACTTGCACGTCTGAGCCTGACAAAACAGCTTATAGCAATTCCAATTTTATTAAAAAACTAAAATATGAATATAAATAATTATACAGTAGAATCAGACGATTAATAATATCAACAAATAAATGTAATAGAACTTAAAACAAAACAGTTATTAAGGAAATTAGATGGGATCAAAAACCTAAAATTTGCAAAAAGAGGAAAATTAAAAATCAAAAGCAATAGAGTCATAAACCATAGGGGACATAATAATAATCAGCAATAAAAAGAAATAATAATAATAATAAGAACAAGGGGGAAAAAGGACTTGAAAAGTCATTCTTGGAGAGCTTTTTTGAGATTTTAAAGGTGAAAGGGGAATAAACTAAATAAACCTAATAATAGAAAATAAAAAGACAATCGTAGGGAATAATAATATGTGGTCAGAAAAAGAATTAAAGTTAAAACGGGGGAGAAATAGTAATAACAAAAACTAAAAAGTTAAAGCCCAAAAGCGGTTAAATTAAAGTTTAAAGGGGATAAACAAGTAATAGGTTATGTATAATAAAAGGGTTTTTATGAATAATTGTTTATAAAAGTAATACAATAGGTGAAAACTAAGTCTAGGACAGCTTCTAGCAGAAAAGTTACGTATAATTCAGCCGAAAACTTAGAAATCAACAGAAGAGACATTTCTTCGCGAAAGGGAGAAAAGTGGCTACCTTTTGCGGGAAACATTCCCACAAGAAGGGAGAGTTACTTTAGTCACTCTACAATTTTTTTCTAAATTCAACTTAGAAACTCTAGTTTCAGTCGCCGAGCAGGGAAGACGTTACTTTAGTCATTCTACTAATTTTTCTAAATTCAACTTTAATAAAATTTAAAGCCAAGTATTTCATGTAGTAAAAAGTAACTTATACAAATTAACTATTTTTGAAAATCAAAAAATAAGAAGATCAATCTACATGGAAGAATAGTCAGCAAGGAATCGTAATTACTACCAGCAGTCCACAACTATAACATAACCAGGAGTTGGAAAGGAGATAATTTGAAGACACCGTAAACCATCTACAGCAAAGAACTTCACAACTTCAAGACCTTCATGTTAAGTGTAAGGTACACTAAATCTATAGAATAATTCGTAAAAAGTAAACTCATATAAATTGAAAATTCATTGGGGAAATTTTAAACATATTAGCGTCATTAGATTCAAGTAAACTCTGCTTTGGTCTAGAATAAGGTTCAAACGTAAATACGACTATTTCATTCCAGGAAAAACTATTTGTAGTCCTAGCTGGAATAGTCTAGCATTTTTTAAATTTTGTATTATTGAATAAGAAATTTGTGTCATATTAATTGTGTAGAAATATTTTGTTTGTTGTTCGCTAAAAGATAAATTGTTTTAAATTGTTTATTGGTTAAGAGAATATAAAATGTTTATGCTCAAGTGTTAATTCTTTTTATTCACCATACTGGTTTTAAACATTTCCTTTCTAAATAATTAGAGAATAGAAAAGTTATTATTATTAATGTGCTCTGGTATAATATAAAGTATAAATAAATTAAAGTGTAAAAGTAATAAAGGTAAATTCAGCGAGCAAAGAAATAAAATTCAGAGAATTTTAGTAAATTCAGATTGTAAGTTGTTGAGGACAGACTCAGACTTACAAAAGTCAAGTCTTGCAATAACTTTGATAAAGAAAAATTGTAAAAGTGAGCAACTTTGTCTTGTCCGCGATTGAAGTGACACGAACTCCCAACGAGGGGTCAAAAAGTAAAGGGGGGGTTTGTGGTGAGTGCCGTTGCAAGTAACGATAAGTGGTAAGTGGCCTCACAAAGTGAGCAATACGTGGCAAGTGGCGCTTCGACGTGGGGTTCGATACGTGGCACGTTCGGCGTAATACACACACACACGTGCGCGATCCAGATTATTTTTCGTAATTTAGAATCGAAAAAATATAACACGCAACATTTTCCAACAATACTTTAGGTTTGAAAGTGAAACCATAGAAACAATAATAATTATTAATTAATATTACTTACAACGAAACACGACAATTTATTTAAACTCTGGATGAAATAAATTTTATAAACTCTCGCTTTTAAATCTATCAAGGTTTTCTTAACCAATTATTCTTTTACTAATCCTTACTCTATCAAGTATGTTCAAGGACTCGGGTTCTTTATGTTAAACATTCAGATATTTCGTGTGATAACGAATGGAATATATCCTGAAGAAGCGTGACCATCGTTGTGACTCTATGTTTATCTGGAATTGAGATATATATTCCGAAACTAGCCCGACATAAAATAACAAGATGAACGACAGAAAACAATCAAGCCTAAATTTAAAAAAACACGCACTGGAAACAGCAGAAAAATACAATATTATAATGAAAGGATGTTTTAAAATATTGTATTACAAAATATAGCTTTCCTATAGGATTAGTGACTGAATGTAACACATGGGAGAAACGTTCCTGGAGCTTATGGCATTAAAATCATAACCTAATTTTTGTTTTGATCATCTGGATTCCAAGGAAATGGGAAGAAAAGAATTAATGACAAAGCGATGGCTCCTATAGTGAAAAACGTTTATTAGACATTGAGCGCGCGCACGCGCGCGCGTTGTGTGTGGGGGTGTATGTGTTTGAGCACTTGTACATGTGATTTAATTGTGATTGGAACATCACTCAAATTAATATATTAGAATGAGCTTTAAAATTATTACATGTCGGAAAATAAAACTAATACTGCTAATACTGAACTTATCAGAGTGCTCGTGATCCACCGTTTGGCATTTTAATAAAACATTATTTTTTAATATAGTCTAAAATTATGCAAAATTAAACAAAATGTTGAAAAGCCGTTTAATAATTAATTTTAAATATTTGTCAACTTTTAAATAATATTTTAATTATTTAAAATTGTATTTTACTGTAGTAAAATTACTTACAAATTATGGACCCTGCTTTAATGATACACTGCATCTTTACTTATTTATAATATTTTGAATTTCATTTAACTTTCATTCCAACAAAATTTAAATTTTATTTTTTTGTTTATTTGTTTCAGAACATCTGCAGATCAACTCAACCCACATAAGATTCCACCACTACTATGGTTTTAACTCACTAATCTTATTCTTATTTTAATAAATTTAATCATATAAATACAATTATTATTTCATAAAATCAAATTCAATAGCATAATTAAAATTATTATAATTTAAAAACAAAACAAAAATCAATTCAAAATCATATTATTACAATTATTTTCTAACAAACAAAAATTAAAAATTCATTCAATTATATAAATTAGTTATTATAAAGTTTAATTTTTACAGTAGTGGAAGTATGTCCAGGGCGGAGGAATTTGGTTCCCCACTGTTAACAGTAGCGCGGCGGCCTTTTTGAAAGTACCTGCCCTTTAGAAACAAAAAATAATTCAACTATCTTATTTCAATTATTTTCCAACAAACAAAAATTCAAAATTCATTCAGTTATATTATATAAATTAGTTATTATAAAGTTTAATTTTTACAGTAGTGGAAGTAAGTCCAGGGCGGAGGAAGTTGGTTCCCCACTGTTAACAGTAGAGCGGCGACCTTTTTGAAAGTAACTGCCCTTTAGAAACAAAATTGAATTCAACTAAATTATTACAATTATTTTCCAACAAACAAAAATTCTAAATTCATTTAATTATATTATATAAATTAGTTATTAGTAATTTTAATTTTTACAGAAGTAGAAGTGAATCCAGGGCGGAGGAAGTTGGTTCCCCAATGTTAACAGTAGCTCGGCCGCCTTTTTGGAAGTACCTGCCCTGTAGAAACATAGGTAATTATGTAATTTAAAATTTAAACAATATCATAAGTAAAGATGCAGTTTCAATCACTATTTAAGATTCAGTATGTAAATGTATTGTTTTATTCTGTTAACTATAATGTTTTAATTGTTTGAAAACTTGTTTTATATTTTAATGTTTGTGAATAATAAATAATGTTTTATGTTGTATTTTTGTTGTCTTTATTACAAGTCTACTTTAACTAAAACTCAGTTATAAGAGAAGCTAGGTCTGGTAAAGTTTAAAATTATCAAGAAATTAAGTAAGGAACGGTCTATTGAAAAGAAATTAAAATAATTAAAAGATACAAACAATATATGGGATTATGATAGTTCAAAAATAGTAAAAAAGACTCTTCCACTATAATTTTATATCTCTACCAAACAATTATGAAACCATCTGGTTACCTTGTATTTATAAATTTAATATTAGATTTATTTAAAATGTTACCAAGTTTTTTAATGTTTACAAATTTAAAAGCTACAACATCAGATACTTAATGTGTTGCACACATCCTTCAACTAAGAATTATAAATTATCATTGGGGTTGGTACCTATGACGTAGGTTGGGTTGTTGTGTGTTGGAAAGCATAATCAGTCGTACAGTGAATGGTGGTGATGGATACATTGATGTGAAGGACGCTGGTCGCCGAGATTTATCCCGATTTAAATTATCTGGGGTTTACCACGATTTACGTTCTATGCCGAGAGGCGACTTGAAGGGTTAGCAGCCGGATCTTACTCGATTTGAATTCCTTGACGAGGGGCATGTTTATGAACTAAAGGAAAGACGGCTGTGTCTAGTCTTAAGACTGCTGTGTTGATGCATCCAAGATATTACAGAGTACTGAAGTTATGAGATTAAAAATAATTCGTTGTAAATTGGAGAGAACTCTGGTTGAGCTTTAGGCAGTGAGAATCTAGAAAGGAACTCTTCTAACAGAGCTTACTTGTGTTTTAGCCTTAAAGCGTTTAACGGGAGATGTTAGTTTGGCTAACAGGTGATATCTACTTAGCGGAATTAGAGGTATAATTTCTTGGGGAGGTGTGCGTGATGAATGCGAGTGATTTTCATTTACGCGTCAGACGTTATCAACAATGTTCCTTGATTTAGTCAAATTTGGCACATATGCTAAGATTTACTGCTATCCTTTAAGCATGTTTGTATTTTTGAAAAATAGAATTCATTTTTTAAAAATGTAGCCCTCTGAAACGTATTTTTCACGTTTCTTCTATCCTGTGATTCTATGAACAAATGAAAAGCACACTTTGGAAGTTAAGTGTGTACACATGGAAATAATTATGTGCATGGTTACTTATTATAGAAACATCTCTTTGTTAAAATTAATGTTTGTGTTTGGGATATGTGTGTGTCTCTATTAAAGTATTGCGTAGTATAGAGAAAATTATTTGACTGAGTAAAACAACGATGTCATGTTTTCGCAAATATATCGATGTGGAGGATACGTGAGTATAAAAAGTTGAATTTGTTTGGAATGGTGTCTATCTGCCTATCCTTGTCCTTATGTTCGTGTTTTAAAACCCAAATGCGTGAACCGACTTTAATTTCAAATTTGGTTTATGGGTACATTTTGGCCTTGTTTTTTTTTGTTTTTTTTTTTTTTTTTTATATATGATTCAAAACTTAAAAGTTAGCTATCATAAAAAAGAAAACAAATGCTATTTTCACAAAAACAATAAGAACTGTTTCCAACGATTTTGATCAAATTTTGCAGAACAGTATTCTCTAAGGACACAAACAAAGAGTGTTTGTTGTCGTCTCTCTAAAAAATACCGGTTTTTGAGTAATCAGAAAAATGTCAAAAAGACGTTTCGTTGATTCAAAGATATATCTCAAAATAAACTATACCGATTTTGTTCAAATGTTAATGAATTCTAAAGATTAATTTACCAAAAGTTTGGGAAAATTATAAGAAAAAATATTTGACTACCCAAGAATTATATTTTCTATTGGAGTGTATCTATCGCAGTTACTGTCCGGCCTACCAAACCAGATACTTTTATTTTTGATATGTATCATATTTTTGTTTCTAACTTTTTGATTCTTTCCCTAAATTTAATTCCTGATAATTTAATTCCCTCTGTTTGTTTCTACTCTCTCTACCATATTGACTAGATCTACCTCACAAACTTCTATCCTACTGTTGAGTAAGGTTATTTCTGGGTCTATTTATCCTCTAATTAATTCCGAGCTTCGTTCTAATGGCTCCTCTAAATTTTGAAACAGCTTGTATATTTCCAAAGTGGTAAAGAGCACGTATTACTTTATAACATCAAAATGAACAACATTTAGATGAAGTGGAAAACATTCGAACAGTAGAACCAAGTACGTTCACAAGCTCCGGAAGAATTTCAGCTCAATATAAATCACATAAAAATTTGGTGAATGTTCTGTAGATATACTATGTATTAATTTCACTTACAACACCTTGAGCCGCATAACTATCTTGCACGGTTGCTTTATTGTACGCCCAAACATACAGATAGCGCCATCCTATTGAAAGATATTTGGCATATTTTCCCCTACCTGAGGCATAAAGCCACTCAGATATCATGTCCATGTAAAAAGCACATGCTTGTATTCTCGGTTAAAAAGAAGGAACAGTATACTTTATGTCTGCCCGTAGTATAAAAATGTGTTTACTTTAGAAAAGTGTTTGACATGGTTGAAAATCAAATGTGGAGTCTCAGTATCCCCAATCCTAGCGTTTTGCGTTTCACTTTTCCACTTAGGGATTGCAAAAGTTCAGTGCAAACGTCAAGGCTTGTCGTTAGTGTTCAACTTTTTGTACCAGTTGTGGTTTGTGTTGCTAAAATCGAATACATTTTCTCTAAATACGTCACTCATTAAGCCGTGTGTGACACCTGTAGTTCTAAGCTAGCCCGTGTTGTCGACACTTTTGGACACAACTGGTTTTTGTGGACGATATGAACTTTTAGCGGGGAATATTCAGCCATTCGTTCGGAATTGCCACACACAAGCAATACAGTTTCTGTGAGAAGGATTATTTTCTTATTTGGTGAGAAAGATTCGTTTGTGTAAATTCAAAATAAAAACTTTTTTTTTTCGTTATGATAGTAGGCCTACTATTGTTTGTTATTTACTGAACTATCAGAGGAAATATAATTAAAATAACTTAGTATAAACATACAAAATTTGAGACCAAGTATTTTAATTGTTGTTAGCAGCTGATTGTAGCGTTGTTTATTTATGCACCTGTTTTTTCGATGTTTTGACTGTATAATTTTCCGGATATACAAATAATTTCTTGTTATATAGCAAACACAAAGACAGTATTATTTCTACATCTCTCTATAAGACTTGAATTCCAACATAAGCACCTCTCTGACTTGCGTGCATTAAAAAAACAATATTCCTTTCTCGACTTGTGCGCATCCTCGGTCCCTTATTTTCATTACAAGTAAGCCTGTTACCGCTGAATATTAGCCTAGCCTACAAACATAGATATTATTTTACAATAATCTTCTTTTCTTTTTGAAATATTAAAACAGATAAAATATTTTCAATAAGAAAATATTGATTAATTTTTTTTATAAACTTACGTTATAGTTTACTTGTTAGTTTTATAAATAAAATTTTTATAAACAGAATTTTACATTTACATTTTGTGTGATTGAAGACTTTAATTTATTTCCTTTTAGTTAATGTCACTTCCCTTTAATTTCGTTATTATTGCCTTTCCTTGCAGGAAACAAAGATGTAACAATTGACAAAATTTTATAGAAAAAGACAGAGTAATTTTATAACTGTCACATCGTTATAACCTTTACCTTTCAGATAAGAATATCTTGTAAACTTTTACACCGATTTAATAAACCCACTCGTGAACCCTAGTGATGAAACGTTCCAAATCATTGGCTTTTAGCTGAGAATATATCGATTTATGAAATTATTAAAATAAACCACCTCCAGTGTCATGAAAGTGTTTGGATATAAAGTTATGTCATGTATCGATACATGTTATTGCTTGGGGGAACACAGCACGATATGTGATAATACAGTTGACGCTTGTCCATGTTAAGTCTGGTTTTATAACAAGGTCAAGTGATAATAAAGTGATTAAATGTATTAGAGGGAAGTGGAATATGAAATGTCAAAAGTAAATATTACATTCAGGTATACAATACTTCTTACTATTTTACCTACAAATATAATATAGCAGATTTATTTAGGAAACAACTAGGTCAATTTTGGTGTTACCACTTAAAACATGCAAAGTCGTAAAATGAAGCACATTTTAAATTATATTTACATTAAAAAATATGTCCAATTTTACGTCACGCTGGTCCCTTAAAAATTAAAAAATCAGTTCCCAACCCTCTTCGTCTATTCCAAAGACTTAATTAATCCCTATCTCTAACTCTGCAATTCCTTCAGGATCGTAAAGCTCTCTGTTGTATTGAGAGGAATTGTGGCAGATGACAACAAATGTTGTATTATTATAATTAAAGCATTAATAATAAGTTTTGTTCTTAAATCTACAGGACTGGGAGTATAACTAATACAACTTGATTTCTTACTTATTATTTGTTTGTAAATATTAAAGTTAAACAATAATTAACTAAAAGAAACCTCTTATTTTTGTTCACTATGTACGTAGAATTATTAATATTTATATAAATAATATCAGCTTATCTTAAAAATTGCATTGGTAATATTACAACTAGGTTGACGGATATCTGTATAACAATTTATCATTATTTTCTTACTTACATTGAAAGTTGTGTGTTGGGTCAAACAATCAATGTTGAGTATTTCGTAGTTTTAAGGTTCTTTGAGATAAAAAAGTTGCCTTTTAAGGTCTGTCTCTGTCGTGTTTACAAACGCATAGATTATTTTCACTCATATATGTTATCTGGACATTAGTTAGAGAAACGTATACCACTTGACAAAAACGCGTTTTTTAGATTGGTTTTACTTTCTCAAATTTCTGTTTTATATCAAATTTAAATACGTGAATTTTATACAAATCCCAATTAATTTTCCATTTTATATAAATTAGGCCTATATTAGTAGGTTCAATAACATAATAATTCGAACAAATTTAATCTATTTTAGGAGAACAGTAAACTAGTTGAACAGTAATTTGTAGGGTAAATAATTGTTATTATTAGCTTTAATATCTTGTCTAATCTTCACAAAAATTTTATGGTAGCATTAAATGCATATTTGACGTGTGTTAAATGAATTTAATAAACAATCTGGATATTTTAATATTTATCAGTTACTTGAATCACAATTTATTTAATTAAGTTTCCAGCAATAAGTTTTATGTGGACACTACGAAGATATTGTTATTTGCCCCAAGCTATAGTTTAGTGCAAGGGAAGTTTTATACATATTTAAATAGATCACGACAAGTTCAGAACTTTGTTTCTCTCTCTTTGGGAGTCAACGTTTTATTAAAACCTTTAGGCTACACAATGATAAAGTTGCATAATAATTTTATTAGACATTTCTGACCTAAATCCAATTTATTTTATCTTCCTTAGTGTAAAAGAAGAAATATTACTTATAAAGTTATTAAAAATAGAGTCTTTATTATTACGTTATTAATTCTTGCAGTTCTATAATTCTTTCTAAATATACAGAGTAATTAAAAAGTTATGTGCCAGTTTTTTTTTCTTCTATCAATCTCCTGAAAAAGAGAAGAATTTCGAAGCCTCTACCGACCAAACTATTTTGTAATAATAGTATTATGTCACATTTTCTGTTTTTTTTTTGTTTGTTTTTCGTTTGTTTTGTTTTGTATTAAAAAAAATATTTGGAGACACTTTTATACACAAAAAAAACAAAAACAAAATTCTAAATTCCCAATGTTTACTGTATTAGTTTCGATTACAACGGTAATTAAATATGTAGGACAAAATAAGTTTATATATGTGAGTAAATTGAAAAGTAAAATAATAAACCTTTCCTACCATTGGTTTATTTTTACAAATACTCGTGAACAATAATGTTTTCTTCTGTATAGTTTGATACTTTGACTAAAGTTATAAAACATAATATATAAATAAAACTTTTTATTTTCATTTAGGACGCCTTATACATTGTAATATATATATAAACGTACAGACACAAAAGAGAGAATGAATTTGTGCCTTTATTATTTGGACTGATTGAAGGGCTGTGTAGCCCTCTCTTCCATTCAACCCCAACATAATACAATAAGTTGTACAACCAACACCAATAAGAGAATGACAATTACTGCTATAAGAATATAGAATATAGTTGTTTTTCTCTTTTAAGAAAGTGTCATAAGAAAAACAAGATTGGTCAAATATTTATTAAAACTTATTGTATTTATTTTAGATAACTTTAGGAAAATGAGGAAGGAGTTCGAACTAGCTATATTTTGTCAAGTAACAATATAACTTAAATTTATTATCGATACAAAACCTGTGGCATTTTATCTCAAAACATCCCCCTCTTATAAATAATTGATGATGCGTTATGCAGTCTTCCTTACTTGTATCTTTCACACATTGTAATTTAATTGTTTTAGTTTTTTAAATAAGTTACTTTTACAATGTTCTGTAAGAAATGAAATTATAATTTTTGTAAGTTACTATTACTCTTACATAGATATTAAGTTCAATTTATATAATACTTGTTAATAATATTTATTATTAGAATAAAACTTAAAATATAAGTGGAAGCTGTGACATGTTTATACTGGGCAGGTGACGAAAAATTAGCGAATGTTGTAAAAGTATCTTCAGTTATTTTAGAAGGGGGGGGGGGGTTGATAAGTGATATTTGATGAGAAAATATTTGACCTAGATTATTTACAATTTCATTGTCGTCCTAATATTAAAAATCGGTTAAGTATAAATTATTTCAATGTATAATTATTCATGGGTAGAAGGAGGATTACATATTTTGTAACCAAAAGTGTTTTAGTTTTTAAATATTGCAAATAATAATAATAGTATACTTTGCACTAAATATAGACGATTCGTCAATTTTTTTGTATTTCTATAGTATACTACTTTACTAAACTATATCCGTAGAAAACGAACACATGATAGCGTGTTTAATGGCGTTTGTGGAGTTGTTTAGAGTTTAACAAATCTTAAAAAATGTAATGAATAAAAAATGTGATTAACAAAGTTTTCAGTATTTTCAACTAACACAAAATAATCGCTAACTGTTAATGTCAAATCTATTTTTATAATATTTTAAAAATAAATTATATTTTTAGTTGTTGTTTTACTTCAAGAGTAGCTGTCGTTTTCGTCTGTTATTTTATATTAGAATTTGTCTACGAATTGTTAGATCTTCTACACAGTTTACTTACCTAAATGTTGGTCCAAATAACTGCTGCCTATTGGTAAAAAATCCTCATTTCAAGGCGTGTGAAGTTAATTGCAACATATTCATTATCAAATCCATATATCTTATTGAAGGATTAGTTGATAAGTAGAATCAATAAAAATTAACAACAAAATATATAATACTTCTGTTTTGGAACATATAGGTCTAATGATGTTTATGCTACTATAGATGACAACACGATTGCAAAACAAATTTCACACACAAACTTTCTCATGGAAATATTTTAAATTCAAAAACTAAGAATGAGATTTTTACAAAACACCGGGGTCCTAATAACGATGGTACAGTTTGCGTTATATAATAACTACGAAACTTGTGTCTCCAGCTTATATCATTAAATGACGACGTATTCAATAATTATTAATTATAATTATTTTAGGTGGAGTGTGATAAAATAATATTTCGAAGTTATTTATACTGCGTTTATTACTACTAGACACTAATAACTTGGTTAAAATTGTTGATTAAAACTGTCCAACCCATATCAAAATATTTTGTGCTACCTACACGTTAAATTCCCTACTACACGCATTGTAAGCTAATCAAGAAGTTATTACTTTTTAAATCCAATATTACGGGAGACGAAACTTTACGTCCTGTTCCCTAGCTCCAATAATTCATGTAAGTGACGCAACATTTCTTCATCTCTTTTTCAGAAATTTCACGTAGCAAGTTCCTGTTCATCTAACAAAAAAATCATTCCGATTATTATCTATTAGGAGTTTATGGGTGTAAATATAGATTTCCAAAACGTCACTTTGTTTTAATAAGATTTATTAAGAATACCCATAACGGTATCGAAACTGGTATTTAAGATCTGAAATAATTTTATGGAAAAACGATAGACTACTAAACTATATCTTGGAATATTTTATATTATCAGATGATAAAATAGCAAATGATAGGTCGGAAGATATGGAAAGGTGTAACTAATAAATAATGAAGGGTCAAGTTAAATAATTTAAAGTTGGAAATGTATAGCAGTTTTTAATATTAGTAAGTTAGAAAGATGGTGTGTGAAAACGTTAAACAGAGGTATTTTACATAAAAAAATAATAAAGAAAAAAAAAATTATCAGTTAAGTATATTTTATCTTATTGACTAAACTGTGTAGGCTAATAAAAAATAATAATTTGTATACTTAAAGTGATATTATATATGTACCTAAATTGTAATAAATATGTTAATCTTTTAAAACAACGTTATTAATTTAATTATAATTCAAGTCCTACAGAACTACCTATTCAACATAACATATTGAATATCATTGCTTTAATATATCTGTTAGAAAGAACTTTTGTGAAGCTCAGCGAATGAAGTTTAGGGAATAAAAAAAGCACTCAGCTATGTTATAATAGTCATTTATAATGACTTGAACGTGTCATCTCTTGTATCGTTCCTATATATCTTCAGAATTAAGTAAAGAAAAAACACAACATTCCTTATTTCACTAAAAACGACCTCTGAATCTTACATTTATGATTGAAAAACGCGCCATCTCTTATGTTAAAAAAATTATACATTTTTTGTTGTGGTTTTTTCAGATATGCCAAAATTTACTACGTGCAAGGCCTGCTGACTAAATTTACAATACAACTTTTGCCAAACTGTTGGGAGCATTCGAGCTGTAAATCAACATATTAAATAATCGGTTTACAGTATATATGAAAAACCTAAATTTATATACATTAATAAATTACTTCTTTGGCTATATTTCAATCAATATTTTTCTGCTGTTAACTTTGAATGACTGGTACTTATCTTGGGTTTAGTAATTTCATATTTTTCTTATTATTAGTATTCTTCCTTACTTTCTCAAAATTGAATATGATTTTTTTCTCATATATGACTTATAATATATACTTTATATGGGTATATATAATGTTGTATTATTATAACTTATTTGTATAGAGTTTAATTTTTTACTCATGATTTTGGTTTAAAGGAAATTGGTTGCCCCATTTATGTCCTTCTGTCTTGTCAAAAATATTAAAATGTATATTTTTAGTTCAACAAATCAATTAAGCTCTAATTAAATGATTGCATTTTGTACTTTGTGTATGATATATTATGTGTTAAGATAGAGTATATGAATAATAGACAAGCGCTAAAACAGCAATTGATTGAATAATATGTATATTTTTAGTTAAGTAATAATACTTACACACATATATGTCATTTGTGTGTGTAATATAATATGTATATTTAGTTTTTGATAAAATAAAAAATAAAAAAAGATTTTTTTTTTCAAAATTAACCTTTGTTTGTTATTATAATTGGAGTTAATATTTATATTAAACAAATATCAATCGTTAGTAAATTGCTATAGATATAATCATATCTATTGTGTCTAATTTATAATACCAATTATCGTAAAATATCCAATGTATTTTTAATAGTGTCTTTAAATAAACCATAAATGAATAATTAAATTCAATATTAAAATTGTATAAGAGCTATAGAAATATTAGCGAAATGTGTGGATTTTCAACTGAGGATAAAACAGAAGTGGGCCGCAATGAACAAACAATAGTGAGGGACTGGATTCGTGCAAATATTTCCTTCTGAAAATAACAACCCCTTTATTTACGACAATCCATTGAAATAACATTCTATTGAAAATATTTTCATGCAATTTATAGCTAGTTGTTCGTTTGCTTATGATGGTCTTATTGTTTTATAGAACTTTATATCATATGTTTTCTGATAATTTTTCCCTCTCTTCAAAGTTGTAAATTACATAATTTATTCAATTTTAATTTGTAAATATTTATTATGCAAACTTCATTTTATCGAATTACGTTGTTTCCCGAATTTGCTTGTCTTAGAAGTGTTTACCATACATCGTAGAAATAGGTGCAATAGTTATTATTTTATGAATTATGAACAATTAGAATAATAAACCATTATTGGTTTGTTATATGAAGGGATGGTGTTATATGGAAGGAACACTCGAAAATTGAAATGATCTGAAGAGTCTAAAAAAAAAAAAAGAAATAACTTGACAATTAATGAGTAAATAGCTAATAACTGAATAATCTTATTAATGAAATGAGTTTTTTTTAAATAAATTAGTATTATTAATTATAGAAATTATTTATCGATTCATTTATCAACGATAATCAACTTCCTATTATTCATAAAAATTCTAAAACAAGAAAACAGTTATTTTTATTTTCTTTAATATTTTTTATATGAAGAATTTTTAGCCTGGACTGATTCTCAAAATAAAAGAGAAAGTCATTTTGACATATCCCTTGAAATAGGGATATTTTATTACCTTATTAGGGTTATATTATTGAGTAACTATACTTTATTAATTCTCAATGATTGCAATTTTTTAACGAATAGAGTCTCCAGTTTTAGTAACACTCAGTTTTAAGGAGTTAAGTGATTTACAAGGTTTAATTTTCAATATGTTTACAAACTAATATATAATAACATTGAAATTAGTAACGATACAGAATTAAATAATAATAATTTTAATTATTTAGAATTATTGCTGGAAATATATTCAACATTATATTTTGTTTTTTCAGTTCAATCAATCCAGAGGCTAGAAGGGATAGCTGTAATAATGTGAATAAAACAGATTTTATACATTTATTTATGTAAATCATAAATTGTTATTTGAATGATATCGGCTTTTGTCAGTCGATTACATAAATTGTACTTTGTAATAGCTGATATCATTCAAATAACAATTATTAATCTAGAGTGTTTATGTTATAAATATTTATAGGGTCGAATACAGTACAGAAATATTATAGATACAAATGAGAAAATCTAATATTGAAATTGGTTTTGAACCACCACTGCTTATTCAAATACGAATCTTCTTCGTGAATTGAGTAGAAGTTAAGATAAATCTTATTTTATAAATAAATAACATATTTCTTAAAATTTCAGATAAAATTAAAATAAAAACACATGTGCAAATATGAAGACAGAAATAACGAATTATTGTTTTATTTGGATGTGTCTGTGCTATAAATTATGGAAGTATATCAACTTTCTGTTTATGAAACAGTTTTTATGTTAGAAATGATGTAAAATATAGTCAGTTATTAGAATCTCGTGTTTCAGCTCGTTTACTAGTTATTGTAAATACTTTTAACTAAATCCTAAGCACTTTTAACAGGTTATATAAGAGAAGTAATATTTTGAAACTCTTTACAAAATTTACCCTATCTAATCTAAATACCTTATTTTAACTAGAAACTGCAGTATATATAGGTACATGTAATTACAGATTCGAAAATCTAAATATAATGCACATTATTTTAAGGTTATAAAGGTGATTTCAAACAATGTTAACGTGATTTAAATAAGTAACAGGAGAGATTCTAAATCGTTTATCTAAAACTTTTTTGCAAAAAGATAAAGAATGTTTGAAACGTGAACCACAAACAAGTTGCAGATTTAGTTAACGATGTTTTTTCTCGTAGATGTTCCTGGGGGTTCATAGATGTTGAACCTATAAGTACCCTTAAAATCATACATTTCTTGGAAGGAGAATTTGAACGATGGAATATTGAAAATGACAATAATGTGATATAGCCTTTTCATTTATAGCTATTATATAACCACAAGTACTATTAAATACTCGTTACACTTTGTGTGTCAGTATTGATTGCACGTCAGTAAAAACTAACGTCGTAAAACCTCGATAATAAGTCAACATAACTTTACAATTTATAAGATTTGATTTGTGGTGCCTCACTAGAATCATTTTCCAATTGCATAAACTAAATTAATTTCAATATTCAATACGTTGCTATTTAAATATTATAGGAAATATATAAAATTAGACGATTAATGCACACAAACGATACAAAAATGATTACTTAAAAAAAATAAGTATTATAGCAAAATGGAATATTTTCAACACTAAGTTTTGAAACGGTACTCTGGAGTGCATTAAAATAAAATGTTTGTATATCTGTAGAAAGATAAGTTGAAAAATGGAATTATTTTTTATCAAAACAATTATATAATAAAATTAAATACGCCCAAAATACCTAAATATATATCCAGTAATTTAATTAAAACTTTATAAATAGTTCTATAATCCAAAAAAGAGTAAAGAGTTCTACGTAAATAATGCAATTCAAAAGTGATTTAACAAACTAACATTGACAGATTTAATTAAGATTGAAATTCAGTCCATTATGTGGATATTTTAGACATAAATTCTCTTGTGATTGCGCCTGGAAAAAGTCATGTACTGTTGATACTCAATTCTTGTAATTCTTAACAATTTTGGCATATAAATTTTGGTTTATAAAATCATATTTGATTAAATTGTTTCACACATAATTTCGATTTTGTGTGCATTCATATCGTAGCATTATTATATGAAGCGTGCATTTCCAAAAGGGTGTAAGTGCCAAAGAGTAAATTTTTCAGGAGACAAAAAAAACATTTTTTTTCATAAAAACATTTATTTATTTACCTTTGAAGCAAATTTTCAAACAATTTCATAAATGATACAAGAGTTTTTGCAATTATAAAAATTTAGGTAAAATTTAAAAGGAAAAAAATTAAAGAAAAAAAACTGTTTTATCTAGGTGCAAGTCATAAGGCTGTAAGTTCCACTATGCAACTCTTGCTTAGAGATCTGTATTATTGTCCGGAGTCTGTACAGGTGGTGTTTCTGCCAATAACTCCTCGAAGTACCCACGTGATTCCGGCTTTAGGTAAGGGATCATCTTGATGATGTCTTCCCTTTTCTTTTGTGGGATTCCCCACTTTGTTCTCATTAAAGGAAGCTGCAGACTCTTAAAATCATCAATACTCACTCCATTCTTAATGACTTTTATTGGGTCGCTCCAGCCATCTGCTTCTGATCCCCCTTTTGCTACCATCACACCACCAAAGTCTGCAACTGTCAAACGGAGCTGCGAGCCTTTAGAGATTCCTAGCTTCTTGGGATCCAGAAACTTGTGTGAGATCTCTTTGAAGTTGTAGAACTCTTCTACCACAGTGCAGTAAAACGGATTTTCTGAGCAGCACTTGTTATGATTTGAACCACATCCATAATAGTGTTAGGATTGCATTTTCTTCTATGTTTTTCTATCAAAGAAAAGTCCCTATCACAAGTCAAGAAAGTATGGCCTTTGATAGGGAACTTTTGAATGATTTCATCAAACTTACTAGTAGCTATTAAAACTAGGTACATGGTGATCATGTATTGGTTTTTGTTTTGACCACCGCAATTGTCTGACCATACTACCAGTTTTCTTTTGTTAGTTCTACATTGAGTAGTTAGGTATTGATAAAGGCAAGAAGAGATTTCCAAGGACCCCCGACCATCATAGTTTTCCGACCACAAGAACATAAAACCCTTATCTACTGTAGAGTCATGAATCCCTAAATTGCAAAATGATAGTTGTTGTGAATAATACATCTCAGTATGTGTTAACTGAGGAAGATACTTCTGCTGTTGCAGGTAAAACGATAGTACCTGAGCATCTGAATCTTTGTCATTGCATTAATAGCAGCTTCAACGCGTCTGTGGTGTAGTTCTTGCTCTATTTTTGCCAATACGCCAGATTGTACTTTAATATGCAGTTGGTCACAAGTCGAACAAGTATCTACCCTTGGTCTATGAAAAGATAAATTGAACTTCGTCAACAAAATTTCATTGTACCACTGCCTAGTGATTGGGGGGTTCCCAAAATGAAACTCTTCGGAATGTTTTCCAAAAATGAACGATACATACCTCCATCTCATTAAAAACTATTTAATATTATATTTTAACTGAAATAAACTGTTAAAATTATACAGCGCAAACAGCTATGCAAGTCAAGTAGCGTACCGCTCACCTACACTGAGTGATCTCAAACTGTTGCACCAAGGGACATACACCCTTTTGACTTGCACATCAACAAAAGTTCACATTTGGCCCACAAGGAGCGCTAGCACCGCTGTAATACTTTGAAAACTGATATTTCGTGGCACTTACAACCCGATTACACAGAAAACGTAATTTCGACCATTTTGGCACTTACATCCTTTTGGAAATGCACGCTTCATATGAATAAGTTTTAATATTAGCTAAGATATAATATGTATACTCTCTTTTTTACTTTTCCTAAAATTGACATGGAAGAAAAAATATTTATAAGCTGTTGTAACGTTGAAAATAAATATATATTCCACCATGAGCCTATAAATAATATATTTTCTTATTCATTAATTATGGGAAAAGTTAATTAATAAGTATACGAAATATCATAGAATAAAGTAAAGGTTTGAATCTGTGGAATAAAATAGAGATATAAACAGTGAAAGGTCGTAATCTGAAGATGTTAGAAAACCAATATTTATATTAAAAGAAGTTTAAGAAAAATAAATTTATTTCTCTATCTCACAAGATATAATAATGTACTTAGATCTTTCGTACTAAGAAATTTTATATAACCAAAAACTAAAACTCATAATTAAAATACATAATTTTGTATAACTTTGTATTAAAAAAATATACTTCTTTAATGTAACATCCAAAATTATATCATTGTGTGCTTTAAAATCTGTTAAACAAGTTTTTTAATAGCTAATACGAGAAAAAGAAAAACATCGAAGTTAGTAAAAATCTGTAATAATTTAATTTAGTTGACAGAGTTTTGGTTAAACTTCAGTAGCCCATTAAAACTAAAGTTAAAAATGATTATGTTTTTAATGAAATACTTAATCAAAATAAATTGTTGTTAAAATTCATAATGATATTGTTTGTAACTAAGAACTTAATCCAACTAACAATCTTCATAACTTACCACCAGGGGAGGGTAATAATTTGAAAACTCGTTTTCTCAATAAATATTACATATCATATTAATCTAACTTCAGTTGCCCATTAGAACTAATGTTAAATTATACTATGTGTTTAACGAAATAGTTAGTAAAAATAAATTGTTGTTAAAATTCATAATGATATTGTTTGTAGCTAAGAACTTAAACCAACTAACCATCTTTATATCCTGCCAACAGGGGAGGAAGATAATTTAAAAAATGATTTTTTTCAAAATATATTAACATATCATATTAATTAATGATAACAAATTTAATAACTAAAATTTTGCAAAAATAACTCTAACATACTTTTTACAATGCATTTAAATCTATTCATAGTTTAAGTAATAAATAAATAATTTCGGCAAGTTTTTCGAATATAAATATTTCAAAAGTTTAACGAAAAACAGATTTTCATGAACCTACCTGTAGAAACCTTACGATATAAGCGCCATAATATGACTTCTGTGATAATTATTTCCTCTGCAAATATATTGTAAAATATTCTACAAATGAAGGATGCAACCTATTTCTAATAATTCAAGAAAATGATATATCACCTTCTGATTATTAAAATACTCATATTTATTTAGGCTCTCATTGTAAAAAATATGTTTTTACAATTTTCAGTGCCATTTTAGGTGTTTTGGATTTTGTCATTTTGTATTTTATCCTAGGTTGTGTTAACCTTCTTTTTTAAACTTTATGTGACCTTATATGACAAATATGCCTTTCTATATATGATTAATCTTCTTTTTCCATAAAAAAAAAAATAAAAAAAATACAAAGTTCAGTAATAATTGTATTTATGGGGCATTATTCTGATTATTTAAAACTTGATTTTCTGATTGTAAAGAAATTGGTTTATCTATTTTCCCCCTAAACTGTTAGTGATGAAATATATATACATTTTCACTTATAATTAACAAAACTAGCCTTATCAGTAGTCTTTTATATATTTCAATTTGTAGACGGCACATATTTATTAGTATTTTAAATAATAAAATATATTTAAAAACATATTCAAAAAATATATTAAAAGAAGCAATTTATTCATATTACACTCTATTGAAATAATTTATTGAATTTGTTACTTGACCTACAATACTGTCTGTACACGCCAAAAAGATATTATAAGTTGTAAAGTTGAAGCTAAAATAATAAATTATTATTTGTAGTATTTAGACTTTAGGAGTTAGTTCTTTATTTAGTAAAGAAATAATCGTATCTTTGACATCCAGTTTATAAAACCAATTATTATTAAAAAAAAACATTGTATTTATAAAAGTGGCTCGAAAACATATTAAGAACAAAAGAATAAATCTTTCTGAAAAACATTAAAAGGGGCGTTAAAGGTAGAAATATCTTCAACCGTGTGTATTCTCTGCTTAGGATCCCCTAGCGGACAAACAATAGTTAGGGTTTGGAATATAATGTAGACATATTTTTCCTTTTGGAAATATCCACTCTGATATTTACGATTCCACTCTACTGGATATATTTTTAAACAATTTACACCTAATACAACGGTTGCTTCTGATATAATCATTGTTTTTTTTAGAACTTTATGCAGTATGTTTTTCTGATATGTTTTCATTTAGTTTACTTCGATGTTGTCAAATATTATTGATATGAAGATTGATACAAGGTTAAGAATAAATAAAATCTCTAACAAACATCGTAAGAATCATTAACTATTATTGTAAATAATGCTTAAATATGATAACTGTGATAATAGGTAAAAACAGGTAGAAATATAACATATAGAAATATTCTACTTTTTTATAACTGGGTGTATAAATATTATACTACTTGGTAAATTACATAGTGAATACATATCTACACATTAAGATTTGCTTATGATTTATTCGTAAATACATAAAGAAAAGTATTCCAGAAATCAGTTTCTGATATGACACTTTTTTATTAAGACAAATAAACAATAAAATCTCTAATTACAAAGATTTACAAAGAAGAGAGAGAATTTTGTACTGAGTTGGACATGTCTAACTCTGTTAAAAAGTATTCTGTTTGCTTGACGTCAACTTATTGATTATTCAAAAGTTGTGAATTAAATTATTTAAACGCAATTAAACTTGGTAGCCATTTGAAAATATTAGTTTAGAGCTATTTGGAATTAAACACTTGTTTAACATTGTAAATATTTAACATTTCAACCTTATGCTAAATACTATCAAATTCGGTTTAACTAAAATGATATTTAATTTGAAAATTATTCATATAGAAATTAATTTAAAAATTGAAATCGACGATTTATTAAACATACATGTAACAGCACTGAATAAAGTCGTTTATAAATATACCTCATAGCAACAACGAAATGAGATGTGGTAATTGAACACCAAATAATTGTAGATTAACAATTTAATTACTTTACTTTATATACCTCTATTAACCGTCAATAAATATTATTACATTCAACCTCGTAACAATGGATAATTTTCTTGTATAGAAAGTATGAGTGGTAAGGGGGAAAATGTATAATTCAATTATACAACCAATCTAATTTACCCACTTTTAGCTTTTATTCGACGTAAAATATAGGAATACCTAAAATGTCCATATGTAAAACGTTTAACTATTTAAATCTGAATGGTCTCATAAACATACTTTGGATTTTGGGAAATATAAAACGAATATTTCTGTAGTGATGTATCTAATGGTAGACTATATAACAGTTACAAGTAGATGATCGCTTTAGTTAACAGAAGAATGTAACGTGTTAAGATTAAGCAAAGTTATTTGATAAAACGTAAATTAAATTATATTAATATGTATAAATCTAGAGAACTTTAGTACAGGATATTTATAGGATATTTTCGACGGTAGTTGTTCAAAGGTGTATGCTATTTGATTTTAGTTTGCCAAAGCAAAAATATTACCCCGCAACAATAAAATTATTTTGAGTTTACATATAGAGAGTGCATAATAGTATAAACCGTTAAGGAAAGAAAAGTGTAGATTGCCGTGGTTTTTAGTGCTTTGCATTTATATATTTAACAAACTATTATGTTTAAATAATAGCTCTGACGTTGTAGTAGAAACACTGTAATTTATAATTTAAACAGGAAAAACAGATTTGGTTTGACATGGTTATTCCTTGAATTTTACAGGATTATTATGACACACTGTATTGCACTGTGCTGCTTTGAAACCTTTGAATAAACTCCTCCTACCTTTCCAGAAAAAAAAAATGATGCATAGGAGACACAGGTGAAGAATAAACTAATAAATTCTAAACTCAAGTCCTAAGGTATGGTCTAATTCAATGGCGGTTCAGATGATATGGTATTTACAAGACTGAAATACCATCAATATGTCTAGTAAAAAACTTTGTCCTCTATCTTAGAAGATATTGCATTTACATAATTACCTTCAAATACTTATTATGAATTATAATTAGGAGTTAACAATATTTTATTGTACCTTGTTATATAAATTTAGTTTTCATTTTTATCAACTCTAATTTTAAACGGGATTGTAGTAAATAGGTTTGGAAAGAGTTGCTCCAAAGACAATTAAATTTCTTGAACTATAGTTGTTTCGTTGTTTTGCCAATATATGAAAAAGACTTGGTAGCTAAAGTTAGAATTACGGCTACAAGAATATGTCGTGGCTAGAGTTTCTCAAAATCGATATAGATTTATTTTAAGGAGTCAAAATGCTATCTAGCATCCCCTGTGATTATTATTTCCTATTGTTTATTACATTCAATTAATAAATTATAGGAAATGATCAAATTTTATCTCCTGTGTAAATACAGTATTATTATTCACAGATAGATAACATTTCAGTGTAATTTGAGCAATATTTATTTTCACTTTGTAAAGATGAATTAGCTTTTTTCAAATAATTGTATCTAAAGAAGAACAAATTTTATTATTATTTTGATTGAATGTTTAATGTTTACATTTTGGTAACGTCTCGTTTAAACTAAATTTCAAATACAATGTTATAAACGTGATAATCAATTTATTTACTTTGTCTTTACAAAATGTCTTATTTTTCTAATTTCGTTGGGTATATTATGTCTATCTTTTACAGAATGGTTGATGACCGACCACCAACAAAGTGTCAATATATTGAACTGTCTACCGGTCCGAAACAATAATCTACCTGACGATTTGTCTTTACTTTTTCCTTGCACATCTTTTAATGTAGTGAACCTCTGAAGATAATAGCAGAGCTATCGAAATATACATAAGGTAATATAAACGCATTATACAGTTTTGTTATTTTGTGGTTTGGGGTTTTTCCTCGTTCATGAGTTTAAATAATTTTCCCTTTATCTTTTCGAATAGAGCCTATTGTGATAAGGAAAAGATTAAACCTTTCAATTAATTGTAAAAAGAAAACTCGAATCCTGTTTGCACTTATTTTAACCGACCTCCTTTCGTTATTTATTGGCAATTCTTTTACCAAAATCAGTATCGGAAAAGTCACCAGGAGATTTATTACTAAATGTGGTCAGTGCTTTTTACTGAACCCTACTTTGCCGTTGCCATTGTGTTTGTTTTTTTCCTTATTAAGAATAAATTACTAGATGTAGTGTAGACTTATTTGTAATAGATAAATAAGGTATATATTACATAGAAATATGATTTATTTACGTCTTTCCACATAAGTCTACATTTTTTAGGCTATCTAAATGTTTCGGTGCATCATATGTGACAGTATCATCTGCGTCACATGTGACACGTTGAAATTATCTGCAATGTAGCTTCGACAAAATTTTAAAGCTTATTATATAAATTCAAATAAAAGCATACCCTCACTTAAATGTAATACATATTAAACAGATTAATAAAATTGTAACTTGTTCTATGACAGAATTGAGACCTGAAGTTTCCTTAAATTTCTTTTTATGACCTCTGTCAATATGATATACGTCTTATCGGATTCGAAATTTAGTTAGGAATTTATAAAACTGTTAATAATAAGGTATTACTCTTTTTTTATAAAGAGATTTTCCTAAACAATATTTTTACGACCATGTTCATATCTTTAAATTTTGTTTTTGTTTTTTAACATGAAGTAATTTTTCTTTTATTTTATGTATGCCATAAGTAAAAAATATGGTGTTCGTTTTTTGCAGTTGATTAGACTTTACTGGGACTACATGCTAGTTAGCTTTTTGTAAAAAGGACTTTTTCCCCTAAATAAATTATATTTCAAGACCATTACATGATATTCAATATGCCCGTGTTTTTATAAATATATAGCAACAATTTCTATTGTGTTACATGCATTCATGGTACCTCAGTATATTTTTGGTTACAAAATTAATCAAAAGGCGATGAATAGTTAAAAATTTTGCAAATTTATACTTGTATTTAAAATATATATTTAAGTCAACCACTAACAAAAATCAACATAATCTTATTTCTTTATTATAATCATCTTATAACTGCAAGCAAGAAATTTCGTTACTGTCTTAAAATTCATATATCTTTCTTTAAATAACATTAAAATATATCAATTTCAAAATAAAGTGTATTATACTGTCTACTAAATACATAAATAATAAATATTTTTAGATTTCTGTACTTTTATTGAAACAAGAACATTACAACTTTGAAAATCTATTGATTTTCTCACAATCAGTCTACAATTTTAATAATATGGGCACTTTTCCAACTTAAAAATAAACACATTTATTTGAAAACTATGTGCTTGTAAACCCTTTACATCCAACATTATGTTGTTTTTTTACATCTTTAAAATCTGTAACCATTATTCATAAAAGCATTTTATAAAATTGCGAACAAGAGAGTAAAACAAACAAATATAAAAAAAGTCAATATGAAAAACTACTGAAACTAAATTGAGGGAATAAACCAAAATCTATGGATACATAGTATGGATTTAAATAAATACCGTAAATTTATTAAATACATTTCAGAAGTTTTTTTTAATGTATTCCATAAATTGTTTCATTAAGTTAAAGTTCATCAGTTCCTCACGGTTTGTTTAACAATACATTTCAGTGAAAAAATAAATTCCGGGGTAAAGTTCCATCTGTATAAACTGATTATTTCTTCTGTAGTCAAAGTACTGCTGGAGAAGTCGTTTACGTATGTAAATTGATAGCGACAAACATCTTCACAATTTTGCCTTACTTTTTAAGGCAGTTGGTTGAGTCGAGGTTTTAATAAAAACTTTATGCTGTACGATCTTTATGCTTGAGAATTTAATGGTTGTGTTGTAAAGAATATTTTGCGTAATCATTGTTAATTATCTTTGTAGAATCTTGAAAATATTTCATTATAACAAAAAGACTATTATCAAGAAATGTTATGTATATACTTATGATCACACTGTTTGTAATATTTCAGTTTATATTTATTATATAGATATTTTGGTTATATTATAAAGATTTTATTTTATTATTCCAATAGTACAAGGTAAGATTTATTTTTAAAGGTGAGTATAGTATCACAGTAACGATTATTTATTATCTGTATTTATAGGAAACATAGAAATAATCTTTTGGGATAAATTTAGTAACATTATAATTCCCTCAAAGTCCCAACAAATACATAGTGGTGTTTTACGTAGGCTAAGGTAATCAGTGGCGTTTCAAAAACATTATATTGTAAATATTAGTACAGAATGTATAGTCCATCAACATATATTCAAACTGGTAGATATAACTTTCAGTTAAATTTTAATCTCGGAAATTTATTAAATTAGTGGAAAACAAAAAATCGTGACTAAATTTAATCTAATATTAGAAATATATATTTTAATCTAAACCCTTCTTACTTGATGATATGTAGAAACTAATGTTTGAAAACAAAAAAAGTAAAGTTTCAAGCGTGAATAATGCGAAAGTTTCAATTTCAATAGCGCTTTTGTGTTGTGGACAAATTTCCATTACTACTTTAAATGATAATGGTTGGAATATTCAAATTTTGTTTGCTGTTAGTGCTCTTTAGATAATATGTTTTTATCCTACACGTGTTATCATTGAAACTCAAATTTATCTACTTATGCTACCTTAATTAAACACGTATTTCTTTCTCCTAATATGGTTTTTAATTTTGTTGACTTATAAATCAAACACACAATATATAAATCTGTCTAAATAGTGGTAGCGATACGAACATAAAATAATTCTGTTCAAACATTAAAATATTTTGAGAGATTTTGGTTACTGAAATATATCTTTCTACATATTTTTCCCATTGGTCCAGTAAAACATATCATTTTTATTATGCTTTATTCGGATCAAATAGTAAAGTAAAATTTAATAAAAGAATTATCAAGAGTTTCAAAATGTTGAAATAGTTGATATTTACTAAATTATCTTAATTGATCTTATTAAATGTATAGGCTTAATTATTATTTCCTCCAAAACTAAGAAAAAGAGCAACTTATGTGGTCGTTTCTAGTAACACATTTTTGTTTTATAGACTTCAAAATGTCTTTAAATTGTTTATTTTTCAGCCAATGAAGTGAATTTGCATAACTGTCCTTTAAATTACACAAACATTCAAATCAAGAAATAAATGCTTTACAATAATTGACTTCAGCATTTTTTTATAATTCTCCCAGAAACAACATTATTATGAATATAACATTTATGTTTGTTATTTCCATCATTTTTGAGAATATTTTTTGTTTCAAATTATTCTCTAGTTACTAGGGCGTGTAATGAAAATGTATTAGGTGATCTGTCTGTGTAGTGAGCTAAATATAATTCATTTTGCTAGCATGTTCCTGATATTATTGGTTTCAAAAATGTTTATTATATCTATGAATAATAAAATTTGCTTTACAACATTTAAATTTCTAGACACACAAAATGTTACTTTATTAGTATATTTGTTCTATCACGTTAAAATATAACCTATTTGTAAGTGCTACAACCACAAAGGAATTAATTTGTACTGAAATTCCCTAAAATACTAGTCAAGTCCTCAAACAACCTAACGTAGTTATTATTAATTACTCATCACAATATCATAAACTATTCCAGGACTTAATTCTTTATCAGTTCCTCGTCTTAAAATAAAGACGTAGACATGTTTTTTTGATACGTTACAAATACGGGAAACTATTAAGAACTTTGTTGTGATACTATCAGCTTACTCCAATATAGTCAAAGTTTAGAGCTGGAAGAGTATTTGGCATATTAAAACAATTTGCAACCAGCAACTTACACAACCGTGCATGCTGCTATATCATTTTATTTTATTATAACACTACCATATAGTAGGTGGTTGTAACTTTTCCAACTCTCTCTTTGTGAATAATCTCAATAATTTCTGACTATAATATTTGTGGAGTTTAGTAACAAATTTCCTTAGAAATCAGTTTTTTTCGACTTGCATTTAAATCTATTCCTTATGTAAATTAAAAATCTAGAGGTTATTAAATGAAATTGTATATAGGGT
The DNA here is from genome assembly GCA_963513935.1 of Aphrophora alni. Classification (NCBI taxonomy): domain Eukaryota; kingdom Metazoa; phylum Arthropoda; class Insecta; order Hemiptera; family Aphrophoridae; genus Aphrophora; species Aphrophora alni. The sequence continues at coordinate 77,248,847 of OY740771.1, read as the reverse complement.
TTTTAAATTGTTTATTGTACTACAGTATTAATAGGTGGTAATTTACACATACGAAATTAGTTACTTTTGACTATAATGTACTGACTACCTTCTTCTATTTTGAACGATTGAACACGAACTTGAAATTAATTTCGCCTTACATTAAAAACAGTCTAATTTAATGTTTACAAAATAATAATTTTACTACAAGTACTACACATATTTTATATCTCTCTAACTTTTAGTTTTTAAATTTGACTGTCAAACTAATATTCGTTAATATATCCATTCAACTAAATTCGTTCACTAATTGTTCCAGTTATTACATTTTTATGATAAATTTAAATGATGAACATAAACTCCAAAAACATTTGAATGTTTCTATTATATGTAGGTTTTTGTTTTAATCAACCTAACGTTGTTACTTGAATCCTTAAAACTAAACAAAAATTACCACTTATAAAATGAAACCTGGATGAAGTTTAGGTTTTAAATTTAGTAATAATAACAACGTGGGAAATTACTAATTGACAAATAAATTGTATCAGATTTTTTTTAAATATAGTTTGAAATTTTTATTTGTTATTATTTTATTTTACTAAACCATTGGAAAAATATTTTAAAAGGTAAATTATTATTAAAACATCAGTCGTCATTTTGAAACTATCAAGGGGTTATTTTATGTTTTGCTACCTTTCTGGACAAAATTATTATTAATTATGATATTATTATTACAATTTATAAACATTCTATGATATTATGGTTTAGGTCAAAGTTGGTTGATGCAGACAATTACATGTATATTATGTTCTCTGTTTTTTTTTGTGAATAAATTTGTAATCCTTTGACCTAGAGAAAAATATAAAAAATCTATTTCTTTTTTGTGGAAAGGAAAAATCTTATATTTCTCGTAAATAATGTGCAATTTATTTTTTTCATGTTATTTGACAGTAGAGATTTAAAACATCCACCAATTTGAAAACGGGCCTTTTTTTCTAGGATACTGGTAAATGGTTATATAAATCGTGATTATACTACATCTTCTTATCTACTTCCAAAAACGTGATTATTTTGTAAAAACACAAAATGGTCGACAGACAGAAAACGAAGCGTTTTATGGACCTCTATTTGTATGAACGGTTTTCTTATTTCAACTCTATCATGATATTTCAAATCACCCTGTGGATTTTCAATGATATGGTAAATCTGGCGAACACAAATAAAGGCCTAAATGCACTTTTAGATCCACAGCAAAACCATCTTATAAAAAACTATATTACATCTTGTTCTTATTAATGTAATGTTTTATAATTTAATAGAATTTTTAGATGTCAAAGTTATTATTAATTTATCCACGATAATCTTATTCTCTATGATGGAATATGATGCAAAGAATGCTGTATTTCTTTGAAGGTTTCAGGATTTTCGTAAATAAGGGTTACGTACATGACGTCCTGCAATAAAATTATCAAGACCCTCAATAAACACTAATTTATCAGCAACCCAATAGAAATATTTTCGTAGCAGATGGACTACTCTTTTCTTGAAGCTAATGCACTTCACTTGTTCGTCAACCCCGAGAAAACATTCTTTGAATAGATCATTGTACTCATTTTGTTTGGAAAACATAAAGTGATTTTATTCTATCAATAAATAAAAGAAAAACTTATTCCTTCTATGAATACGTTTTTAGTAAAAGAAATATTAGCAAAAATATTATACTCATTTCTTTACTTTTCTTATATAAGTATATACATATATACTTTATATACTGTATTTATACGTGTTATATAAATGTAAGTGATACATTATTATCTATCAAATTACTATATTTATGATGACGTATTTAACGGAAACTAGTATTCTTAATTTTCAATAACACTAACTAAAACTAGTGAGTTCAATAAAACTACTCTATCACTATTAAATAGAGCTGGTGAAATGTAATATTGTTTTATATGAATAATTTTTAGATGGTCTCTTATAGACATAAATACTGCTTAACTCGAGTTAGTTATTTAAGTTGTTAAGGCAGTTATTTAAGTTATTACTTTATCACAACTCTGTTATTTATATCTTATATACAACTAAACTTTCATATATGGGAAATTTTAGTTATATAAAAAAAATAATCTCAAAATATTTGATTAAAATCGGTTCACACGTTTGAGGTGTTCACAGAGGAGAGGTAATTATGTGGTTCTTTTTTATAACAGCTACCTTCAAATTTCTTAAGTTCTAAAAGAAAATATAAAACGATTTCCCCGAGATATCCTAAATATCGTTGTTTGGTTTTGTAAAACGATCAGGAAAGGTATAAAAATCTGTTTGATATATTTAATACTAGTTGGTGTTAATTTAAAAAAACTAAATATGTAAAACGAGAACAGCCAGTAAATTCTTACTGACATACTGAGTAAAATGAAAGAACACATTTTATTCTCCGGTATTAATAGTTTATTTTCTATAAATATATTTAAAACTTCGTAATAATAGTCTTTATGTGATTAAATAACGATTTAATATTAATAATACGACTACTGATAAATTTATGTGTAAACATTAAAAAATAAAAAAAATCACTATATTACATAAAAAAAATACAGAAATAAATATGAATTTATGTAAATGAAAAAAAAAAAGTTATAAATTTGCAAAAATAACGCTGCCCCAGCTATATAACGTAACATATTGTTATATAAGTAGATATATAACAACAACTCTTTACAATTTACTATGTATGTATCTTCGTTGGTATACTAATGAGTTCAATAATTTTATTTATTTATTTTTAATCATATTTACAAATTATGTTTATGGTCGTCTCAAAAGCTAATTGAAGAATCAAGACGTTAATCGATCCCCAGGCGGTTTAACTGAATAATGGATATATTTAAATCTTTTTTCACCTAACACCAGAGAGAGAGAGAGAGAGAGAGAGAGAGAGAGAGAGAGAGAGAGAGAGAGAGAGAGAGAGAGAGAGAGAGAGAGAGAGAGAGAGAGAGAGAGAGAGAGAGAGAGAGAGAGAGAGAGAGAGAGAGAGAGAGAGAGAGAGAGAGAGAGAGAGAGAGAGAGAGAGAGAGAGAGTTCTTTTGCAACTGATTTTGGTTAAAAAAGATTTACGTTACGGGATATCAGATATACATTACATATAGAATGGTTTTGAGATAGTATAAAAGATGTGTGTCAAATAATATCCAAAATTACAAAGATCAAAATATCATTAATAATAAACTTATGACAAAATACTGTGATGATTATAATATAAATAAAGGATATTCTAAAGTATTCTTATAGGTATTACAGGTATTCAACCTGTCGAACTAATAATGTCAGCTGCGATTGAAGTTGTTGTGAAGAAGGGGGATAGAGGAAGAACGGGGAGTATTTCAAGAGCTCTTGACACTATGAAGAGACGTAACCTTTAATTATTTGTAAAATCGATACTGAGCCATGTTTGTACCTAACGATACTTCGTATAAACCAAGTTTTGTATAATAAGTATAAATATAGTGTATGATGTATTTTAAATATTTATTAGATAGATAGATTTTTAGTTTAATTATCACATTAACACATTAACAAGCATTCGAGAAATTGAAGTATGAATAATATACGATGAATGTATATATATAGTATGTATATTAAAATTAATGTATAAAGAGAAATAAATTTGTTATTTCCCCCCTTCTTTCTGAAACTAGTATTACTACGTTTTAAAATGATTCGTTGTTATGAACATTTTAATTAAAATGTAATAGAAATGTTAAATAATTTCTTCTGACATAGTCAAAATTACTTATCGTTCTCTTTTCATTTAGTACTATTTTGGGTTAATAATATGGTTTACTAACAACATACTATTTCACAAGTTGTATAATATTCTATATGGGTTCCAGGATTATCACAGAATTGTAATGTTACTCAGTTGTGATTAATTATTTTACAATATTTAGTGTTTTATTATAAATTCGATTTTATAAATAAATATCATAAAACAATTGTGTTGTAAACTGTTACTCTTGGCCTACTGGTGATGTTATAAATATATCATTGATCAGTACAAAAACACAAAATAGTAGATAGCTTTTGAATAAAACCTTTTATTTGAAAGGTTGGAATAAAACAAAAATCGTTTAGAGACAAATTTCTCAATCGTACTATTTTTTTTCAATTTTATAACTTAATTCACTTTACGGGTTAGGTACGAAATTATTTATCGCCTTGTCAGTATTTTTTTTTCTTTCAAACAGTTTCCGTTTACGTAATGTGTTCTATTGCAACAAATATAGATTATCAGTCCTAGTACAAAACATCTCAAATTTGTTGAAATATGATGTAAGTGTTCTGTAATAGTTTGGCTTAATTTTATTCTTTAAATATTGAATAAGACATAGCATTCCAGAAAGCAGAAAATATACAACTAAGTACTGAAAAAATTACACACTTTCCAAATTATCCAATGTCCAGTAAAGTGACTTATTTTCATTAATTGAATTGATCCTGCAATGGATTTAAGTGAATTGAAAATTGGACTACATCTGAGGAAATTTGTTTTATAAAGCAAATGCTTTTAAATTAAATGAAGCTTGCCTAATGGAGTAATGGGTTTTATTACGTGCTCTGTATTCACAATGCCAAGTTTTTACTGAAAATAAAGGATGAATCTAACACACCCCATCCTTTTTGACAGTTTATAGATTTTAAAAAAGCCGTGAGGTAAAGTACTTTACATGTTAAGAGCAGAAATGGCAAGAATACGTGAGTAGAATAGGAATTGTATTAATACTGAAGAAATACTTTTCAAACATGTAGTAAATTTATAGTTATGAGTAAACTTATTTAACCATTCACAATAATATTATTGTGTTAATATCTCACACGTAGAGACGGCATTTATAACACATAGCTTCCTACATTTGTCCTTCAGTATTTTCTTGTTCTACAGAAATAATTTCTCTTTGAACTATTTGATATTTAGGTGGCATGTAGAGTTGTTATAGGTATAAAATTAATGAATATGTTAAACGTAAAACTAAATATGGGAGTTCCTGTTTGTCATAATATAATTTGTATTAAAACGAAAACGTTTTATAATGTCATTCTTGTAAAAACCTTCAACTTTAATATTTACAAATTGAATGGAATGGATTGCGTATTTAAATGTATAAACTCAGTTTTATTCAGACACAGGATGTAGATCAGTTACTGAATGATAGACAGGTAACTGTAGCACAAGAAAATATAAGTGGAAATTCGTAGGTGGCTGGACAGGACTGTTTAAGTGGACAAAGTTTGCAAGCCAGATATTTCTCAAATAACTCAGAAACTAGTTTTCCACAATTTAACCTCAAAATTTTACTACACCGTTAGTATTTCGTTAATAACCGTTGCAACCTGTCGCCTCTCCCATCTCCTCCAAGTGCTATCAGTTATCCAGTTTTGAACAAAAGAAATTTATTATAAAAAATTATTATTAAAAATATAATAATATTATATATAATGACTTTAGATATTACTTTCAGTTATTTTTGATAACTTGCCCAAACAGACTAGTTGGGATATGTAGTTACAATAATCAAATATCTACATAATAAAATTTTCTATAATAATAATATATTTAAAGTGTCTCTAAATATGATAAAAATATAAATATAAAGTCAATTTTCCAAAAACAGTAACTTTCTTAAACATAATAATTTCCTGTTTGTGAACAATTAAACAAATTTGTTTTTTTGTAATAATGTTTGTTTTAAAGAAGCAACTTTACATACTCACAATATACACCCTCAAGGAGTATTCAATGCATTAGATGTGTAAAGTTCCATATTGAGTTCTATAGTTTTTGTCAATTCTATTATGCAATAATGACAAATGTAGAGTATAATTTGTAGAGCATAATATGAAAAGACTAAAATTATAATAAGGAGTGAAGACGAAAAATAGTTTTTAGATACCCACTAACGTGTTTCAATAAAATCTGATTTAATCATATTATTTTTAACAATTTGAAAGTCGATAGAGTCTTTATTTTTCATCTGTGATTTTAAAATGTACATCTTATTATTTACTTACCCACAATAATTTTAATCACAAAGAAGGAATATTACTCTTTATTACACAACTTACGTTATTTTATTTCATAAGCTAATTGGTTCTTAATAATCATAAAACGTAAAAGACGTTTTGCAATTATCAAGACCCTCCATAAGCAATCCATTTTCTACCCAGGCGAAATATTTTCGCAGTTATTCAGAATGGACTAATTCACATATCTAATGCATTTCACATGTTCTTCAACCCCAAGAAAACATCCTCTCAAAGGGAAATCGAACGAATTCATGTTTGATAAAAAATAAAGTAGTTTTACAATATTTGCTATTTTTGGTGCAATATTACTTTTTTTTGAGCTGAGATAGGACGTTATTATGCTCTTGTTTATTTTGGATGCACGTTCAAGCTATTAGCCTATAATTAAACACTTGTTTCTCACTAATACTTGTTTTACCACGTATGTTTTAGAGCGGTGAGGAAGATGTTCTGAAAATCTCGTTAACATCATATGTAATACTTGTCGACTTGTTAAATAAGAAAACTATAATATTAATCGTAACTAAGAGAAAAATAGTGGGGATGTTATCACTTACATTCTAACCAAAATAAAACATATATATTATACAAAAATTATCTTCTTCTTTTTTTGGTAAATGTATCGATTAAAGTAACCTACAGCTTTTAATGAGGAGGAATAATGTGTCCTTTGCGTTTCAGTGAGTATATGTTAGTAGTATATTAACATATACATTATTTTGTTTAGAAATCGTAGCTAAATTCGATAAAGTTTATGGTAGAACAGGGATCTTTAACATGAAGCAGATAAATAAAAGAGATAGCTTTGTTACGACAAAGAATGTTACCTCAGATGTAGATACGATTTATAATTTTAAATATAATTCAATGATTTTAAAATGAACGTAATAGTTGTTTATATTCATTCATTGTTCTTTTTCAATGAAGTTCGCCGATGAATGTTATCTTCGATACATACTTCCTTGAATTTTATTACTTATTACTTGAACTGAAAGGCGGGTGAAACCTTTAAGAGGTGTTTGAATTCTTCTAGTTCGTAGTAATTTGTGTACGTCTGAAAACATAACCATTTTAGCCGAACGTTAAAAATGCTCCTGAAATTAATTTATAATGTTTAGCAGATTAAGTCAATTTAAACGGTCAATTTCGTAACAGAGAAAATGGTGTACCATATTAAAAAATACATCTTCAGTAGTTAACACCATTTTAATTAATATACTACTTAACCTCAAGTAAATAATTAATAATAATTCAAGGGTAATAATAGCCGAAAGGATCAGTTGGTAGAGAACCTTCAGTGGTAATGTTTCATATGTATTATGCCATACTGTGTGTACAGCTGATATAACGTAAGCTCTGGTTTATTTAATTTAACAATCTTTTTTAATAAAAGGCTCACTCTCAAGTCCTCACTGAATATTTTTAAAGAATAATTTTAGCTTGTCACTTTTTTATGACCAGAACGTGTATGACAGTTTCTTTCTCACATAATGATTAAGAGCCTTTAAACGAATGCCTTATCATTAACTTTCTTTAAAAAAATTTAAAAAGAAAAATATAAGTGAGGTTAATACCATATACAACATGTATTTCACCTTGAAGACGGTCCACGTTACTATCGAATATTACTAAACTCACATATTTTATTAAAACTGAAAAATATAAATAAGTTAAACAAATTTAATTATTCGGCTAGATGTCCCTGAAGAATTACAAACGTAGGAAACAAATGAAAGTAGATGATTTTCCGATGTGTATAAAATAGTTCGACGTGACGTTTAGAGTAGTTTATCGTGTAATTTATACGATTTAGGTGAAATAGAAATTTGCAGGAAATCACGACATTTAAGTTGAGTCACAATAATAATGGTTTTATTAATTTAAAATAGCCTCTTTTTCTCCCTTAAATTTAAGAACATAAATTTTCTGTTCAAACAAAAACACGTGTGTTTAACAAATGTAAAATTTTGCATGTTCAGTTTCGTTGATTTTGTATAGAAAGAGGGTACGTTTAAGCAAAGGCATAGCTGGTCTTAAGTTGCATGGGGGTGGGGGGTAGGCAAATTAACAGCAAGCGGGAAAGCGGAAGAAAAATAGTCCGTCCAACTATTTTTCAAAACTTAAAAAAAGGACAAAATTTGAAAAGATGTAAACTATGTATGAGAAATAATCAGAGAGGTGTATACTATGTTTAGATATAATTAGAATGATAAAAATTATTATAATTAAGAAAAATGTAAATCACGTACTTTTACCATGCAAGGTTTGAGCGTAAGTGGACGTTGCATTATTCTATAGAGTTCCATCGAAGGAGAGTCGCCTAGAATGGCGAATGTTTAATTTAGACAGAAAAAGTGTAAATAGAAAGTAGTAACCATCACTAAAGTAAACTGTTATATTGAACAATGTAGAGTACTGTCGACTAAGAGATTTGTTTTGTAAAAATACGGATTAAAATGGATAAATATGTGCATAATGTGAAACCACGTGTTTTCAACTAAAGAACTAGGCTTAATATTCAGAAAAAGTCAAGAGTAAAGTGTTTTGAGCAAAGGTAAAGCATCTTATAAATAAACAATGTTCGAAGGTGTTAAACTAATAACTTTTTAACCATCAAAAGTAAGTGAAATTATAAGGAAGACTCAATGTCGCGCGTGAAGTTGAGCTCGCTCAAGGACAGGTCGCCGTAAGTAACTATTAATATGAATAAATAGTAAGACGATACTTCAGTGTAATAAAGTGACTTCTTCTTTTGTGAAAAAAATTGTTTCACAGAGAGTACGTGTTTGGTAAAGCACGCTGTTTATCTATGTATATAATATGTTAAGAAAAATGACTGTTAAATATCTGTAGATTTCTATAAACTTTTGATTTTCATAAATATGGTCTATTTGTTTGAAGTCTATAACATGCTGTTTCAGGAGCTATTATGATAAATAAGAATACATTTTTTTTTTATTATTTGGATTAAAATTTAAATTGAAATTTATTGAAATTTTTAACAATAGGAGCTATGAACTAATTGTTTTACTTTTTTAAAGTAAATTGTAATATACGTGCTTGAAAGAATCTTGTTTCAATTGGACTAAGCTCTTATTTTGATGAATCATAATTAAAATTAGATTCTTTTGTTTAGTAATTTTCTAAGAAAATGATTTTTCTATATGATGATATGATTTAAGATAATTATCTAATTGCCATGGCGCCCAACTTAAATCAGTAAACATTTTTATTTAAATTATAGTCACCTTTATTTTTCATATTATTACAATTGTCGCTCAACGTGTGGCAATTTGTAAGTAAAGTAACATTCTTTATTTTTTATATTATTACACAAACGATAAATTCTTACTTTTACAAGTGTTTCACAAATCATGTTTACTCAAAACTATGTACGTATCAATGTAATATATTATATTACCATAAAATCTACCACGAGAAAGTGGTACAACTATGTTTCCACAACGTACTGTGAAAACAGTCATAAAAGGTTAAATATCTCAAAATCGGCATAATTTAAGTTATATAGAAAATAGAATTTCCTGTAAATAAGTTTTAAAGCATGTTCATGGGGGTTTTACATTTTCCGACCCACGCTCAAACCGTAATAAATAATAATCAGAATAAGAAATGTTTTATTAAGTGGATTAGATATATAGTATTCAGTTATGAATCTGGTGATACAGTATCTATTGAACGTGATGAATTATTTGTCAATTTTTTGTATCCAAACTTATGATGGATTTTATAGTACACTGTTGGCCACCAATTGATACACTGGAAGAAAATATGTTCATGGTGTATTCATAGATTTATTGTTTACTTGGAAATTCATGCCTGTGTGTCTGTTTCTGCAGAAGTCTAATTTATGAAATAGTGATCTAAATTGGGTAAATGCCACTAACATTCAGATATAATGAAAACAAAACTGTTCGTATTATTAGGTCCACGGAAGCTGTGGGTTAATCAACAATGATGGAGTCTGGATTTATTTATTAACTTACAATATTTCGTTGTGCTCTTATTTTAGATTTTAAAGTTTTATTGGTTGGTGGTTATTTAAATTGTTACTCATAATATACACCTTGAAAGCGACCATACCAGATTACAGCAAATCAATAAGAATTCACTAAAGTGGTAAAATCAATTAAAGTTGTATTGATTATATTGTTTCTCTGTAAAATAAACAATACAAAGCTAAAGAAGGCCAATAACACAATTTGTTTCAAACTAAATTACTAATAAATAACTTGCGTAAATTAATAAACTTTAATATTTCAAGTAGTTATTAAAGTTATAAAGACATAAACAGTACTTAAATGTCTTCTTATTCAATAATATTATAATTTTATATAATATTTAAGAACATTATATTTATTTGAATCTCTTCAAATACTACTTTATTACCTTATTATTTTTCGTACAATTTCATGTTTTTATTTTTAAAATATTAGCTGCAGTGTGTGTTCATTTGTTAATCTAGAACGTTTTAAAGACTGGCACTTCTGCATTGCAGACTTTTCAAGCGAGATTGTTGTTTAACAAATTACAGCGATTCATTTAGGATTTAGTGTAGTGCTAAAAAACCATTAAGGATCAGCCTAAAATATAATTTCTCATCACATATAGTTAATAATAGTCAATAGGAAGTGATGTGAAAAATTGATTGCCTTTAAAAATTGTATATATATTAATGTTGGATCTAACAAACCATACTGTAAAATAAGAAACGATATCTTACCTATTTAAATGAATTATGTTAAATTTTCCAAATAGTTATTAAAATTTGTGTGCTTAAAATTTAGTTAATGAATTGCTTTATATTATATGAATAAAAGTCATTTACCATCATATTAAAGGGGACCATATTATAACTGTCTTTACCTTTAAAAAAATTTAATATTAGTAAGTTTCTACTACAGAATATAATAATATACTGACCTCTACCAAAACGATAACTGAGACCAAGAATGTTCACCTATAGAGATATTTCAGTAATTTGGCAAAACCAAAATTCCTCATAATGTACGTTCACAAAAAAATTATGACAGACGAGTTTCTAGTCATGGCATAAATCACAGTCAAAAATTTGTTATTTTATTCTAAAATTTAGCAATAAAGTTCATCAACATTATAATTGTGCAGTAATCACTAATAATCTTCCAACTGATGAGCTCGTTTACTCAAAAATCAGCACATCAATTTGGACTACAATTAAGATAGAAACATCTACTTGCTTGGGATATCATAGTACTGAACATAGTTTAGTGTAGCTTCAAAAACTGCATTTAATGATGAATAAATGTGTTTTCATAGGCAAAAGTTAAGATAATTATTTATGAAAAACAAAATTGTTTGCAAATATAAATAAAAATATAACGACAAATAAAACAATAGTAACTTCAGTAATAAAAACGTTAGTCAAAATTAAGTTTACTAACAGAAATTTTTTAATTTGATTTTTTGAAGTAGTTAAATTTACAGTAGTTCTTCAATTGATATTTGGTAATTTGTGTTTCATCTAAAAACCACATGAAAATATACCACATATGAAATGACCAAACTGACGAGCATTTATAAATAACAAGGCTGAGATTGACTAATGAGTAAATAGATGTATATTAATAAAAAGAAATGATCTTTCTATCAGTTCAGGATATCAAGTGCGTGAAATATGTCTTAATATACAATATGTTTTTATTTTGTTTTACACAATAAAGTTCAAACTCGGTGTCAAACCATATAGGTATATTATGTATTAATTCAGTAACCTAAAACATGTATGTGTTTTAAGAATATCACTTAAAACATAAATTATAAATATTAAAACATTACTTTAACGGTAACCTTATTATTTCAATAAATTAATAGTAATTTGGGCAACTAGTGAGCAAAGTGGCACTTTTTTAAACGAGAGAAAAATGTTAACCACGAGGCTTGCCGGCTGCGTCAATTTTATCGAGTTTAAAAAAGACACATTCCTCACGAATTGCACATAACACTTTGTCTACAGTTGTTATTTTGTGACAAATAAAAAACATACTTCAGCAGTAACACAATTTAATAAAACATTAATTTAATACAAAGTGTTCAAACAAACAATCAATTACAATTCGATCTTTAATAACTGCATTTTTCTTATTTTTCAGATTTAAAAAAAATCTGAACTCTCCATTTTTTAAACTAACTACACAAAATATAGCAGTAGTGCTAAACAACACATCAACCCTGAGTAGAAGTTCCCACGTCAAAACTGAGGTTATTTATGAATATTACAAATAACTTAGGAGTATTGTTGAGGAAACGGGATTGCCAACTTCAAAACTCGGCAAACGAAAAATACTCTCCGTGTACATACACTGTCAATCATCTTCATGAATAATTACTTACTTTTTCAACTTTAAAACGTTGTTTTGTTGTTTATTTATGTTATTTTTACATACAAGAATTAATCTAACCTACATACGGGACATTTCCTGTATATTATAAATCAATTTAAATAAACTTAACCTAAATTTCGTTTTGTTCGGTTGCCATTCGGAGTGAGAAAAGTAGTGTGCAAAGTAGTGGGCAAAGTGAAACTGATGAGAAATCAGCTGTTTTGCAAACTAATTTAAATGAACAAAATGCCACTTTGTTAACAACTTTAGACAATTTTTTTTTTTTTACATTAGTAAGTACATATAGTCGCCTACGTAGAATGTATTTTTCCCCCGAAAACAATTTTTTTTCCTAACACAATTATTTTAGTTAAGTCAATTTTGTAAGCTTAACTTCTTTAAATATAATGAATTACCTTCTCCAGTTCCAACATAGTTCATAAAAGTTTTTTGAGATAAGGTAAAAACTTTGTGTCACCTGCACGAGCTAGTTATTTACAGCGTAGTCAAAGTTTGGTGCTGGGGAAGTATTTTGCATAATTCAACAGGCTACCAACAAACAACTTGACACCCTTGCCTTGCTGTTTAAGGTACATGTAGACTTGAAGTTAAATCTGGATGATTTGTACAAGTTGGTTAAGTTGTGTAGTTATTTTGATGTAGTGCGGCGATAAATAATTTGTGAATGTATACATGCATTTATAATTAAACTGTTTTTATTATTTAAATTTTTAATACTTATAATTTAATTAATCTTCCTAAATTAAAAAAATATATTCATTTTATAGTATTATAAAGGAATGGGAATCTGTAAAAATAAAAATATTTTACAGTAATTTAATCCATTTCCTCCCTTATATTAAATCTAAAATTAAATTATCCCAATTACAATTCCAGTTTAAGTGAATTATGTTTTTGTCTTTATTTGTTCACCAATTTTATGCAATACACCCATGCAATGGGATAAAACTGTAAAATTTCAGCAACATTTACTCTCTAAAATTACGTATATAGACTATTTGCTTTACCAAAGTCAACAATTTCCGAAATTAGGTTCAATATCCTTAATAAATTGCCTAATCTTGTGTATTACATGTATGTCGCTTAAATGATTTAAATTGGTATTTAAAGTGAACAAAATTAAGTCGAAAAACAACATCCTATAAAGTGTATCAGCTCGTACAAATATATCAAATTAAACTAAGTTTGACTAAAATAAATTAGATATTTGTGGCAAAACAAAAATGATAAAGCACTTATAATTTCACAAACAACAATTTATTGCTACAGCTGTTTTGCCGTTAGACATCGTCAGACAACTAAGAACTAAAAACTAAAATACAGGTCAACTTAACACTAACATCTAGGCATGAAGGTGGGGATGAAAGCAGAGGTAGGGCAATGACCTGGTATTACCTGAAAGGAACATGGATAAGAGAAGGTTTTCAAACAATAGGTTTTAACAAAGGGGATGGGTTATTTCCTTGTTCATTCAGGTTAGAAGCATGGCATTTCAAAACAGATCAGTTAATTTCCAAAATTTCCAAACTATTTAATTTCCTACTTTTCCTAATTGTAAATATTATATACAATAAGTTGTTGGTTATATTGAATAAAATTGTGTAGGGAGGTAAGAACCTGAGTGATGGTTGTAAATATTTAAATTTGCTACTTTTGTTATTTATTGACTATTCGAAAAAAAAAAAATTTAAATCAGCAGTGGATTACCTCTATGTTTAAATAACTTACGTATGTGGTAATAATAATAATGCTTTGTTAAAAACAAAAGATACTTCAATAAGTCTAATTTATATATAAGAAAATCGTATCTTACTACAATGGTATTTGGCCATCTATACCTATTGGAAATCAAAAGAATTTGTTAAAGTGAATTTATATTTTAAAAAGATCATAATTTGTGTTCCTAATTTTTGATTTTAAACTATTTTACAAATAAAAGTGCATTGTTTAAACTTAGTTTTGATTGTTTAATTTTATTATTATCCTTAATTTTATAGTAATTAACAATTTTGAAATGAAATACTTGTACAAAATCCCATTTGCAATATCTGAACTTTTACAAAATTCAAAAGTTTTGCAACTTTATTTCAAATTTCAATTATTCATATAAATTTAAAATACAACAATACATATTTTAATGTAATATCAATGTTAATATCTGTATTTATATAATAAATTATGAATAAATCCACTGTTTTATGTGCATTTAAAATAATATCTTCTTTTTTTGTGTGTGTGATTCTTGGATTATAAATTAAATTAATCATTTTATTTCAGTATTTTAAAATTCATTTCAAAGCCATATATTCAAATAAGTCATCTAAATTTGTTGTCAATTGGTAATAGTAGTTATTTTCCATATAAAATTTAAACGATTATATCCTTACCGTTAGCCTAAGTTGAGATTCGCCCCGTGTACTTATATTAATTTTACAAGTAAATTGTACAAAGTAGATCCGCATGCCACCCAAATCGTACCCCCGCAATAGCACATTTATCGTTATCGTTGCATATTATTAAAGAGTTTTAAGTCGGTAGCACATATATCTCATCGAAAAATCGCTTCAATACATCACATTTTGAAAGTAAATTGTTTGTATTGTCTTGAGAATATTAAAATGTTTATTTTCGAGTTTTAAAACATAATATTAAGGGAATAATTTTTAAAGCTAAATTATTAATATTATCTTTACATAAATTGTATTAGTTCTATTACATGCATCTACGTTGTTGTAAATGAATTATATAAACGACTTCTGACCTGTATATATCACTTTACATTTCTCCGAGTAACTACATAGTTACAAGAATTTCTATTGATATGTTTTAACTATGTGGCACAACTTACTAGTTATTTCCAACACAGCTTAAAGAGGAGGATGTCTATTAAATATTTAGTAAATCAAACATTTCACAACTTTGGATCTTTGTTTAAGGTACTTTGCGAACTTTAAATTTAAACTTTGAGGTATTAAAAGCTTACGATATGTATTAAGTTTTATAGTGTGACGAATAATGTGTAAAACAATTTTTGTTGATGTATATTATAATTATACACATTTTGGCAATAACTTTGAAGACTGTATTAGCAATTAAAACTGGAAATATTTTCACAAGTTTCTTAATATTGCTAGTAGACATAAATTCAATTCTTCGAAATGAGATATTGTATTTCAAAAGAAACTATGCTTGTGATATAATCTTGTTATAAAAGTAAATCATATTTGATTGAAATCGACATTTCAAACATAGAAGTCAAGATTAATTTGAATTGGCAGTTATTCCTTAACTGAGTGTATTGTTACATGTCAAAGTAGTATGGATTATTTAATTGTTATTGTTACTATTATTATTATTTTGTGGAATCCTTTGTGGTAAGAAGGTGACCAATAAATTTTATGTGAATGCTTAGGAGCTACATTTCTCAACGAAATCTTTAAATTTAATTTTGAGCCAATATATATTTATTTATTTATGATAAATAAAAATTACCTTCACAATTTGTGTAACATATAAAAATTATTCGCCTTCGTAAAAAGGTATTTACTTGAGCCAGAATTGAATTATAATTAATTGTATAATTGATTTCTAAAGGTTATAGATTTTAGTAATTGCTACAACTAATAAGAAAGCCATTATTCTAAAAATTACTGTTTTGACATTAAGAAACTTAAATACTTATATTTCTATAAGAAACTGAACATATCTGTGTAGCTCTTTAAAAATATATTACTAATAATAATATGGGTCGTACATTTACTACAACAAGTATGTTAATTGTGTAGAAATTAATAAACCAAGAACAAATTATCAGACAAATAGGAATATTAATTGCTATGACAAGCGTCAAAATGGATTCAAGAGCAGTGGATGAAATGAAAAGTAAAATGTCAAAATGACATTTAAAACTATTTTGTTTAAAAGTAGTACAGGAAAATATTTCTTGTCAAACTAAAAACACGCAGGAAGATAGATTTTTTAACACAGAAAGAATTAATATCAAATCTTATAAAAATTCTTGGTATATACTTTTATTGTGCAGCAACATACCATAATGTCCTTTAAAGTCAACCTGCCTAGATGACGCAAAAAATTTAAATATTTCAAACCCATCCTAGTGTATATCATCTTTTGTGGCATGCAAGCCTAATATAAAACAAGTAACCATTTCATTTCTTCTCTCCGCAGATCTAAATCCCAAATGTCTTAAGATCTTAAACGTACTTTTCTTGACTCCGAAGTTAATTTTCCAGTTCAAGACCATTCCTTACAGGAGTTCTTAACTGATGCATTTTTGGTGCATTAATCCAACCGATTTTATCAACAGTATACCAACCATATGAAGAAGAGTCATGCTGTAATTATGATCTAAAAACTATATTTTTAAAAGCAGTTCCTTATGGACTATAGTCCCATTAACTGGAAGATAAAGGTTAACTTTATGTAACTATGGATAGAATCGTGTCATTCTCCCATCACTTTAAAGCAAAACTTCATCAATGAACAGAACTACTAAATGACTTAACCCTCTCCTAACCCGCTACAAAATTATGAGTCGCCGAGAAAGTTTTTGCCTTTAAATAACAAGAGAAATACAACCTAACAGAACCTAACTTTATCTTACGTAACCTAACCTAAACAACCAAAACATGAGCAGTCGCCGATAGGGTTTTTGCCTTTAAATAACAACAAAAAATAACAACCTAACGTATTCTAACCTAAGATAAAACTCTACGAACTTGACAGTGGCTGAGAGGGATTTCGGCTTTAAAAAAATAATACAACGTAACGTAACCTGACCAAATACACACTCTACCAAATGGAGATTACATCCTATTGGTCAATTATTAGACAAATGGCTGCAGCTATTAAAAATTAACCGATGGGAATCAGTATGTATGCAAAAATTCTAAAACTTAAGCGCTCGTAATTTTCCGCCGCCAATTTTATTTTCGCCATCTTAAAATTAAATGGAAATGAATTACTATGACACATAATTTTAATGTGGAATTTCCAGAGGAAATCGATTGTGAAGTCAGTTTTCGATAAATCTATTCACACACGATTCATCAGCTATTTTCGAACACTTCAATTTAATGTGTACGTATGAAACTGTTATTGCATTATTTGATAAATATATTTGAGTGTTATCAGACTTTGTCATTAATCACGAATTTTTTGAATTAATGACATATAAAGCATTTTGTTTATACAACATAAGCATTTCATAACTCATAGATACAGTTTCATGTTACTCGTATCAACTAACAAACTACAATATACTGCTAAGCTTATTTTTTCAATCTAAAAATGTACCATCGTTTTTAAACTTAACCTAGACTTGTAAAAGAAAGAATCCAGCTAGTTAGGAACGTATCAGTAATTAGTTTTGTTTTCTAATCCAACCAGATATTATATCCCCGCTTTAAAATTCGTAGTCTTAATAATATGTTTGAGCCAGCAGTAATTTATAAGAGTTACTTTCTAATTTTGTTTCTGTCAGATAAGTCGTTGATTTAGTATGTGCCAGTTTGATAACTAACTAGTGAAGTTACGAGGTCAAAGTTTTTAAATGTTAGTTCAGAGATTGTCATCAAAGCCTTTTTCTACAATTATACTTATACATTCTACTATTACACTGATTACGAAAAAAAATTATTGAGAGAGCATACGTAAACATACCATAAATAGGAAGATATTATGAAACTATATCTACCTTGTCTTTGTTACCAACCTTTATAAAGTCCAATCAAACTTTATATTAAATGTTAGATGGAATACAAACATGTAATTAATAGCTCCTTCATAATCTTGAATCCATCCTGTTGGTAATATTACTAGCATGGCATATTTAATATATCACTAAAACATACACTGTTGTTAATGACTGTTTAGTATTGTTTCACATGGTCACTTTTCCATATGTTATACATTATTTGATTAGTGTTATTTGATTCAACAATGGTTATTATTTGTGTGTATGAAATCTAAGAAGATTCAATTGTTTGCTATTTTTTACAAGCTGTATTTTAAGGTATAATAATAATAATAATTTATATATTTTATAGTTTTTACGTTACAAAATAATGTATCTTTGTTTGGGTGACATTTTGCAATGATCATTCGTAATAACTCTACCAACAATAGTAAATTAACATTCTTACTATGGATCTTCATATAAAATTTTTAATTGATTTTAGGTAATTTGTACAATTTTAAGTTGTAACATGGACAAAATAAATGGAAAAACCCATGAGAAGAGATAAATGTTTGCCAAAATTATTATTCGATGTGGTATAAAATATTAACACGCTTAATGCGAATTGAAGGTCATCATTAGTCCAAGTACTAGAGGAGACCTAAATGGAGTGAAACTATAACGGAAACTATTCACCAAACATTTGTATGTATTCTCAGCTTCATCCATATTATATATGGAACAGTACCTATTCGAAAAACATCAAATAGAAAAACAAAGTTGCTAAAAAAGAAAAATGTAACATTTGTGTAGTATAATGTGCTATATCACCACCATTCTTTGGCACACTGTATAAACACACACACACACACACACACACATATATAATACGAAAAATGTGTAGAATAATTGCTACAAATCTCCGGTCTTCTATCCGTACAGTATGTATACAATGAGTGAAAACTGACGCCTAATTATTCCTATTTGTGAACCTATTTATCATTTCCTTTAAATATTAAAATAACTGAGCGAAACGTATATCATAAACTTCCTGACAAATTTTTAGTTGCCATCTTTTACACCGATTGTCCGAGTCACGCAACTTTCTAAATCTCTTCTCGGCCCACTTGACTGACATCAAAGTCAGATTGTATATGTTTAGCAGCCTTCATTTGCTTTATCAAGACAGTCATTTCTTTGCTTTAACGGATATCGAACCTCAAGACTATTCCTCCTTGAAATATTCTCCTATGGTTACGCTCGTGCTAGAAACTCGATATTGGTGTCTTTGAAATTGTGTGAATATAGAATTTTTTATATCAAAGCTTTCATTTGTAAATCAACGTACCTATTATTATACTCAAACAAAATTCTATTGTGAACAACAGTTTCGTTTGATTTTCAAAATTTCAATAACTTTCTACTGGTACTCAAAGGTCTGAATAATGGATTTCCCTCTCTGCATATCTACCCGATATTGTGCATAAGTTAAGTAACACCGAGAATCGAGTGTAATATTTAATGAAATAAATAATTTGGATGCGAGAACCAAAAAAAGAAAAATAAAATGTAGTTTTTCTCTAGAATTAATTCTTTTACCATAGTAATTAGCAATTTATAGATAAAAACTACGTAATTGGTTAATAAATAATAGTTGGATGAATTAGTGCTGTGTAATGTAGCAAATAAAAGAATATATTTATTTATTCATTTGTATGTTTATTTCCGACGAATTGAAACCATTTATCATAAAAATAATAACTTATTATGATTTATTCGGACATTTTCCATCATTTGTTCATATCAAAACATACTAATACACGACATTTCCAGATTGAATCAACAACCTTATCAAATATTAAATCTTGAGCATAGAGTAAAAAACATGAGTATAATGTTTGAGATTATAACTAAATCTATAACCTAAGAATGAAACTCGGGCCAAAAGTCAGAACTGAGCAGTCTTAACTAAGACTACAGTAAATATAATTGTGATCAGAAATGAAACCCTGATACAGAAATTCACTAGACTAATAACGACAAAAAACTGCCTATTTAGAGGTGGAGAAAATGGAGTCTCCTAACTGTTTATCGGGTTGAACAATTCCCCCCCCCCCTATTTCAAAAGTTTAGTCGTTGATATTAGTTTAATCATTATTCCCACAAACGGAAAAATTTCAACCTTAATTAAATTAGAATAAATTTAGGATATCCGATTTGGATTTTTGACTTGTAATGCATAACTTTAGTTCCTAGTTCATTTTAGGTTATAGATTTAGTTTTATATTCCAACAAGGTTCTAGGCTACAAGGCTATGTTGTTGTTTTTAACTTTTTATTTTAGGTATATCAGTTGATAACGGGAGTTGATTTATAGTCTCGAAACATCGTGTTAATATAATTATAAGCACACACCCACAGAAATAATGCCCAATGTCCGAATTTAACACTCCAATAGTATTTCTCTCGTTATTATTTGATAAATAATATACTCGTATGTATCTTTATATTGAAAATTGCCAAATTAACTTTTGACATTTAAAATTTATTATATGGAATCAAGAATAATATTCTACATATCTGTCAGGCATAAAATTTGAGATTCAATTATTTTCTCAAATAAAAATGTTCGTCATTTAATATATGTGTCTATAATTACAGTACATATGTATTGAATTTGTTTCTCGTCTGATTGTGGATAATGGTATTCCTATAATTATTAAGATAATAAAACAACTCTGTCATTAGTTCCTTTGTAACTAAAACTGTCTACTTTACGACTTCTATTGTGAAATAATATGAAGAGATATTTTCAACAGATAAAACAAACTCACATCAGAGAATATATAATGATAACACATGACAATAAGGAGAGCATGAATTTTAAAATTAAGCAACACAATCTCACTGAAGATAACAACAACCTATATTTATTAAGAATCCATCTAAAATGGGGATTAATTTTGACGAGTCTCGTTTCGTTTCAAAAACCACAGTAAATAATCACATTTACCAGAAAGTTTTCTCACTGTATTTTTTATTTTATACCTGAGATTTTTTTTAAGTAATCTATTGTGAAACTATTATTTCATCACTCAAACAAATTACGCAATTATATTATTAAATTATTTTGTATTAAATGTATTTTTTCGACCAATTTTTAAATTTCAAAAATCTACTTCTACCAATTTTAAATATATTTTGCCCTTTACAACGCCTAAAAATTTAGTTTGACACATTTCTATAGAAACTCACAATTCACTCCATTTTCATGTTTTAAAACAACGACAGCATAATATAAAATATGAATCTTGGCTTCAGCTCTACGCCTGTAGCTAATATATTGCCCTATATGTCAATACCAACTGCACAAATTTATCACACAAAAATAAAGACATATTATCAAGTTTAAGATAACTTCCGATAGTGACAGCTGCTCTCAATCCTTTTAATTTAGCTTTAAAACATCATTTTCGTTATATAGCCTAAAATCATAGATTATCTGTAATGTAAATAATGCTCATGACATATAATATAGCCTAGATAGTTCTAGATTAATACACTTTAGTTTAAATTTTTTGAAATTTAAGAACTAAAATGAATATTTTAAAAGTATTAAAGAATAAAACTATTATAAATCACTTTTACGTTAACTTTTGTTTTAAATTGTTAAAACTTGATTCTCTCGTTTATATTACTGTAATGTGCACATATTTTAACCAGATATCCCAGTAATGTTAATGTTTTTAAGGTTAAATATTCTCATAAATATTTCCTAAGAATGGTATTTAAAACTTTTTTTTTTTTTTTTTTTTTTTTTTTTTTAATAATTGAAACTGAACTTTGTCCATCAAGTTCAGATGTTCAAGTCATATAGTATAGTTCAATCATGTAAATTGTGTCGTAATGCTGACCACTTTAAAATAGGTGATGAAAGTAGTAAAATTGTTTACTCTTGATTATTGTTTCAAATAGTCTAACGAATATAAACTATTTTAACGACATCAATGCAAAAGACTCCTGCTTCGAAGGAGATGAATTCTGTTTAAACTATATGACTTGTATTTACTCATATATATATATATATATATATATATATATATATATATATATATATATATATGTGTGTGTTGTTTCCAGAAAGTATTGTTAAGTTAAAAAAAGGTTGTGAAATGATAGCTTCAATATTACTTCTTTGTTTGTTTCATTTAAGAACGTCATCACATAACATATGAAAGTCTTTATTACGAATTAGGTAAAGTTTATATTTTACTGATTGCTATAACTGAAAGTGATATTTTTAAAAGAACAAAGCGAAAGTTTTGAACACACATTTAGAAAAGTCTTTTAAACGCAATTTACAATATTTAAAATATCAAAAATTGGGAAAGATTTTTAGAATGACGTGAAGCTTAAATATTTATTATATTAAAAACATTGCCGTTTTCAATACTGGGTGATTAACAGTTTTCAAATAATAAATATTTTGTGTATATGTCACTGAAGGCTATTAACATTATAAAGCTATTCCTACAATAACAATATTCATCTCTGTTATAATTGCCTTCGTAATTATATATAGTAATTGTTTAAGTAAGCAGTATAAATAGATAGAAAGGAAGCTGATTAAGTAACAATGCGTATGTGAACATCCGCCACACAATTAGACAAAAAGTTTAATTTGTTGTACACAGACGGATCCATATCCTAAATAAAATTAGGGATTTTAAAGATTCTTATAAAGGTTATAATATATCAAGTGTATTTATTATAAGTAATTATAATAAAAGTGTATTTTATTATTATTTCGAACGATACTTTTGATTTTTCGCTGTTTGTGATTTGTTTTCTACGATTGATGAACAAAATACACTATCAGCAATTTCTAAATATTCCGGAAAAGTGTTTATTCAGGACATACATTTTGAGGACACGAAGAACTATGTGGTCTGTCTGGCATATATATTTTTTTAAATTTTAACTTGTGAGGAACAAATTTATATTATTTAGAAATCTTGTATTCCAGTTGAAAACATAAAATAATTTTATATATTTTATTTTATTTTATTTTTGTAAATAAGTTCCAAAATTACAAAAATTGGAATTTTTTGAAAATGACTATCTATAAAACGTACAATATAAAATTAAATATAATAAAATTATTATTTACCTATTTTTACATAACCTACATTTAATACTTATTAACACTAACTAGGATAAATATTTTAAAATTGTATCCAATAATGTATGTATACGTTAAATCTATAATATACAATATATTCATATGTTTCAGTATTGGCGGAAGATAATATACTTGTTCTAAAATATAACCATAAATTCAATTTGTGAAATAATATTGTCGATATTTAAATGTTAATAGTTAGTTAAATAAAGGCGCTACTGAAGTTATAAGTGTGTTGGTAGGGTTGGCCTATTACTAAATAACATAAATTTGTAAGTATATAATTCACCACATTGTTCTGCTTTTAAAGTTATTGGATAATAATCGATTGTTTTAATTGCAAACATATTTTAATTTGACTTTATTTTTTGTATATAAAACATAATATGACATTTCGTGAGTACTCATTTTGTAAGTTATCGCTTTATAATGAAATATGATTTCTATTCATGAAATTAGTTTTTATATTCACAAATGATTTCAAATTTCTCATTAATCTACCTCAATAATACTAGCTAATAAATTGTATTAATACTTACAGAAAACATGTCAATAATTTTGTTATAAATATTTAATATTCGTTACAATAACATTAATCATTTTGTGCATATAATACGACGTCTCATATAAATTCCCCTGTCGAAGTCTCACCTAAAGTTTTGGCAGCCATATACATTTATTTTATATACATAATTTTAGACACACTGTATTTTTGAAGGTATTATTTCAACATTCGACTCACCAGTTTACAGCATGCATTTTATACAAACAGTTTTATAAAAAGTAATTGTTGATCAAAACTCACCTCTGTAATAAACCGATTTTTTTTCGTATTACTACATCATCGTCATTATTTATACCAGCTGCCTCACCTGCAATTAAAAATTGTTTATTAATATTACACAAAATCTTTCTATAGATTATATAAAAGCACAAGAAATTATTTTGTGCTTATTACATATCTCTTTTCAATCTCTCTCTCTCTCTCTCTCTCTCTCTCTCTCTCTCTCTCTCTCTCTCTCTCTCTCTCTCTCTCTCTCTCTCTCTCTCTCTCTCTCTCTCTCTCTCTCTCTCTCTCTCTCTCTCTCTCTCTCTCTCTCTCTCCCTCTCTCCCACTCTCTCTCTCTCTCTCCTTCAGTATGATAAAGTAATTTTAAAAAATCGCTTTATTATTGAGGTTCATATTCATAAAATGTGGGGTCTCTTATGGCTTAGGACAAGGTTTTAAAAGCTGTACGGTTTATAATCACATGAGTATGGCGCGACAATTCTTTTGTTTTAAAAATATAGAGGACTAGAAATGCATTTATAATTATATATGTGTGTTTTATATATGTGTTTTATATATGTGATTTATATATATATATATAAATCATAACTCAAATTAAATTTTAAAATCATAACGTCAGTTGTTTTATTTCTACTATTTTAAATTAACTATATAAAAACACTTGGTATTGAGCATTTGGCAACAATTCAGCAATAAGAAATTCTAAAAGGAAATACCATAAAACATATTACAAATATGAGAATTATAAGAAATATATAAGAAAATTTGTTGAGGATTAAATTTTTTAGTAATACTTTAATTTTAATATTACCAGTTATCAATGTAAATTATACAAAGTTTCTATTATTTAATTAAACGTATTAATAAACGGGAGAACGACTATACATTTCTCGCATTCATTTTTTTAATTTTTATTTTTATTTTTTTATATGTGCTTGTTTATCCAAAAATATAAGGCAAATCAATAAAATACATTTTATTTTAAAACTTCATTGGAATTTCAGGTAATATTAAGACTATTTCAGAGTAAAATATATATTTTAATGAATAATTTTTGTTTTACTTACGTATATTTTGAGATATTTTGTAGGCAATATAAAAAATAAATTAATTCGTAACACTGAAAATCACGTTAAATAAGAATAGTTTTAAAAAGAATTTGTAGTGCCTAAAATTAGAGTAAGTAAATGAGCATTTATTCGAAACATTATATGAACTACAATTTCGTTTCTGTTTATTTTGGATTTCATGAAGTACAGTTTTTTTACAATCCAATTTTAAATGAATAAATAAACTACATCATGGATGATAACAGATCTGAACAGATTTAAACATAGATATACAAATACATGATAATGTTCTACAATATACTGACATTCTCCAATGTCATCGCCTACTGTATAATATAATTGAGTGATATAATGTAATTGAGTGGTTAAGTGTTCATTACTAAATCGACAGCTGAGATTTATGATACGACAAACATGTCTGTCGATAGGGAGTTTACGCTAGAATTTCAAGAATTTATTTACAACTGTGGATTGAAAGCAAATACTTTAGAAAGTGTGATCTACATATAAAGATGAAATTCACAGTGGAAAAGAAGAGAACATGATATTTATTAATACATAGTGTACTTCGTGGGACGGATTTCAATTTTACGAACAAATAAATAGAATCAAAAATTTAACAAATTATGTGATACCTTAAATACAGGAAAGTTGTTTAAAAAAATAGTGCATGTTTTGTTCTAGAAATGTTATATCCCCTTTACAAAATTATATTCTAAAAAATTTATATTAGCATATCTTTTTAACAAATATCAATGGGAGTTATTAAAAAAACAATATAAATAATAATCAAAATCAATGAAATATTTGAAATACAAAAATAGCTTCAAATAAATTTAATTTTTAGAAGGTAAATATTAACGATTTTATGGGTTTAAAATTGCCTAAAGAGAATATAAACGTATATCCATTTTTGTATTAATGATATTAAACAACTTGTTATTGCAATGAAAAGAATTATAATTTTATATACTAATACTTTTATTTGAACATTGTAAAATTTTAACAATTTTTAAAATCTTCTAAGAAACAAATAACAAAAAATAGCATTAAATAGCCCCAAAACAAACTTTTTAACTTGATTTTTCCGCTACAAAACTTCTGTTTAGAAAATTAAGCAAAACAGAGAAGTTTTTTAATTACAAATTACTGCTCTAGATGTAATTTACTATGAATGAAGGAGAAGAGTAAATAAAGGTCATGCCCATGTTTTATTCATAGCTTGTAAAAAAAACACAGAAAAATTATTTCCCCGTGTGGATTTTTAATTAGAAAAGAAAATTGGTATTTTCCTAATATAAATATTCAATTAGGCTAAATGCGCAGAGTTGTATGATTTTTTGGTGGTTGATATATTTTTAATTTTTCTTTTTAAGCACATTACTCTTAACCAATTTTTACAAAATGTTATACTACATTTTCGACCTTTTTTTGCATGTAGAATCTGATCCTGCATAGCTCGCTACAAAAATAACTTAAAAAATTTGTTAAAATAAAAAATATATGGTTTTAGGCTAATTTTGGTTGTTGTAGACAATTACCAGGAAATTATGTTTTTAGTTTTTTCTCGATAACTCGGTTATCCTTTGACCTACTGAAACTACAAAAAAGCATTGTTACTGTTGTTAAAAAATAAAAATATTTGTCTATTGTACATTTTTTGTAAAGTTAACGGTTTTCAATATATTCCACGTTAAAAATTTGTAGCGGCCACCATTTTGAAAATTATAAAAATAAATTCTTTGTATTTGGTACACTTGTAAATCGTAACATACAAAATGCTTATTCCAAATTTGAACTCGATATCTTATCTATTTCCAGAGTTACAGTGAGTTTTTGTAAAAAAATAAAATGGCGTCTAGCTGCTAAACAAAGTGGAAATTGAAAAAGAAAAAAAAAAAAAATTCTTCATTTTCAGCTTAGAATCACACATAGAATATGAAAATGCATAGCCAGTCCAACCTTTTTGTAACACCCTATATCACAACCAAGTTGGTTGTCTTATTGTTTTTAAGTGAGGTTATTTTCCATGCTCCAAAGATACAACTTGATCAGAACAGATGATACAGAGGACAGATGTGACCCGTGATGACTACATAGTCGTAGAAGTGATTAATCACAACTTGTACTATCTAAAACAATATCTATCGCGGATTTATTGATATTATAAAATACACTTGTCATATAACAGGTTAGGAAACAGTATTTTAATTGTTACTATTTTGAAAACTATTGAACTAGAATTTATGTTTTATCAATTCAATAAATTAGTTTTCAGTTTGCGTATGACTGACTATAAATCATATATTAAAGACGTATTTACGTGAGTATTGAAACAACAATTGTTGTAATAATTTCAGACAATAACAGAAAGGGAACTCAGCTAACAGGTTGTATTATCCAATTGTGATTATTTACTATTATACTCATCTTTAGTTATGTTCTGCACTATGAAATGACGGAATAGATCGCCTCAATTGTTAAATTTCTATTTTTCTATATTATTTTAAGGATTTACTGTACATTTTTAACAACAATAATTCATAGAATAAGAAAAATTAATTTGATGAATATTGTAAAACTTATTTTAACATAAAAATAATTAATTGTATATACAGTAACTACATATAAAAATATAATTATTAATTTTATGAAAGAATAATTTCGCATAAATTCTCGAAAACTCCGAACAATTTCGGTGAATAAAAATAATAAATAATAATAATCATAATAATAATACTTTGTGTGGTTATACATGGAAAAAAAGGCAATATAATTGATGACACCGATTTGAACAGATAGTGAAACACCTCTCCCTCTTTCTCTCTCTCTCCCTCTCTCCCCTAAAGATTAAGAAGGAAAGAGAAGTTGATAATTCTAACTTCCCTCTGAAATAAAGACCTTCTCTAACATTAGGTAAAAGAATATTATCATTATATAAAGGTTAAACTCGGACAATTTTCTACTTTCCTCAGTATTTCATTCATAGTAAAAAATATTTAAAGTATTTATATTAGTTTTTGATTTTATATTTAAAAAAAGTCTACAAAAGTTCAATTCCTTGACATTCTGAAATTTGAAATCAAATTTTAAAATCAATTTAACATGAGAAACAACTATATATCATTAACCTTACCATTTGACAAATATATTTGAATTTATACTAATTGATGTTATTAAGACTGAGTTTCATAGTCATTTTTGAAATTCATTTTAACATTCTGATTTAATAAATTTAGCTATCCAAACTCTTTGGAAAATTGTTTTATCAATATTCCTGAAACATAACTAAATATTGTAGTAGTATTTTATATGGTAGAAATAAATATGGTAATATAATATTTGTTTCACCTAGTTATCATCAGTAAATTTCAAAACTTTTAGTTGTATTATTTTTATAATATACTTATTAAGACTTTACTCCATTACAAACTAAGTGATTACAGTTACCGTTTACAGAGGGCTTTTAAAAATTACCTGCATGAACACCACTTCGCTTTGTATCTTGTTATCAGAGTTTAAAAAGTACAAAAATGTAAAATATTTACGAATTATAAATAACAGAATTAAAGAAAATTTGCAATAGCATTTAAATTTTTTGGAAGAGGACGACATAAAATACAATCATAAAATGAAAATATTATAAACAGTTTTAGATGTTCTTATAGTTACCAAAATATTTACATTGCATTTCAAATCACTTCTATAAAAACAATGCAATACAATAAAATGAATATTTGCACCTAAAATTTAAACGTCATTTTAAATAAAATTGTAGAAACTAGATTGAGAATTCCCTTCTTAAAAATTTTGCTTAAAACTACAACACAACAATATTTTATATACGCACAGTATAAACTTAACGCTATACTGTCCCTACATTTCTCGTCTGTCAGCATTACAGGTTAAACCTAAACTTTTGTAACATATTTTAATCAATTTAAAAGTCAAGTTAATTAAATATCTTATTTTTATAAAAAGTAATATAAAGAAAATAATATATGTTTACAAATTTGACAGTAGGTAATCTTTATTACGACAGCTTATTCTATTATTAATGTTGATGTTAATTTTATTGATATGCATACAGAAAATATAACTAATTTGTGGAACGTGAAAATTATATTGTCACGACAAACTTGCCGTGGAAAAATAAATTTCATTTTTGTTCCGATAAAAAATAACTATATTCAACATTCTATTGACTAACTTCCTTCACAGCGTAACACTGGAAAAGGGTTAAATTATTATTAAATTTAGAAGACAACCTCCGGAAAACTTAGCGATATCATATACGCACTTATTATCAAGTGGAAGGATAAATAAGTAAGACAAATGACATCCTTTAATGTCAGTTAATCACGCTGCAAATAGTACGCGTTTTAGTGTGCATAGCAAGAATGGGCTTCTTCTAGTACATACCTTGTAGTAAGAAGACAGCATGGTTCAAATATTTTCAAGCTTAATCCACTATTAACCAAATGATTTAATTTCATAAACACAATATTAAAACATTAACAGTATTTCAATTTATTAAACGTATATTTGAAGATAAAATTTTGTAGAAAATCAAATATTTGGTGTTGAAGATGAAAAATTAGTATGAAACTATGTTATAATACTATTTAAAAAAATAATTTGCATTTTAGGTAGATACACATGCAAGGATTAACAGAAATTGCTATTTCATTGCATTTTGTCCACCCTCTAATCTAAATTATTTTCTAATAGATTCGATTGGTTACTGTTTATCAAAACAAACGAGGAGATAAGGTTTAGTATTAATATTTTCAGCAAGGTTAGTCATAACATACCTATGTTATCATACCTGAGGCAATAATTATACACTGGTGCATTAAAATACGATACAAATAAACAAGGCTCAGTATTGATTACTAAAATAATTAATAAAATTCCTCCCTTTCGCAGAATCAAGAGCACTTAACAGACACCCCTCCATCACCTCTCATGTTTCATCCCCTTACCTTTGAGAAACTTCCATCTCTAAGTTTACATTCTTAGATTGAGATATTTGTTTACAGTAAGTATTTAGTATCTCTTAGTAGTGCGATTATTAATATAACTAATTTTAAGATTTATTTATGTAAAATGATCAACTATTGATTATTTTTTAAACCTAATACACATTCACAGCAATTTTCAATAAAGAGGTCACTAATTTTAAGATTTATTTATGTAAAATGATCAATTAGTGTTTCTTCTTTAACCCTAGTAAACATTCACAGCAATTTTTATGAATAAAGTTACTAATTTTAAGAGTAATTTTTGTAAAATATTCAACTAGTGTTTCTTCTCTAATCCTAGTACACATTAAAAGCAAATTGTACGAGTAAGCTCAGGGGGAATTTAAGCTGTCACGAAACAAAATCTAGTCAACATTTAGTTACATTTATTTGTGGTTTAGGGATTACTTTTTTTCTAATTTAGTAATATTATTTATAGATAAATATGGATAAATGTGAGACATGAAACTGAATGCGTTAGTTTAACTCACGAAGTAAAAATATGAATACAAAATGACTTTGATACTTCATAAAGCAGTAAACGATTACAATTTTATACTGTTTTCTTAAAGATGTTAAACAATAAGCGGTTTGTAGTATTATGCATAAATTTGTTTGTAAATGTAACAAAATGCAAGTCCATATAAAATTGTTAAAACATTAAGACACACAATCCTAAATAAATTGTTAATACTTGAGTTCTGTTTAAACCAATTATTCTGCACAATTGTCTTCGACTCCAACACTTTTTTCACTCCTTCAAAAAATTCTATCGCCAGCTATTTAAATCAGTCACACTAATTTTAAATTCTACGTCATTGCCAAACATCTGCGATTCAAGCTAGAGGTTAAAGGGTGTTTTAGAACAAAAAGAAATTTTAAAAATTATTTCACAATATATTTAAAACGTAACATCAATCTACAGTAAACGAACTACTTATACATATAGTCTGACCAGTTTAAAATTTAAACAAATCATTAAATACATATTAATTATTCTAGGTAAAATGCTAAGTAATAAAATTTCGATTTGTAAATGTGTTGCTCCTAAAATACTTTTAACTTACAAAATTACAAAGAATATGCAGCATCAATGATGAGCTACAACTTTCAGTTTATAGAAAATATCATATATGACTAACATTTATAACTGTAGTATAAAATGATCATTAACTCTTCAAAGAATCGTATTTTATTTCCTTTTTTTAATCGATAATAAATTTTAGTAATGAAACTTCATGTATATTCATATATTGTTCTTTAATTTTATAATTGAAAGAACCTCGTAACTTTAAATATTTTCAAGCTAATAAAACACAATTATTTATTTTGTAATATCCACTTTTAATTAGTCTAGCCGACCAATGGTTTCGCCTGGTAAGGCATTGACGAGGCTGTATTACAGACTGAAGAAAAAAGACAAAAACAGAAAACCTTGAAACTAGAGGGTGGGAGTTAGGATACAATGAGTGGGAGGTTGGGGAAATACCCGGCCTGGGCAATGACCATAGGAACAATACATATTGGGAAAACCAGTTGATTGTTTTAAGTACAAATAACTTTTGAAGGTTTTACTAATAGAGAGTTATACAAATCTAACTGGTCATTTCAAACTAAATTAGGGTTACAGTATCTTATTCTTTTAATTTCTAGCCCAGGCCGGGTATTTCCCCAACCTTCCACTCATTGTATCCTAACTCCCACCCTCTAGTTTTAAGGTTTTCTGTTTTTTGTCTTTTTTCTTCAGTCTGTAATACAGCCTCGTCAATGCCTTAGCAGGCGAAACCATTGGTCGGCTAGACTAATTAAAAGTGGATATTACAAAATAAATAATTGTGTTTTATTATCTTTAAAAATGGAATTCCACCAAGAACCATCGGTCTCAACAGTAATGAAAATTAAATATTTTCGTTTATTACCTAATAACTTAAGCAATAATTTCACTAATCAACACATAAATTGTAACATAAATTTAAATCCCTCTCTCTAGAAATTATTACGTCTTCTCATGAATGTTTACAGTTCAATCTGAAGATAATTCTAATGCAATTCTCTCTTCCATCCATTGTTTTCAACATTTGCGAAATGCAGACCAGTGTCATAAAATATAAGACTTATTTCTCGCTCTTGTACTAGATCGGCTTTAAAAGGTTTAAATTTATTAACTTGAAGGGTTTTGTACCGAAGTATGACTGATTTCGTGCTCCGAGCTGTTCTTCCCGGTAATAAGTGCGGATTTTCAACGAAGTGGGGATTAATGCATGACATCTAATGATTTATCTTCATTAATTGAAGAAGTCCTACTTGACCATGGTCTGTTATATATATTATGTATCTCTGTGAAACTTTCAACTTATCTTGTCACTGCACACCTTGATATCGGATTGACACGGCCTGTAAACTCACCATTAAATACGTTTACAACCTCACTATATGATATCACATGATCACCCCATGTCTCTCATCATCAACACGGTGATCCTTTCAAACTCAGAAACTTCCATATAAAAAAAAAATACGTAACTTTATGCACCATAAGAATAAACTTTTATAGTAAATAAGTAAATCTAAAGGATTTTTTTTTTAGATAGCAGCCTAACTGATTAACTGGTTAAATGACACGGAATGGGACACGAATAAAAGTTCAAAGATAATATTTACAATCAGGTAAACATTTACATTGAGAATTCCAAAAGAAGCTGGACAAGTTTACTGATTACAGAAAAAGGAACTAAACATTCTAAACGTCTTAGTGTTCGTTGTTCATAAAATAGCTTAGGAAAAAGATAACTTCTAATTTCTCTTTTTAAATTTAACCTGAGTCCTTGTTTCCCTTAGACAACGAAATCGTAGACCTATTTTCAGGGGAAAAACATGAAGGAATTTTTGCATTACAAACCAGTACTTCAAGAGATGTAATAGAAAACTTTTTTAGGTGCTATTTTTCTATTGCATAGACCTTTCCAATTATACGTAGCAAGAAAGAGGTTTCCATTTATAAATGAAAGTTGCCCCCTTTCAAAATGGAGCAAAAAATTAATCCCCTAAAACACAAGAAAATGTGTTATATTATACAACGAAATCATAGACATATTTTCAGGGGGAAAAACATGAAGGAATTTTTGCATTACACAGCCAGTATTTCCAGAGATGTAATAGAAAACGTTTTTAGGTTCTATTTTTCTATTGCATATACCTTTCCAATTATATGTAGCAAGAAAGAGGTTTCCATTTAAAAATGAAAGTTGCGCCATTTCAAAATGGAGCAACAAATTTAACCCCCTTAAACACAAAAAAAAGTGTTATAATATAGCTCTGGTAGAGGTTCTACGATGATATACCAATCTATTTAAATTATATCAAGGTGTATCACTACTTATTTTACACAACTCTAAAAATACATAACGGAAAGTGAACTTCTCATGTCAATTATATCTTGTTATTTACTTTTGCCTGATCGAGAAGATCTTGTGAATTTCAAGTATAATTGTTGTTAAAAAATTATAATAACAGTAAAAATATAATTTATGGCTAAGCTATGTCACAACATAATTGGAAGAAAATTACTTTTTGAGAATAACGTTTGTTATTAACAAGAATAATAATACTTGATAAATGTATCTATTGACGATAAAAAGTAGTTTATTACAGGAAATATAAAGGAGTAATAGAGATGCGTCTCTGACAAAGGAATTGCTCTCTTTGTAACAAAGTGTCTAACCTTTTGTGCTACTCGTATATATCTTCCCACTGTGCTTCCAATTTAACGTCTACAATATAATCTTTAGCGAGGTATTTTCAAAATGAGTTTTTGATAATATGGAGAATCCAAACTTAATTTATTGTATGAGATGGAGATAAAAATGTAAACAGTATTCTTTACAGTGACTTTTATACTGTCACAAACAAATTTAAAGTAATTTGAGAGGCATCATTTATTAGTTCAATACCTGTTTAAGAGACAAATTTACTCCAACTTCTACTAATTTAATCATCTTTATGTATAAAATAATATCAATGAATTAAACCGGAATTTCACTTTACATTTTACTTATAATTAATTTATCGAAGTGTATTAGTACAAAATTATGGAATTTTTTATCTGAAATTTTATTATAAAAATTTAATTTTCCATTTTCCTTTCAAAATAATCAATTTATTACAAAAAACTATATAGTATATACATTTAATTTTTCATTCACATTGATAAATACTTACTTTTTAGTACAATAATAAATAGTTTCACTCTAAGATGATATACAATCGTAATATATGTACTGAAAAAAATCCTTGTTCAACTTATAACGTATAAACGTATTTATTACAATATGAAACAATGGTCAAATACACATACTCTGAATTCTTTTGCAAATAATAGAATGCACTTTTCTATGTAAGACCTTTAGGTAATGAAAGGTAAGGTGTAATAAACACCTTGTAAGATTAAACAATTCAAATTACATTTTTATTAGGTATTAATAAATATTACCAAATTGATGACGTAGAGACTTATTTGTTAATTTCTTTACCTACCTTCCTCCCTTTCTCTCTCAATTCCTTTATTTAGCGTGCTCCCAAAATAAAATCATACTCAGACAGTTTTTTTTTTTACGTCCCTTTACCACAACATTAGTTTTAAATTATTTTCGGATTCTATATTAAAACAATGTGAAAAAATTGAATTTCCTTGATTTTCGAAATCTCGGACTGAACACTTAATATACAATTTAACAGTTGAAATCACAGATCATTATCCACTCAGCATCTAGAAAATCACTCGTGAGTCGCACCAAGCCAGTATTTCTGCTTACTTTTCTAAATTTAAATTTGAATATCTCTTTAGCATTTTAAGATAAACTCTTGATATCCAAACTTTCTGAAAATCATTATTTCGCTGTTTTTAAGAATACTAATAATTTGATGTTGCATTATGGTTCACGCACATTATTGATTTAAGATAATCAAAATATCTTTATAGGAAATATAAGAAAGAGTGCCCAAATGTATACGGGGAAACGAATAGATTCCACGGGATTACCACGGTAGTACAAACATATTTTGTAGGACAAAATAAAAACCTTGGTAAATATAAATCGAATTTTTGTAGGTTGATGTTAGGTTGCAATGAGTTTTTTTATCATAAGTATTACAATATTTACTATAAATATTTACATGTAAAAAGAAATGATATTTTCTTCCTTACTCCTATAAATGTAAAGATATAAAAATTAATTACTTTAAAATACCCACACGTAATAGATCTTTCTGATAATTAATAATTAAGAGAAAATTGTAAATATAGTAGACATTTTCGAGTGGATTAAATTTATTCTGCGTCTTCAAGGAAAGAGGTCGACTTAACTACAACATTGATCGTGCAGTAGGTAGACATGTTAGTGCCATCATGTGGCCGAAGCATGAACTATAATAATGTGTAAGAGAAACTAATGAAGTTGCATTGAAGCTACATCAACCACATACAAATCGTTTCGCTTAATGGAATTATTCCCATTGGCAACAGACATCGTAAACACGTTGTGTTGTTTTTCATTACAATACTCAACTTCAGTGATTTTCACAGTAATTTTGACCTAAGTGTGTGGTTTTATTTGTAAAGTGAAATACATTCTAAACAACGGAAACTTCTATATTAACCACTACACAATTATTTATTTGTAATGTGTTACTAATTTAGAATATATTATTAATTTGGTTTAAGTTAATATTTTTATATTGATCAACAACTATATCACTTTAAAAGTTACTTACCATTTCTTTGCAGGAAATAAATAGGAATTACGATTTCTCCATATTGAAACTTTAAGTTACAGAATATAATTCCACTCGGTGTAATATTTTAACTGTTTATCTATTTTGAGCTTTAGAGTAAAGATCTTAATTTGTTCATTAGTTTAAGATACGGTTTCGAAGAAAGTTTACTACAATCTAAACTATAAAACGTTTACGCTTGAAGTCGTTAAAGGAAATTGTTTCCACAAATTTCATAAAGATAACTTATTTATTTCGTATTATACACGTGCGCACCTGTAATAGCCCTTATAGTTAATTTAGGTACTGTAGTGTGTAATGGAGTGGCATTCTCGAACTGCATCTATTCATTTTATTATTTTATTCTTGTAGGCCATCTTGACAAAAAACTTCTTCCTTTCCCACCCTAGAGCTACAGGAAAATTTGAAGGCTACGAATCATTATTTTTACGACATCTTTTTCTTTGTTTATAATACTATGAAGACAAGAGGTTCATCGCCGTACAAAAGTATTCATTAGATCACCCGTACAATATGAAATTTTATCCTAGGCACTATAATAACTTTGAAAGTGATTCGGCTCATTTAATAGTCAATGGGATCTGTCTAATTCATGGCATGGAAACAATTTCCAACTACACATTGACCTACCTCGGAAAAAAAAACTTGAAAGTTTCAAACGAAAGCCGACATTTAATTTTTTTAAATATATATAACGATGTAAATAAATTATCTTACAATAATTGTTTGTTAAATATCCACGAATCGTGTGATAGCTTCAACACGTTGTTTCATTGTCAAAAATACTAATATATTGTATACGCATCATGCTTGTTTGTGCAGGATCAATTTAGCATGGACTGCGAAGAAAATTCTGTTTATTGAGCTATTAACCCCAGATGAAATTAATTACAACTTTAAAAAAACAATTAAACACTGAGAATGGATGGCTTATATTTGAAGGCCCTATAAGTGTTTTCTAGAAGATATGATTTCTAAATTTGTGACAAACAGTAATCATAATTATAGTAAATTTGAGTGTTGAATCAAGTATTGTAACAGATAATTTAAAACGCCCAAACGTATTTTCTATTTGAGAGGAGGTTACTGACCAATACAGACCAATATTTTTGATTTCAATTATTTATAAAATTATGCAAAAATTTCTTAGACTTTTGTCGTAAGAGGATTTTATTTTTGTATTAAAAATCCGTACGGTGACTTGGGCATTAGCAGTACCGAAACGCACTGGTAAATTTTATGGATAAAGTCATGGAGGAGTTAAATCAGAGAAAATATAATTAGTAGTTTATTCTTGGATATAACAAAGGCTCTTTACTCTGTATATCATTATCAGTTATTGTGAAATTGTGGCGGAATGTCGGGTGAGGTGAATAGTCAATATATGGTTATCAAATTATTTATCTCAGAGATGTACATTTAGCAAATCCTATCTAAATACTCTAATTGAGATAATATATTACATAAATCTTAATATGAAGAGGAATCTAAATTTGAATCGTCTTTATTATGCAAATGCAAAAATGGTGCTATGAGAGATAATGTTTGCTGTTCGTGTGTTGCAATTAATTAAACAAGTACAAACCATTAAATATTTATATGTGCTCTTAGATGACCGTTTGAAGTGGAAACCCCACATTAATTCCTTAAACTTCAAATTATAAACTAACTTCGTGTTTTCTTTTTTAAAAGTAGTTTATTCAAGAATAGATCAAATTATTTTTTTAATTGTTCACAGTTGGTTGATTAAGAGATTTGTGTGGTGGGGAGAGGGGGTATTTGACATTAATTCCCTCTTGGTTAAAGATAAAACGTTTTTTAGAATGTCAATGAACAAAAACGAAGGATTTAGGCTATGCCATTATTTTGACAGCTATGTATGCTATCTCTTAGGTATATAATTTTATTTTCGAAGTGTGTGTTTCTCAGATTTGGGGAATGAATATTATTATTAACTGAAAAATAGGAACAGGTCAACCATAAAGAGAGCAAATTTATCCTAAATATATTCAAAATTGTACTCTCAAATAACGACTATAATAAATTGTCTGAAAATAATAAGACGTGCCAATATAATAAATTAATACTTAATTTTGTTTTTAAACTAGCTGATGTTGAGAATTTGTTGGACGTGGTCAAATTATATATATACGTCCTAAAAATTGAGTACATATTTGTGAGTTGCTCCGTCTTATCTTTGTTTTTAGTATTTGTTTTTTTAATGATTTTGTATATAAATTGCTCTTGTTTTTTTTCGTTGTCACATTATGCACTCTAGAAACGGGCGTTACCCTTGAGGCTATAGTAATTATATTTATTCTTGTGTATAAAATATTTAAATATTACTTATGTTTCTTATTAATAGACCATTATTATTTTCATGTGTTGTTATCATTTTACATATTAAATTTGTTTTATTTATTTTGCTGAATGTTAATTTTCAAGGTAATATATTTATTTTTATACATAAGACAATTTTCGTTTTATTTCATTCAGTTGCAGTGTTTGTTGAAAGAATTGGAGTATTTCTTGTATAACGATTTATTGCAAATTTAGAAAAAGGTAGTAAAATAAATAGCACAAAAATTACAGTTTTTATACTTAAATTGTAATAATTGTAAAATTCAAGACAGATTGTTGATATATTTTGGAATGAGTAAGAACGATTTGTCCCTCTTGTTGTTTAAAGGTGAAACATAGACTCTCCGTCATAAACACCTTAAAAAAGGAAAATAAAAATATAAAATAAAGACCAATAGCCTAATAGCATCACAGTTGGAAGTAAAGAAGAGTTAGTCAAGAGAGTTCAAATAAGAAAGATGAAAAAGAGTGATCTAATCGAAGACTGCATGAAAACAAAATTGTATATCTTGCTAGTCTCTCGGGAACACCACTATTTTAATAGTTATAAGAAACTCTCTGAGACTTGAGATCGGTGTATAGAATGTCCTAATCATCTTTGCTAATTATTCTGAATTATTATAACCAGACACTTGTAAGTGACTTACATAGCTAGATATAACTCTTGTTATAAATTTATTACATAAATTAGTTAGTTTTAAGTTATGTTTAAGTAATGGTGAATTAATAATACAAATTATAAATTGCAAATAATGTCTTCTTGATGCCAACTATTTAATATTGTCTTGTGAAAGTATGAGGCTTTTCTAAGTACTCCAAATCTTTAAATGTTTAACAATTTGAACATTAAATCAAATTTCAAAAAAGTGATCATGCAAGTTATCTTTAAAAAACAATTCTTAATTATACTGTCAAATTACTACAACATATTTTAGAGGTTAACATATTACGATATTTATTGATAATTTAAATTGACAGTGGAAACTTTACAGTATAACAAACACACAGAACACAATTCTCACGAAAAAATACGCCCAAGTATCAGACGCGTTTTAACGACAAGGTCGTCCTCTTCAGTGATACACCAGATACACCAACCAAATCACAACTAATAATAGTTGTAATAATAGTAATAATAGTTGTGATTTGGTTGGTGTATCTGGTGTATCACTGAAGAGGACGACCTTGTCGTTGAAACGCGTCTGATACTTGGGCGTATTTTTTTGTGAGAATTGTGTTCTGTGTTTGTTATACTGTATTGTTTTTCTCATAAGTCAAGCTCAACATTTAATAGTGGAAACTTTCTTAATTTTTGACCTTCAACAAAATGTGGAAAATCTTTTTTGTATTTTTAGTTGGTACAATATGGTATATAATTTTATTGAACGGATGATAATGACCGGTAATTGAATCTAAATTATTAATTTGGCAGGAGATTTTAATTTTAGTTATACGTTATTCTATCTAATATAAATCACAAAGTCGATTTTTGTCTCTATATGGGTACATACATTTATAAACTATTGTATTGCAGAATATATAAACAAGGTTTTTGTAAATTTAAGATCAGACCCTATCGTTTCTACTAATTTCATAAACAATTTCTTTATTATCTCACGTAACGTTTAGTTTACAAATTCTATTTAAAACGACGAATGGATTCACCTTATATATATATATATATATATATATATATATATGGTGAATATATTCAAATTTCGTCGTTTTAAATAGAATTTGTAAACTAAACGTTACGTGAGATAATAAAGAAATTGTTTAATATATATATATATATATATATATATTAAATGGCAGCAAACAACATTATTTACTCAGAGGGAAAGAAGTAATCATGAAACTTCTCACGTTTGAAGAGTTTTCCAATTCCAATATGTTGGGGAA
Organism: Aphrophora alni; assembly: GCA_963513935.1. Classification (NCBI taxonomy): domain Eukaryota; kingdom Metazoa; phylum Arthropoda; class Insecta; order Hemiptera; family Aphrophoridae; genus Aphrophora; species Aphrophora alni. Next base: position 77,208,561 of record OY740771.1, on the reverse strand, counting down.
AAAATAAATGCAATGCTTCAGGTGGTAAAATAAATTGCTTTCCCTCACAGATTTCGCTTGACACTGATGAATAGGATTCACATTCCAGGGCGGAGTATTGCTCGGTACCTCTGTAGATCAACAGTGAAATACTTAGTTTATATTCCATTACACCTTATAAAAAACAAGGAAATCTTTACCTACAAGAATCTGTATAATTAGAGTAGCATACAATTATTGAAAAAGGTATGATAGTGTTAGTATAGATATGTCAACCATGTTAAATCTCTGTTTCATATATATATATATATATGTTTGTGTGTGTGTGTGTATGTGTGTGTGTGTGTGGGTGTGTACGTGTGTGTGTGTTTGTGGGCGCGCCTGTGTTTGTGAGCGCGCCTGTGTTTGTGTGTAAGCGCGCGAGCCTGTGTTTGTGTGTGCGCGCGCTAGCCTGTGTTTGTGTGCACGCTCTCTTTAAGCTAATTTTATTAAACTGTCATATAGCAAAATTTATTGATTAGAAGCTTTAAAAATGGCTTTTTTATAATATATATATATATATATATATATATATATATATATATATATATATATATATATATTTCGAGTTTACTTCTAATACTTAGTATTTCCTTCAGAATATCCAAGTATTGATTGGAAATTGTTATTCGCCAAACATCAGTAAGATAAAACTATCTGGGACATTGTTAATATATTAAGTTCATATTTTAAAATTGAATACATCTTGTCGAAATAATTATTCTTTCCGGAAAAATGTACGTTAAAATGTCTACCTAAAAATATTCACAACTAAAATATAATTACCCGAGAAACTGCATAATAACAATCCCAATAGAGCACCTATATAGAGTAAAATCCTACATCTGATGTGCAGTAACTGAAAATGAACAAAATATGTGTCTTAAGATTGACAATGAACACAGATTGTTTGTTCAGACTTAAAAATACGAGGGCTATTAACCACGAATCTACCATTTTCCTTTGAATCTTTTCCTCCTCCATGCACTTAATATGACCCAACGTAACCTGCTTGCTTATATGTTGACAAGGATGATGACCAGTGAACATGTTGAAAATATTTTGTTTTGTTTCCTGAGGCCATGAAATTGAAGATCAGTCATAAAATGGAGGTCGAGATTTTTAAAATAAATAAAATATAAAATATTATAATGTATGTTTTAAAGACAATTCCGCTTATTATTATTGAAAATAACTTAAATGGTTTTATTACTGTTTGGTATAAGTCGTACGTGGATGAAATAATTTCAATCAACAATGTAAATAGAAGTTGTCTAGAAGATTGTATTACATCATCTGTCTAGTTACCTATTTACTGTTATCAAGACATTTGTCATTGTATACACACATAACTTCTGTCACACTTTACCGTAGCTTCACAAATCTTCACCACCTTATATAATGCCTATGTTAAAGTTCACCAATTCGAAATAATAATTTTGAAAAGCTCTCTATTTTTCAAAATTTGGGAGCTCGACCAAATACAACACCTAGAATTACCTCAGCCTGGTTGAGAGGTTAAAGTTAACAAAACAGAAGCAAATTGTTTTAACTATCTTCTATGATGGATTAAAGTTCAATAATTTAAACAATGAACAATGCAATCTGATAGTCCAGAATAAATTCCTTTCACGCACACATACACTCCATTGGTAATTTGCAAATACTTTACTAATTACAAAATCTCTATAAATCTGATATTTAAAACGTAATATATATTTCAACGTTGAGAATCTCAGAATTTATATCTGGTATTCAGTTTAAATCCATTTTACTACTTCTTTTTAAAAAACAAAAAATACAATATCTCTTTAAAAGCATAATTCTTTAATATGAAATCATCTTTCATGTTAATTCTAAAATATTTTTAACACTCTAGACTAAAATAATTTAAACCATCAAGTTCTATTTGACTTAGGACTTAGAGTGGACTTATTTTATTAAAATATATTTTTATTAAAATCAATTTTAGATCATTAAATCTAAATTACGTATTAAATTTATGTGGAAACATTTGTAATATAAATGGAAATAGAACAATGTTGCAGACAGTCCGAGAACTGCTGAGTGCAAACGTTACCGTCATAAATAATCTAACTCTAATATTAACTTGACAAAACTGTCGACATTACTTTTGTTTCTTTAACCAATAATTTTATACTCCTTATACTTTCAAACTATCACCATTATTTAATTTTTCCAATGGACACGTAATTATTTTCAAATTGACGACAACGAAATAACTCTTGTAGTATGAAAAATTCAACTTACTATCAAAGTATTAGTTTTTGAATTATCTCTCCCAGCAAAAATACGCGAATAACTAACAACATTTTCTTTTACGATAGGGATGTATTTTCTAATATTATGGATGGTCTTACAGCCTTAACTCTCTATCCATCTTTAAATATTGGTAAACTGAAATAATAATTTTGTTATGAAAATTTGTATATCATTATTATTTTTTAATTAGTTGCAGCATACTGAGGCGGTTGACATGTATATTTACCAAATACATCCAACTGCTTAGTGGTGAATATACTGTTGTAATTATGAAATGTGTGTGGTTTGTAGTCGAAATTATATTAAATTCACTTCCACTTTGGATGTAGTTAATTTTAAAACAACGTTTTGGAGAGGTCTGTACGTTTGTACGTAAGTTGTAACTTACACTCTTTGAATAATGTATTTCATGCTAATCACCTGGTAATTAATATAATTTTCCTTACTTAAATACTAGATATTATAATATAAAATCGTAAAACGCAATTTTTTATTTTGTAACTTCCAACTTTTATTAGTCTAGCCAACCAATGGTTTCGTCTGGCATAGCTCTCCAATGGCATTGACGAGGCTGCATTACAGACTGGAGAAAATGAAACACAGATAACCATAATAAAAACTAGATGGCGGGAGTTATGATACAATAAGTGGACATGTAGGGAAATACCTGGCCTTGACAATGACCATAGGAACAATACAGAATGGGAGAAAACCAGTTAACTGTTCTAGGTACAAACAACTTTTAAAGGTTTTACTAAGGGAGAATTATACAAATATAATTGATCATTTAAAACTAAATTAGGATTATAGTACCTTATTCTTTTAACTTATAAGTTCTAGGTACAATAATCCTAATTTAGTTTTAAATGATCAATTAGATTTGTATAATTCTCCCTTAGTAAAACCTTTAAAAGTTGTATGTACTTAGAACAATTAACTGGTTTTCTCCCATTTTGTTTTTTTCCTATGATCATTGTCCAGGCCGGGTATTTCCCCACATATCCATTCATTGTATCCTAACTCCCGCCATCTAGTTTTTAGGTTCTCTGTTGTTTATTTGATTCAATCTGTAATGCAGCCTCTTCAATGCCTTAACAGGCGAAACCATTGGTCGGCAAGACTAATAAAAAGTGGAAGTTACAAAATAAAAAATTGTGTTTTATTATTTTTTCTTTAAACGTGGAATTCCACCAAGAACCTTCGGTCTCTCACAGTAATGAAAAAAAGATATTATAGCTAGATAAAAATATTTATTTAGTGTCTGGGAAGGGTTGTAGGCCTATATTGGACTAATAAGAATTTGTAGTATACAAACCTGTCAATTTATATGCAGGTTTTTAAAACTTGTTCTACCTTTTATAAGTATCAAATGGTTAAGATTTATGAATGAGAAAATTTAAAGCAAAATTTGTTTTTATACAACTTGTAACTAACTTCCAGTTGGTGTAATAATACAATTATTAGTTTCATTCATATGGTAAATAGTTATACGCCTCTACAAATATAGAAAATAAATAATACTTATATAAAGACCACATTTGATGTATTTTTCTTAGTTATTAACAATAACAAAAATGCCCGTGTTAAATAAATAAAAATCTAAATTTACTTTGTATATTTATTGTCCCCTTAATAATCTAATATTTCAGTTTTTTTTAGTTTTATAAACTTTATAAATATATAGATATTATATAATCAATGAGCACTGTGGTGAATGTGAACAATATAAAAAACTGAAACCTCTACCACAATTTTGGTACACACCCACACACGCGCGCACACACACACACACACACACACACACACACACACACACACACACACACACACACACACACACACACAAATAAAATGAAAAATTTATTTGCGTTATGTTATTATAGTTCCCTGATGTATATTTCGATAATCAAGTTACCATCAAGGGATCTGAAATAATACTAACAAAATATGAAATCTTAAAAAGTAAATAGCCATATTCTCCCCTACACCCTACTTCCGGTGGTTCGGCCTATCAAAGTAGAACCAGGTCTATGACCTAGATGAAAACAGTTAACGGTACACATTCTTGTCCTTGGGAAACCCGTAGGTTGAATATGGCAATGGCTGCAAAATATTTTCACAGATAACCATATATCTTAAAACTCCTTTAAATAAAAACATAACATGTGCATAATAACAACAAAAATTTAGTGAATCAAAAAGCATGATAGGACTAAGTGATATTAATAATCCCCAAAACAAAATTTAGATTTACAGATAACAATATATCTTAAAACTACTTCAATACAAAACATAAAATGTACATTATAACAAAAAACTACCTTAAGAACAAAACATGTTTTGTACATTAAAACAACAATTATATTTAATTGAAAAGCCTAACATGACGTCAAGATTTTACCTAGGTTTTAACACAGAGAATAAACTTGAATTAGAAATAGGACCCTTATGTGAGTTAAGTAATAAGTTACTAATAGTTTTTGCAATAAAAATCCTTTCATAGCTATTTAGCAACTTATTGACATTACACTCTTAACCATTTTAACATTTTGTAATCCCAATTCATGGTTTGTTTGAAATATGTGCTCGGCCACACTAGATTTCTCTGGCCTATTGTACTTAATATGAGCTACATGTTCTCTTAAATCTGGTTACAATTTTTCTCTTTGTTTGGCCTAGGTACACATTTTCACAATCTGTACAACTAACTTCATAAACACCTGACTTCTCCATCATTGGGATTATATCTTTAGGATTACCTAATAAATTTTCAAGATTGTTATGACTTTTATAAGCTATCTTGATTACAAGTTTATTAAAAATGGAGCCATTAACCTTTGATAAGGGCAGAATCAAAGGGTAAACTGCAATATCTGACTTTACTTTTAAGCTGTTGGAGAGTCGTAGAATTTATTCTGTCATTCTTCAATCTCTGATTCCTTAATATGTTGTCAACAACTTTAGGTTCAAAACCATTAAATGCAGCTATTTATTTAATTTGATTTATTTATTTTAAAAAACTAATTTTAGTTAGAGGCAATTTAATAGCTCTGTCTATTAAAAGCTGCTAATTTGTGTTTGGTACAATGATTTGAATTACTAAGTATATATCTATTATTGTTGGGTTTTCTGTTTACATCAAATTCAATGTTACGTTGATTCCTTTTTCCTGTATTCTTACCCAACATTAAGATACTAGTAATTCACAAAAACTTTAATAACAATTGTTGTAGTGATTATTCTATTACGAAACATGAGTATGTTGTTAACAATAATATTGTTAATAAACCTTTAACAGGAAAATTTTGTAGCACCCTTAATTTTAACACTGCGCAAATCAAAGACGCGTGTTTATGAAAAACGACTGCAAAACCATGTTTTTTACCTTCAATCGTTATTTTTGCATTAACAAAATGATTTAAAAATATAAACTATATATGGTTATACAAGGAATTTAATAAGGAACAAGATGATATGCCCATCTAATTTTTAGTATTTTGTTTGTCCCTACAACAGCGCCGCAAAGTGAGGGACCTTTAATAAAATATCCTATATTAAGTCGTGTGGCTTTAACACTAGCTTTGCCCTTATTTTATACCCACCAATGCTGTATAAACTTTGAAAAAACTAAAAGAAGGCGTTATTCAAATACCACATCTAAAACTAGACAGATTATAATATATCTGAAACACACAAGTCTACGTTGTAAATTACTAAAATAAATTAGTTACAAAATATTATAATTTTTTTGTAAAATGACTTGGTTTGAAATACAGTTCGTCATAAATTTGATCACATTTCACTTCATGTACAGTAAAGCAGGCTACTTATGTTACCAATTACTCTTAAATATACCATCCGCTTTAATTCACAACATATCGTCAATGTTCACACCTACTAGACTGTATACTCGGTTCTGATAAAGTTATAGCACAGTTTAATGAGATTCAATGCGGCATTTTAAATCTTAGTTGTTGCGTAACAATATAAATATTTAATTAAACAAAACTGCTCCAACATCTGGAGTTTTTTAACCGAGAATGATCTAAACATTAGTAAAATCTTGGAAATTAAACTGACTCTTATTTTATTCAAAATTAACAAAAGAGTAGTAGAAAATATATGCAATTTATTTACAAAAAAATGAAAATAATAAGACGTATAATCTAGACAATATTTTTATTGAGAGCTTTATGAAACCTAAATGTCAGTTTTACTGAAACCGTACATTGTTGAAATCATTTCACTTAACAATAGAAATAGAAGTGAACCAAGCAGATTGTATTATTACACTCTTCTTTTTTCACAATTGTACTTCAAATGTTTTCCATTGTCTTCATTGTAGAGTGACGGATTAAATAACTTCAATTTTGACATTTACAATTCTTCTTATCTACCACTGTACATAAGAGTGTGTTGTAAATTTCACAAGAATATTAATATACTAGTGTAAATAAAATAAATGAATTTAGATTATTGTAATAACAATAATTTGGCCCAAAGTTAGTAATTTAGGTTTCAAAATGTAATTCATGAAAGAAGGAAAATTCTAAAAACTGTAAAACTTGTTTTAATAAACTATTCTTTTTTTCAATTTAGTCAATAACATTTATTTGAAACCTAACTTTACATTTAACATTTGCAACGTGAATTTTCGAATTCAGTTGAGGAATTAATCATCCAATAATTAGGCCTCGCTAATATCATAAACTGCTAATATGTGTTTCCTGTAAAAATCAACATGCTCTGCTGATCTGTGTAAAAACTGAACAGTGATCGATTAAAATTAGGTATATTCTCTAATTAATACTCACTAAAATACAAGTTATGAAGCTAGTGCATTATATTTTTTGTTAAATGCGATACTCATGGCTAAAAATATCCTGAATTAGAATGGAGAGATTTCCCATTTTTCTCAACTAATCTAAAAACATCTAAACAAGACATTAGCAACTGAATAAACATTTTCACAGAAAATAGGTCAGTTGATATTTTCCATTAAGTTAGAAATACTAGATGGAAGGCGTATGGGGATAGTCTCAAAATTCCATCAAAATCCATCAGATTATGAGGAGATCGTTTGGTAATTCACATGAATAATAGTTGGCAACGACTAGGTTGACCGATGTCGCGTTTGACTCATTTCATGAATTTTTTTCTAATACAAGGAAATTTAATGGGGGGGGGTCCAGCATAACGGTGTACTCCATCACTTTCAGATCAAAGAAGACAATTTAGGCGGCTGATTAATAAAGCTAATCTTTACGGTAGATGGGAGGCTTACAAGCAGACCCTTACCAGGTACAATATCGCACTGCAAAGAGCAATGTGGGAGTCTTGAGAAAGTTCTGCGAGGAGATAGATTGTACCCCTCAAGGAACTTCATAAGATGCTTGCCTCTAATCCTCGCAATTCAATGGGGAATCTTATCAACCCAAATAGGAAGTATACAAAGATTGGGATAGAATTGGTCAAGTTTTACCCTCGGCAAACTTTCGTGACTTGGTAGTCAGGAATGTACACGGAGAACGAGGGATAGACATTTTTTATATAGTTTCAACTGATGAGGACTGGCGTATCACAAAGCAGATAGAACGCATCGACTAAATTAGTTGAGTCATTCAAATCGCGGGGCACAGCCGAGTTTTAGGAAAACCAATATTCTTATATAAACTGAAAGTCAGTAGTGATCAAACCACTTGTAGGAACAAATTAAAACTCCAATTTGGTCTGGGAATATCGAGAAAACCTCAATGCTCTGTCTCAGGAAAACCGAGTATCTTTTCATTGAGTGCCGTGGCATAAAGGAGTTGAGGGAAATGAGGAGGAAGATACTCGTAAATTGGCCAAGTGGGGCACTGCGTCAGAGTTAGAAGGAACTGAGCAGGCAGTTGGGTACCTGTGTATCTGGCCAATATATCCCTAAATAGTTTGATTAAGAGAAAGTGCGACCAAAGATAGGATAGCCTTAGGAGTCACTCCCAAAGCCAACTAGCCCTACTACTAAAGAAAAGTTGCAATAGGTAGACCTGGTGGGACGTTACTGACCTGGGGTAAGAAGCAACTCAGACAAAGCATGGACTTAGTACGGAACACTGGTCTGACAGTGCACCTTCGCAGGATAGGGCCATACCATAGTGAAACTGTGTAAAGAATATATGCGGGATGGATGAGGAGACTACAGGCCACATAATCTTCGATTGTGAGATTATTGCTGATAAGAGGTTTAGGTTTTTTGGCTTTCAAACTCCTAGTGAACTCTCATACAACGAGCTAATTAATGGATTACTAAAACTCGTACAGAAGATTAATGTAATAATATATATATATATATATATATATATATATATATATATAAGAGGCTTAGCTGTACAATAAGCCTATGGTCGCGGTGCCGCAGGCCGGTTCAATTCTTAAACCTCTTTTTTTACCATAATTTAATCTAGCTACAATCTTATTAAACCGGCTTCTACTGATATATTAATGTAACAATTATTCGACATAGTTGACTTGGGATGAAATTAAACTAAATTCACATTCTCATAACTTAATTTTGAGATTTAATTGAACATAACGTATTCCAGAAAAACGTTAAAAGAATTTGACTTAACCTTTATCCTGAGAATGTAAATTTTAATTTATTTTGGAAATAATCAATAATATTACAAAAAAATCTAATTACTAAATATATTCACTACACACGCGCATCGTGTATGCTTCAATTTCATTGCAATTACAGATTTTCACTCGATGATAAAATTATTTAAAATGCAAATACAAATAAAAGTATTAGTTAAATTTACAATATACAAGTATTTATTATATATTCATATATACAAGTTGGTTAGAACACATATTCTGAATCTTTTAAAGCTTTTGTAGAATAATATCTTGTGTATTTATACAATTACAAATAAATTATAATTTGAATGTAATTAATGCTACTAAATTGAACAGATATTTAAACATAGATTAATCATTTATATTTCCCACTTTCTATGTCTTTCACTTTTAATGTATGCAAAATAGTACTGGTATTATAAATAAGTTGAGCTCAGAAAATTTTCTACTTTCCTTAATCACCCCCCCCACCACACACATTTATATAGTTACTATAAATTATCCTAAATTTTTTAAACACTTTTGGAAAATACAGTATAACAAACACCTAGAACACAATTTTCACAAAAATACGCCTAAGAATCAGACGCGTTTCAACGACAAGGTCGTCCTCTTCAGTGATACACGAGCTACACCAATCAAACTATAAGTTAACCGAATCTAAAGTTGTGCCGAACTCCATATTTATAGAAACTGAAGGGGGCGTTGCCTATTATTTTTACACTGCCAACGCGATAGTATAATATGATTGTAATTCAGTTTTTCATCCTCGTCCATGATAATACCGACCGTTGTGCTTGTTTTGCAGACTAGTTGATTGAAAAAGCAGAAATAGTGAAATTGTTAATGTGTAGATAGTATGGCAAACTCTTTTACGATATATTTATTACCTGCGTCTTTAAAAGACTGAATATCCAAATTATAGCCCACATTTGTAACAAACCACACAGCATTACTCCAAACGGATACTCCATTTGCCAAATACACCAAATACTTAGACATTTTAAACGACAATATACTGTTTTAAAATAAACTTAGCTGAATATAAAAAAACAATTCAAAATATATCAAATTCCTTTTTAATACGTTATTGTATTATCTTAGTTACTATTAATTTAATTCAGGAATATTGATCCAATAATTTTCACTGAATGGCAAACGTGATTATTTTCATATTTTCATAAAGTAAAAGTTTTCAAATTTGAATTTAGAAATAAATAACAGTTTAATAACCATAGCTCGGTATATCTCATAAAGCTTTGACTGATAAAAGAAATTAGAACATTGTCTGAGCTCAACTTATTTATAATACCAGTACTATTTTACATAAAGTAAACTTACTGGGTAGTATTTGAGCAAAAATGTTTGTTTGGTATTTAAATGTAGTGATATATATATATATATATATATATATATATATATATATATATATATATATATATATATACACACACGAGTATATATAAACAGTGCGCATAATTTATATAAGACGTTTGTGAATAGTGAAGAACGTAATCCTAAACACTCTAGACTCTAGACTGTGACATAAAGTGTTTTTAATTGAAGTGACAAATTATAAAATATTATCAAAGCATCCTTATAACAATACTATTCATTTGATTTGTAATTTCTCTATTTGAAACAGTCATTAAAATTTGTTGCTACAAAATTTTTTAAATGATCACTTACTATTTTTATTTTCACAAAGACATAATTTGTAAAATTGTTATTTCACTAATAACGACTATATAATAATTAAAATTAAATTAATTTAAATATCACAAAAAATATTACAGACAACAAAAATAATAAAATAGTATTATCATTTAACTCTAAAAATTCACATAGATAACATATGCATAAAGCATACGTTACCCTATAACTAAATCCGGGTATATTATACGGATGTCCTCATTCATTATTCAAAAGTAAAAGATGACACTTTTATTTTGTCTTTTTACAAGGCAATTTCGGAAAGATAATGAAGTTATAGAAATTTGTAAAACTGAGTTAAATCACATCTACATATATAATTTATAAAGGCTTGAACAAGTAATTAACATTCAGCTTTTGTTATGTTTTTATAATTTTACTAAAATGACTTGATTTAAAAAAAATTAATATTTCTCTAAATTTAAAGATGTAAGTAAAATAATATCTGAACGTGCCTATTGAACAGATTCAGCTAATCTGTATATTTCGGCGCTTTAACTATTATAATATTCGTTACTACCTTGAAATATGAAAATGTGACGTTATACAGTTTCTATTATTGTACATATTTCAACATTGTAATCTTTCTTTAATATTGTTAACGACTTTCTGCTCACTAACTCCACATAATTTCAAAGCATTTGTATTCAGACTAAAAAGAATAAAAGTAAATTTCTTTTATATCAGCTGATTATAAAAATTTTAATTTGTTTCTGAGGATTCTAAGTTTTAAGTTAAAACACCTAATTCTAACGAGTGTCTTTCTCAACCAAATAATAATGTCTTACTGAATTATACTAAATTCCATTTTTAAATAAATGTAATTTATTATGAGATTAAATGTATGTAGCATTAACATAGCACCAACATTAGGTATTTAACCAATTGTCAAAATATTTTGTAAGATTTTTATATAGATATATAACAATTTGATTAATTCTTTCTTCAACAACAATACTAATTAAAACGTGTTATCAAGCTGTGTAAAATATTGTTAAAAACGGTATTTTAGTTTGAATTAATCATTCTTCTTCTTCTTATTCTTCACGTCATGGATAGAATATTGTCATACATTTCCGTGGATGTAATAATTAAAAGATTATAATGTGTAATTTATGAAAAATAACAACCTTGAAGGAAAATTTCAATTTTTTTTATTCTAAATTTTATATAATAAATAAATTTATGTTTAATAATTTTTATTCCCAGGCAGGAGATGATTTCATATATTACAATATAAAGAGATAATCTGCAGAACAAGTAATAATTTTTAATTAACGGTTATTTAATACTTTATTTTATACATATTATGTATTTTACTGTTAGAAATATATACACGCATTAAAAACGAGAAAATAATTCATAATAAAAAACACATGCGATATTAGTGAGGTAATTAGGTTGCATATAAATCTGTTAGTGTGTGTATTGTCTGTTTTTGCGTGTACAATAAAAAGGTTTTAAAATAACTCATTAAAAAATATTCCAACAAAGTGACATTGTTGTTCAAATTGCATACAATTAGAATTTGATCATTAAAATATCAGACATTTAAATTCAGTTTAAAAAAAATAATTTCATTCCAACCAGTAACAGTTATCATTGCTAAACATTAAAAAAAAAATTTTATATGATAAAACGTTAAAGAATATTTCACGTTGTAAAAATAAGGAGGCAACTTGAGGGAGAAATATCAGCTACACGTGTGTTATGTTTTATCATAGGAAAAACATAACAGCTCTAGTAAACAAACAATAGTTAGGGATTGAAATAAAATATCGTGGCAATATTTCTTCTGGCAATATTCATTCTGGTATTTACTATTGTAGTCTGTTGAAATAATAATCTAATGGAGATATTCTGATGAAATTTATCCCTAGTTCAATGTTTGGTTCCGATGGTTTTATTATTATTAGTCGGTTCTTTACGTGACATGATTAGCTTAAAAATACCATATTTGAATAATAAATGAAAACAATTGAATTAGCTTCAAATGATTTTAACAGGAAGAATAAATACTCAGCTACATTGATTGCAAACAATAAAACATTAGCACACAGTATTGTTATTTCATACATACTCTCTCTCTCTCTCTCTCTCTCTCTCTCTCTCTCTCTCTCTCTCTCTCTCTCTCTCTCTCTCTCTCTCTCTCTCTCTCTCTCTCTCTCTCTCTCTCTCTCTCTCTCTCTCTCTCTCTCTCTCTCTCTCTCTCTCTCTCTCTCTCTCTCTCTCCTCTCCTCTCCTCTCCTCTCCTCTCCTCTCCTCTCCTCTCCTCTCCTCTCCTCTCCTCTCCTCTCCTCTCCTCTCCTCTCCTCTCCTCTCCTCTCCTCTCCTCTCCTCTCTCTATATATATGTTAATATTCTTAGATATTCATGATAATGTCTTTTTGTGTCTGTAGGTTTACTCCTTACAGAATACAATAACCTACAGACACAGCACAAATTGGACGTGGCTTCATAAAAATGTTGATATTGACGTGTGCAGAGTAAAAAATAACAATACCACCACACCTGTACAATTATTTAAACAAATTTATTTTTTTGTTTGTGTATGTGTGTAATGGGGTGCGAATAAATTGTGTGTCAGCTTGGAAATATCACCAGTGAGTGGGGAAGCAGATGTCGTTTAATAACCAACAAGATAGGACAACCTGCCATCAAGTAAAAGAATTTATGTAAATATATTACTTAACTGTACTATAGAGGTACAAGTTGTTACAATATAATAAAATAAAAGTATTTTCAATCTGAAGTTTAGTCTTCATCTGTAAAAAAATATGTGTTTTTCTTTTAAGGAAATGCTAACAAATTAAATGGAGCTATACGTGCTCTGAATTAATGTCACATTTATTCTAGTAATGGAGGATTCATTTGGAATCTGTAACATCTTGCTATCCTATTGACTGAAAGTGGCTGTGATGCAGCATATTTTATATTATTATAACTAAGGATAAAAGAGATTAATGGGAATTGTTTTAAAATTAATTAATATTCTACTAATATTTACATTTCTGAATAAACGTATGTAGATTTTATTATGTGTGGATAAATTTACTACCTCTTGTGTAAATGAAATGTAGAGAAGCATAAAACTCAGATTAATAAAATCATTTCTTCATAAAAGGTTACCGGTTTCTATTAAATGCCCCCCCTCAATAGGTCTTATTTTTCATGGACCGGTGAAATGATTTCAAATGCATATGGAGTGAAAAACTTTAATAAATAAATTATACTTATAATAAATATTTTTTCACTTTGTTGAGATTTTTACTATGTCATATATAAGGAACAGATACAGTAGTTAATTGTCTTATGTAGTTCAAAACAGTAATCCCTTTATAATTGGATATATTTCTCCAAAAATAATCATTTCACTTTTAACCGGTGATAAAATTTAGCAACTATCTCGAATCTAGAGTATTTAAATACATGATATAGGCCCTACATAAAACTGTGAACGTAACTAAACGTTTGGTAATCCCCGTGTAAATGGTATGCCACATTCAAAACTTTAGTACTGACTTTTGTTTAAAAACATTTTTATGAAGTAATTACAAACTTGCGATTCTGCGTTTATTTAGTATTTTTTGGAAAATACAAATTAAATATTTTTAAATAAATAACAATACTCAGTACCAATATATAGCGCACTTTAATAACTACAGGCAGCCATTTCAACAACTGCTTTTACGAACTCGGTGAACCTCAAAGCAAATGTTTCAGGGAAACGAAACTCGTTATAAATAAAAACGTATATCCTTATATTTAATTAATCTGGAAAAATCAATCTCAAAATTATTATAACAACAGCATTAGTTTGGTAAGATAATGTTTCGAGTAAAGCGTTAGGAAAGAGCATATACAAGCCCGTGTTAAGTAATATTTAATATATAAAGTCATACCAGAGAAAAAGACATTGGTAGAGAGATTGGTTGTTATTAATTGTCAATAAATATCTCAGATATAGACAAATAAAACTCAGCAGAACCCCAAAAAATCTATTTATTTCTTGAAAGTCAAATGTTCTTATTTCTCGCTTAGTAAAATTGCTGCAATCTAAAATCCATAGTTTACATTAATATAAATTACTTTGTGAAAATTACTACCTAGCAAAAAAATGATAGTCCTAAGGTGACAGAAAACGTATAAAATGAACTTAAAACTAGTGTGTTGGTTTACGAAAATTACCACCATCTTATTTATTATATGCATTTATAACGTGTTTCATTTGAACGTACAGCAGATTGTTCATCAAAGTGCATTCATGTAACGACTTACCTAATTGCAAGACTCGTGAGTACCTAAGCGGGTGTGACTGTACTAATTATGTAGACTAGGAACTGTAGGTTTTGTGCCAAGTATGCAGATTACGTGCATTAAGATATTATCATGGTTGAGTCTGTTACTCGAGTAACAAGCTAAGAAATGAGAATAAGTTTAGAAATGAAGGACGGTAATTTCCTCTATTTTTTTTTAACAAATTAATTTCCCCTCTCTTTATAAACTTAATATTTGATTTATTATTGAGTAAATTAAATTAAATTAATATTTATTTATTTTTTATTTATTTTTTTTTTTGTGTGTTCTGAAACATAAAATATCATTACAATCACAATTACTGTAGAAATATAAGTTTCTTTTCTGGGTGTTATGGTTATAAAGTTTTACGACTTTCAGAATATATTTTTGTTTTTGCAACAGTACTTTTTTCTTGTTTACTGTAGTTTAAGAAATTTTAATGACAAACATAGAAATATTAAACGCTATTACAAGTCAAAATTATTTCACGCTAATTAAAATAATAATCATGAAAAATATAATTTTGGTAACGATAATTTTTAGTGTCAGCAAATATTGATTTTAGAAAAAACATGATTATACATAAGAGTCTCTGTATAGCAAAGGCGTCATATAAATATATATTTAATAATAATATATCTATACGTATAAATGTAAAAGCCCTGAATACTGACCGACTCGCTCATTATCATTTCTCACACTTCTCACTAAGCTAAAATTTGGTGGTATTCCTTATGAGCTAATGTATTAATAAATTTAAATGATCTGTGATTAAGGGGGTTAAATTTGGGTAACTACCCTAATCAACAATATTCTTTTACAAATACTTCTTAAGCGTTTAGAGGGTGATAATCCGATACATTTGTTCTGAAATATTCTTGAAAAATAGAGCAATTATTTTTAGCATCGTCGATACTCTTATGAGGTGGAAAAAAAAACAGAAAATAATTATTATATATAATGACGAAACAATATCCACTACAGAGGTGTTAGAAGATAGTAGTTTATATTTTGCTGAATTTTGTGATGTTCTTTCTTATATACAAGTGAAAGCACCCCCCCCCCCAATAATAATGTGTAATTATTATAATATATATATATATATATATATATATATATATATAATTACGCTTTAATATGCAAACAATGCATATTAAAGCGTAAATGGCGCTTTAATGTCGTCAATTTTAAATTAATCAATTTAATGAAATATCTTGTACACTGTAACTCAGTGCTATAAAACAAATACACATTTATAGTTATAAAAATTAACTTAAGCTAAGAAATGTAAAATATGTTAGGGTTCAATAACTTAATTCTTATTGCCGTTATAACACACAATAATTTCACAAGTCGTAACAGAAAGTTGCCAGTAACTTGGACCATCAGTTTTTGACATAAGGATTGGAAACAATTTCACTAATACTTAGACAGAATTGATTTCGAAATTTAACTAAATGAATTCCAACAAGTTGTAAATTTAAAGAATCATAGAAAACATGTCACGATTTTAGCACAGTTACAATTAATTACTATCGCTTTATAAAATAATCTAAATTACTCTAAACCGAGTGTTAATGCACAACAATCAAAGGACGATATTTCATAAATAAAGACCATGGAGCATTGAATTAATTAAATTGACGGAAACCCATCTCTGAAATAAAACCTAGGATGTTGGTTCATGGAAATGAGATAATAAATAACTTCAGAAGGGAGTTTAAAAAGTGTATTCCACGCTCTCTATAATTTATAACAGAACTTTTCCCCTGCAAAGCTTGAAACTGTGTATTTTTCTGTATTTCATTCAAATACAAATAATGGATATGTGGGGATGTTCTTCTAATATTCAACTTACACTATTAGACAAATTTCAATATTTTATTTGTTCAGCTAAATACAACATAAGTAAAATAATTTGGAATTTACTTTTTATAAATAAGGATAAGTAAAATATACCTATAACTCATAAAACGATCAACTATTCAAGCAAAATTTATAGCGATGATTAGTTCCTAAAATTTTTTCAAAAATCATAAAATATCTGCGAAACTAAAAATAATTTTATAAAGTTGTTATTTATCAAGGTAAACATGTGTACAAATATATCCACCAAAACACTAACACCTCAAGATCTACAAATCACTTTATACCAAGACCAAATTTTGATGACCAAGTCGTCATCCTCACTTAAACTCATTCTAACTAAAACAAAATTTCTTTTTGTTTTATTATTATATGTGCGTATTAATATCTAGTTACATATAAAATAAATGTCAATGAATTTTTCCCTAATTTCAATTTACAATCAAGTGAAAGAGTTATTAAAGAATTGAACTGTAAGATAATAGAAGTAATAATCATTATTATTAAACCATTTTTTTATAAAGACTGTAAAAATCAGAATAAAGAGTTACAAATGTCATTAGAATGTAAATCTTATCTAAAATGAGTAAATTAACCTAATATAGGTTAAAACAAACTATTTTTCCTTTGTTGTATTTGTAATGAAAATACTATATATTTGTTGTTTTAAATTAAATTTAAATGGGAGATTTCATGATATTGCACAAATTAGCTAACCGGTAGTATTTAAAATGCAACAATTACCACGTTAACATAGTTTTGCTCCTTAATTTGTAACATTTTCTTTAGGTACATCTAAGATATCCGTTATATATATATATATATATATATATATATATATATATATATATATATTCAATTTTATTTCACAAAAAAACACTCTTGTAATAAAAATCAACAGTGAAATATTTTGAATTTTAATTTACACCTTTATGCAAAATTGTTGATTGATATGTTGATTAACAGAAAAATATCTTTCATTTCAAAAATATAAATCAATGGTCTCTTGTAATTGGTTTTAAAAAAATCAATTCAATTTTCATCAGTTGTTTCCGAAGAACTGTTATCCACATGTATAACACTAAAGTGATTTTATTTCACTTACAAAAGTAATAACAATATCCCTAAGTAACGGTATTATAAATTTCTTATAATACACTATATTATATCCTCAGCTTATATTTAGCAAAATATCAGTAGAAATATGTAGAGCTGAAGTAAAGAGATTAATTATTCTCCATTCTCCAATCAAAATTTCTCTTTTGGAGACAATTTAAAATAACGACCGAAGATAATTGTTAGTACTCCATGGTAAATTAAACAGAAACAAAATATCTTAAAAAAATCGACAACTTATCGCCATGGAAAAAATTCGACCATGATTTGGCCAGTTATAACGAGGCAGCTGAACACAGACTAAGGATAATAATTACATAGTTAGTAAAATGACGTTACTTTACATACATATTATATGCTCAACGGGTAGGAAGGTGTGTGGGAGGTAATATTACGACAGGGCCTAGATATTATAAAGTTTGAAGGAACGGTGAATTTGTGAAAATTATACTTTGTCGTTCGGAACTAAACTAACATCTTACAAAAATAACCTCTTAATTTCTAATATTTTCAAAAAATTATTATTTTTTTATATTTTATATTGACATGGAGAATTTTTTACAATATGATTTTTTTGTACCTTTAGAACAACTAGTGTTTTTTAACCCAACCTTCAACTACTATCGTGTTCTCTTAACGTGCAACGGAAATTACGGCCTGTAAATATAGATATGCAACTTATATAGGTTGAACAGGCCTTAGTTTCAATTGTAGGTTATTACAACAGGAAAGGAGTTGAAGGGTCGGGTTATGGCTATAGTTATTTTCAACCATTTAAAAATAATCAATTGTCACATTTTATTCTAATAATAATATTAAGATTTTCTATTTTAATGTAAATAGTAGTAAATTAAATGCTTTGGAATTTTTTAAAGATTACTTTGTAATGATGCTAGTTTAGATGGCTGTTACCAAAAAGCCACGAATTTTTCGGTCCATCTGAAATTACCAAATAGCCACGATCATTAGTGAGGATTAAGAAGGGTCATCTCGCAAGGAACGAAATGTCCAAAAAGCCACGATCGAACCTTTAGTAGGAAGTATGCTTGTAGTGCCGAAAGAGTATATTCTATAAATATTAGTATCTATTTTTGTTGTAGCTTTCTCTATCCCGACACGGATATATGATTTATTCATCATTTTTCCTGTAAAATAAGGTTTCAAAATTGATTTTTGAAGATCACAGTTTTCAAATTATCGTAGTTTTTGGGTATTTCGAAGTACGTAAAAGTCGAAAATAGGGTAATTTTTTTTTTTAAATGTCTGGGACTGGCGAACCTTTAGTACGAAGTATGCTTGTAGTGCCTGTAGTATGCTTGTATCATAAAAAATAAACTTTTATTTTACAAACTACTAAGTGTAGTAGTAAATGGTTTATGTCATAGGTAATTATCAATTCCCTTTTTCCCAGAGGTGGTGCCGGCTACCTGGCTGAGCCGTCGTGGCTTTTCGGACATTTCAGCGCTGGCAAACGAACCCTTCTTAATCCCCTCTAATGATCGTGGCTATTCGGTAGGGTCAGAGCGGCCCAAAAATTCGTGGCTTTTTGGTAGTTCCCGTTTAGATTTCAACGATCAGGTAGAATATTTCACAAAATACCCTCTAATTCAAACATTATCTGGGCCCTACGACGATCCATAGCCCCTCCCAAACCCTTCCTAACCTCTTACCTGTAGATTATGTTGAATGTAAAGTAAAATTATTTCCATTCGAATAATTTCCTTAGCTCTAGTAAGCTGCATCTTTAAATGTCATAAACTGTGAAATCATGATCGGCAAGACTTAATAAATTATAGAATATTATTACCTTTTGTGTTTGTATTTCTATTTTGGATATAAATAAATGTTGAATTACACACAAAATATAGTTAGTAAGTAGATTAATAAATATAATGACATCTCATACAATCTGTCTGTTTAAATGTTTGTTTAAGTTATTGCAATTAATAGTAGCTCCTTAAAACAGGGTACAGTTAAACAGGTATTTTTTATACTTGTTTTTGACACTGTAGTGAAATTAAATTTAACATCACAGAGTTGGATTAATTATGTTGTAAAACTGGAAAAATAAATCGTATAACTACGTGCCTAAAATAAACCTAACTTAATAGTTTGTTCTCTACCTACCGATTATCCCCCACTCTGAGACCATTTTTATAAAACTTCATAAGTTGTCAATAATTCTTCTTATATCCCAAAATGTATGACATTAAATTAATGTACGTCGCCTCAACAGTTTTCTACAAAATTACTGAATCCAGGAAATTTCTTATATCTGTATAGTTAAGTCACTTATCTTTTTCTAATCTTTTTTTTTTTTACCAGTTGGTCTGCGATCGATCGTAGAGTTAACCACCTTATTGACCACTTTCCATCTTGAACAGAGCATCCGAGTATGTTCAAAGGTATCCTATTTATGTAAATATATAAACCTTCGATTTTCTCGTATCTTCATTTCGGAAAAGGTATAAACCAAAACATTTTGTGTGTCCAGTCAACCTCTATCCTAACCTAATCTTACCTACTCCTACCTAAACTAATCGAACCAAATTTAATTAACGGTTAGGTTTAAAATGGACTATAATGATCAAATTACGACGTTTATAAAGACTAATTACGTAATATTCTAGACTTGTCTGTGAAGCGTTAGCTAAGTGCTCAATTCGCATTTCACTTGTTTGAGAAACACTACGTAAATAACTTATTTCTCATTCTTATTAGGTCGTGCAAAAAACTACACTTGAAACTATTGGTTTTGAGAAATATTTATTTTAAAAATATTGGTTTTCCATCGATTCAGAAAACTTAAAAAAAAAAGCGCAACACACCCAAAACTTTATATGACAATTGTTGTTATTGAAATGTTTTGAACTACGTTTTTTGTTAAGCCTAAATTTCAAACAATTGTAAAAATTAGGTAGTTTATGTTTATAAAATAAAATTAGGATAAAGTTGTATTGAAATATATATATATATATATATATATATATATATATATATATATATATATATATATATATGGGTAATTAGTATTACTAATTTACATCTCCTCGAAAAATAAGGAAGTTGAAACGTTTTAAGAAAACAAGCACCATTAAACATATCACTTATCGGTTTATTAAACATATCGGTTTAGTATCACCGATAGCTAATTCTTTTCCAACACAATAAATAAATTGGCGAGGAAGAGAGAGACAATTGTCCACAAATTGCAAACGAGCTCTGCATCCCTGACCTGCTGGCAAAAGTGTATTCTACTGCCATTACATATGCGAGACACGTATGTAGAATCATTTGTAAACATCCTTGTTCTTTAGTAATATTTCTGTATGCAACACAATTTACACAGACTTAGGCCTAGTTTATGCCAATTTACTCCAAATACATTTTACACAACATTATAACGTACGTGGGCCAGTTAAGGTTCTTTAAAGATAAAATTACTTTATTATCTTTGTAAATGTGCTATAAATATCCGAAATGGGGTGTCAGTTCTTATAATAATATTGATACAGAAATAATGTTAATACAATATGTGTCCCCATTAAAAAATATTTATTATTGAAAATTGAAAATATATTTGAATTGAATATCAATTTTTACTCTATTGATATGTTTTCTTCGAAACGATTACTATTATAAAAACATCAATGAAAATCTAAATAATAGAATATTAATAGATATTACCAACACTTGATAGATTGGAATGATGAAATGTCTTTTGCTTTGCTCATCTTTATTTGGTGTCGTCTAACTTACCGATCTATTCCTTTTACCAAATATGCAGACGCCAACCTCCATAAAATAAACTATTATATACTAATGCACCAGCAAAACAGAAATATCAGAAAACAGTTATCACGTTTTATATTTAACATCATAATTTTGGAATAACGACTGCAAAATCCAATATGTAACGCGAGAGAAAATTTTTACTAACAGAATATCCAACCTACTGAATTGATTATAGGTGAATAGGTGAACTTCATTTTGTTTTATACTTTTATAAAACGTGTTTTTTTACTCATTTCTTTTTATTTCGGTTGTTAGAAAATTTTTGTAAATAATTTATTACCGATTTCAATACTGAACGCATAATATTACCATGAGCTATATTGTTGGAATTCTATTTAAAGAAACTTCATTCATGGAAATGATTTTAAAACTTTCATCATGTTCCTCCATATATTTTTTTCTAATTAGGGAACATTGATAATCAAACTGATTCTGCAAAATTGTATGCAAAACATGTTCGCTAAATATTTTACATAGATAAGATAAATTGAATAATAATTTTCTTCTCCACAGATAAGAATAATATGGCTACCACGTACTAATAAAGAAACAGGTAGAGGCTGAGTTAAGATAGCTTAATATAATAGTGATAAAAGTGTAGTTTGATATTAACATTTGCTCATGTCCGTGGAAACGTTGGCTCAAATCTATAATTTGTTTATTAAGAGTTACGAACATTATCTTCATTACCAAAAAAAACTTATTTTCCAACGCAAAACAATATATTATATCCTTTATTGATAATATTATCAGTGTATGGTGATTATTGCATTTTTCTAATGCATAAAATGTTAGAAAGTTTTGAAAATTGAGGTGAGTGCGTCTTCTGTTTCATACGTCAATAACCGGTTAAAGAGTTTTCTGAGAAGTGTAATGCAATATAAGTTAACGATACACATAATATTTTAGTCTTCCTTAACGTACAAAGTACGGAAATAATGTAAACAAATTCCTCTCTACACAGATGTTACCTCTACATAAGTACAAGAGAGGCTACGAAAATAACAATATTTTTAAACATCCAAATTTAGTACGGGTAAATTTATTTCAAAATAAATAAAAAATATACTGTTAATTTTTTTAATTTAGATTACTGAATTTCCAAACATATTCATATATTTACAAAGCAATATAGAGCTGATTCTCACATCCCAGTTACATTTTGCACTCTCATAATGTAGCAATAAAGCACAACTGAATAAACCATTTAATATAAAACCTAGTAAAATGCTAGACCAAGAATGAATTTAAAATACCTGGTTAATTAATTAATTACACAGATACAAACTCATGATAGGTATTTTAAATATAGTAATACAATAATAGTCTATTTAAAAAATAAATAAATAAATGTAAAAAAAGCATAACTAAAATAAAACTTCGAATAAAATAAAATAATTTTAATTACTCAATACTATAACCGAAACTCGTTGATAATTACAAGAATTAGAGATATTATTTAGTAATTGCAAAATTTGTTTACTAAATATTTTTAATTGGAAATTTTATAAACTGATATTAGAAAATGTTTGGAATGTTACCTTAACGTGTATACTCGTATGTTTCTAACAGCGAAGAAACACAGCAGTTTATAATCAGGTGGTTGAAATTTATTTAAATATAAATTCCATCTAAATCGTTCATAAAATTATAGAAAAATGGTCTAATAGACTAGATCTTCTTTATTGGTTAGTAAATTAGCAGATAAATTCTAAGTAGCTGTTATGATAAAAATCAGTTATACAGATGCATATCAAAATGTGATACTATGTACAGCCCTCCTTTAATATACTAATTTTTAGCTCTGTATGTATAGTTTCTCGTCTTCATTTGTGGTTAGAAAATAACAATGCAATATAAAATAATAAATAAATATAAGACTCACCGTCCACAATGTTCTGTTTTAGTTGTTTTTTATATACGACGGCCGTTTCGGCTATACAGCCATTATCAAGTTCATTGTTGGAGAAGGTCCTCCGTTTTCATGGAATACTCAAAAACAACATAGTTAACATTAACAAAAAGACAAACACTGATTTAAAATTAATATTTATTAAATTTAATTAAAACGTGACTCATGAGTGGACACGATTGTTAGGTGTCCTGGAACGTAATATTGTGGACGGTGAGTCAATATTCGAAATGGCGAATAACAATACTCTATAAAATAAAGCCTACCTTGATTATTTATAAATCATTTCAATTTAAAGAATGCAGGGACTACTTCAAAGATGTTGGGATCAATGTGTAGTCATTATTCTAAGCTACATTGAAATTTAGTAATAACGGTATTAAATTATTACGCTTGACACTCTTACAGTTTGCTATATAACAAATTTCAAATAATGAGATAATGTGTCTTGTAGTACTAAAGCTGTTTAGGATAATACCAATTTAATATTATTTGTATACAAAAAATAGCAACATAAATCGATGAAATGAAAAAAAATCTTTTCCTTTTCACGTGTAATTTATAACTACAGGGCGTTGGTTCCTACAAACGTCAACGTCTGACAAATTAGTTACTTAATCTTATTTACGTAATTTAATAACCATGAATCCACCAACGATTACTGTCTTTTGAAGTATTTATACTAATACTTGGTATTCTAATAATAAGAATCGTAATATATAACCAGAATATAAAAAAAAGTTTTTTTCTGTCAACAAGTTACGAGTTTATAAAAATGTTTATATATATTTATCTTTTCGTTTCTGTAAAATTTGCTATAAATGCGATTTTTATTTTCAGCATTTAGAGTTACACAAGTTCTACTTCTTCAAATTTCAGTTTATATTCATTTAAGTACGTATATTTTATTTTAAGTCCAACTTAATTCACATAAGATGTATAAAAAATAGGTCAATAGTAACTAATCATTTAAACAACTCAAATCTAATTTATGAGAACTGTATTAAATGAAATTAGTAAACAATTTCAATACTTTAATATTTACTAATTATTCGTGTCACAATATACTTAATAAAAGTTTCTTGCAATAGGTTTCAACTACGTGAACATCACGAAGAGTTAGTTATTTCACCTCAGCTAAAGTTTAGAGCAAGGGAGGTTTTTTGCATAGATTATGACAAACAAGTATAAAACTCTCTCTCTCTCTCTCTCTCTCTCTCTCTCTCTCTCTCTCTCTCTCTCTCTCTCTCTCTCTCTCTCTCTCTCTCTCTCTCTCTCTCTCTCTCTCTCTCTCTCTCTCTCTCTCTCTCTCTCTCTCTCTCTCTCTCTCTCTCTCTCTCTCTCTCTCTCTCTCTCTCTCTCTCTCTCTCTCTCTCTCTCTCTCTCTCTCTCTCTCTCTCTCTCTCTCTCTCTCTCTGTCTCTCTCTCTCTATCTATCTATCTATCTATCTTTCTATCTATCTCTCTCTCTCTCTTTTTTTTTGTCCTAACCTCGCCCCTAAATAAAGGCAAATCAATTCAATTCAATTCTCTCTCTTTATCTATCTATCTATGTATCTATCTGCTTCAAGATACTTTGAGATTCAAGTATTTATTAAAACCTTCAAGCTTTACTTTAATAAAGTTGCAAAATAAATGTATTGGATATTTCTAACCTTAAGCGAAAACGATTTTCCATTCCACAATATGATAAAAATGTTATTTGCAAAATTGTCTTCAATCATGTATATTATTTTTTTAATTCAAGCAGTTTTATAATATTTTCTTTTTATATACAGAGTAGATAGAAGGTTATGTGGCGGTTTATCTGTTTTGGTATATCCTGAGGAATTAAACGTGTCTTTTAAGGTAAAATAAAATAATTTGATCAATTTTATTATGTTTTTGTCCTATGTCCTATTTTTGTTTGTTTATTATTTAAGTTGTATAGTCATACAATTTGTGGCAACACTTTACATAAAAAAACAAACAAATAATGGAAGGATTAAATTTTCTCAATGTTTATTGTAACGGTAACTGATTTTATTACAACCAAATTGTCAACTAAATATAGGTCACAAATATTTCTTGAGGAAAGTGATCATTTACTACAAGTTCAAATATTGTAAAATTAGATTTATCTTATTCTCTCAATGTTTATACAAATATTTTCAGATAATTATTATTCCAAGGATTATGAAATGAGTTTAGATATGATGGTAAATTGAAAAAGTACATAAATTAATCTTTAAAACTGTTTTGTTTTTAATAATTACTCTTGATCTTTATGTTTATGTTCTTTATGCATATTTTGATACATTAACTAAATAAATGATATAAACTATAACATGTTACTAGAATTTAACAAAATATCTAGGACTTTTTAGATTTTAGAACCTTTTCATGGGGCTTTTGCATTGTAAATGTTTTAAATACAGAGAGATATTATAGAGTGAGATAGAGCAGCAACTTTGAAAAAAAATTTTAATTCAGTTTATTTGTTCGTAGATAAAGTTGATTTTGTTTTAGAATTCTACAATAAAATGAGGTATCACAAAACCACCTTCCTATTTTAAAAAAAATGAAGTTAAATTCAAAACGGCGGATTCAGATGGCGGACCAAATTTTTGAAATCATAATAAATGTGTATTTTAAAATGGATTAGGTTTCTCAATCACATAGACTTCAAATTCCCCTTTTATACGAGATATTAAGCCGTTCTCATACGTATCACCCATCTTGTAATAGAAAACTTATTTCTAGCAGGTTTATGTCATTAAAAGATGACGTATTCCATAATTATTAATAATTGTAATTTTTTTAGGTGCAGTGAGTTGAACTAATATTTGAAATTGATTTATACTGGGGATTTTTCACTGTTCTTCATATTTTTCCTTATTTACTTTTTACATAATTAATACAAACTCAAACTCTCACACTACTTTTCAAAATATTCCTACCAATAAATAACATAGTAGATTGTTTTAATAACTGAATATTGTGAATAAATTAATGTTCAGATTGAACGTAAAATAAATATTTCCTGAAGAAAGTATTTCATTTCTATATATGATTTACTTTTATAGGATTGTATATAAATTTGTATTAATGTAACATATTTGTGTTTTTTAAAGTTTCTACTCAAAATACTAATTAAAATGAAATTAGTTACCGCAGTTTTCTCCCCTTGTCTTGTCAAAAAAATTGAATTGTTGCGACATATTTTGAACAATAAATCAATATTAGCTTTGTATTATTGAAAGAATGTTGTACTTTGTGGATGACATATGTTTTAGTATAAAGTATGTGTTAATGTACACTTGTTACATTAGCAATTAATTCAATAATACAATCATATTTAGTATAATAATTATTCTTTCACCCGTATATGTGTATAATGTATTTTTTTGTATATAATATATTTGCATTTTGTTCTTGTCAAAATTGCAAATAGAGAAACCATAGAAAATGACCCGATGTTTATTATTATAATTGATGACAGTTTGTATTTAAACGTTATAAATATCGGTTGTTTGTAAATTAATATAAATATAACAATAAAAGAATATTTAAATTTAAAATAAAACTTTTATAAAAGCTATAGAAAAATTAGCAAATGTGTGTGTTCTCAGTTCAGGACAAACCCGAATATCCCACAGTGAACAAACAATAGTTAGGGATTGGATTTCATTCTGTAAATATCCACCCTTTATTTATTACTGCATTCCTTTAAAATATCATTCTATTGAAATACTTTCATGCAATTTATAGCTAGATGTAGGTTTTCTTCTGAAGCTGTATTTATTTTGAGGGATTTTAAGTGTTCTGATGTTTTGTTCTGTCTCTATGAAATGGTAAATTAAGTCATTTATTTAATTGTGTTATTTACCTAATTATTATGTTGACTTATGCTAATTCGTTTTAATTTAATTAGATTTTTCTCCGCATTTCCTTTTTCTTAAAGGTGCTTAACAAACTCAGAGAGGTAGGTTCAATAGTTGTTGTTTTATCAATTTATGAAAAGGTTAACTCAAATTCGGAGGTTATATGAAGGCCTGGTGTTACATAAAAGGAATACTCGAAAATTCAAATGATTGCGGGGTCTACACAAGCAAAACATAATAATTTCATAGGTAATTAGGCTGATGAGATAGCGTAGTAAATATTGCAGTATGTAAATAGCAATTATCTAAACAATCTCCCTTATTCATAAAATTTTTTTTTTTTTTTATCAATTATTGATTAATATTTACATGATTTATTTTTGACTCATTTGTTATTTAAGAACGATAGTCAAGTTCCATTTACGAAATTCAAAATATTGAAACCATGTGTATACGTGTTTTTATTTTCCTTAATATTTTTTTATTTAAAGTATCGTTGACAGATTTTCCGTGTTAATAAAAATGAGAAAAATTCAATGAAAATATATTTTCTTTAAATAAGAAATTTAACATGATTGAAATTTGTATCATATTAGGATTATATTAACGAGTAACTATAATTTATTAATTATAGTATTTAACCACTGCAGGTTGTAGTTTTTTTTATAAAACTAATTTTAATGAGTTAGGATCATTTACCATGTTTAATCCTCGATATATGTAAAAACTAAAGTATTGTGATTAGTTATAGATGATAAAGAATCAAATTACAATAAAAACTATAATACAAATCGTATGAATTGTTTATAATTATTAATGTTAATGTACACTCTATTATATATATTTTTTTTAAGTTCAATCAACACAGAGGCTTGGTACATAGCAGTAATACATGATGAGTGTAAAACATGCATTATGCATTTATTTATGTAAAAATAAATGTGAAATGTAATCGACTAACAACAGCCGATATTATTCAAATAATAATAATAATACGATTTATCCAGAATGTTTACCGTCATAAACAAACAAGGTCAAACGGTGTTACAAAAACAATTTTCATAAAACGTAAAAATGGAATTTGGTATGAAAGAGAATATATAATATTTACAATTTGTTTTGAACCATGACTATATATATAAATGTGAATAAAAATTGTAAATATAATAGTAGGGGTGTTGCGGATAAAAAAAGTCAATTTCATTTACATAACATTTTATGACTTATACAGAGTGGTTAAGGTTCTACATATTTATTGAGTTGAAAGGTGGTAAGAAAACAATGTTCATCAATCGTAGAATTGTATTACTTATTAAAGAGAAAATATAATATTCCAAATTGGTTATATTAGCGCATAAAATAATATATATATATATATATAATAAAACATATCTCGTTTTAAGATATATTTAAGATATTCGTCGTGACAAGATTATTGTTTTTGAGAGCCGCAGTTATATCAATGAACAAAACAGCTAACGCAAGTAGTATTAAATTCTAGTATTAATACTCGTAATAGAAATTCATATGACTTATAACTACTGTCATCCTAATCCTTAAAAATTGACGAAAAAACTGTTATGTGTGTGAAAAGACACTATTTCATATATTTTGAATCTCATCACACAGAAACGATAACATATTGTCAACACCTTAGTATGATTTCAAAAGGTAGTCTGATTACAACAGTCAAATTATGTTATCCAAGTAATATAAGAGCTAATATTAGTTGCATTTGATTATTTAAAACAAAATAGCATAATATTGAAATAGCATTACATTGAATGGGTTTTTAATAGTTCTTCTTATTTATGAACTTGGATATCTGCACGTTTTATATTTAAAAACCACGATTTATCATGGTAGGCTATTTTTTGCATGCAATGATTTTGTCTTTGACTACATTTCGTTATTTTGCCAATATATTTTGGTACTTATCTTTGCACTGTGAATTTAAATACACATGTTTCTCTATTTTCGCAACATATTTATAGTTTAAACACTATATATTAAATGTTACATCATACTATACCATTTTAAAAGTTATTTTAAAATGAACTATGTTAACGTTAGTATTATTAACATGGTTTAATCGGACATTTTCCAGCGTATGTGTATATAAAAAACTAATCTCGTACACGAAATTTTGAGACACTTCCGTTATCAAGTCATAAACCTAGAGCTTTGTTTGAAATTAAAACTATAACCTAAGCATAAGGCTAGACCTGAGCAGTCAAAATTAAGACTCAAGATAAACATCGTCTGAAAAAACTCCAAATAGGGCTAAACTACGCAAAGAACGTTGTATATTATTTTCTATATATAACTGCATTAATTTGATACTTTATTTTGAAACGTTTTTGTTCAATTTAACCCCAAAAAAAATTCTTTTTTTTTATATATTGTTAATTTGGCTTCCTGGTGTTTTTAGGAGAGATTAACTACTGATTTAAATAATTATACTGAATATGTTTTTAATTCTTATAGTACGTAAAATAGTGGTTGGATCAATTTTGTTTTAATCCATTATAATTTAATTGAGTTTGGAGTAGCCTGTTACCCTTATCCATCTATACATGTACTTGATATGCATGTCTTACGACGTGTGATTACAGTAATTATGCAGACTATGAAGTATAGCTATGTAGATCAAGCATGTTACGTGTAATATGTAGATTAAATTCATTATGATATCTTGGTTAAGTTTATTACTCAGGTGAATGTTGTCAAATGATAAACTTTGTTTACTTACAAAACAAAGTAACGAAAATAAATTGAAATAAGACTTGATACTTGTTACTAATGTTTATGATGTATAATTAGAGTAAAATATATTTAGGGAGGAAATTGGAAAATTTTAGGAAATATTTTGTAAATTTTGACGTTAATATTATCCAAATTTCTAAACTTATTTGTATCTTAGCAACTTATAATCAAATAACTTTCATATTTTTAATAGTAATTAAAAAATAATGTTGATATTAACATTCTTGAGTTTAGAGTGATATTGAGTATAATTTATCTAGCTTTTGGGAAATATTTGGTAAAGGATTATTCCTATACTATGTTATAGGGGAAATTTGGTTTATGAAACGTATTAAATTTAATTATTTGAAACTCTTCTATT
The DNA here is from genome assembly GCA_963513935.1 of Aphrophora alni. Classification (NCBI taxonomy): domain Eukaryota; kingdom Metazoa; phylum Arthropoda; class Insecta; order Hemiptera; family Aphrophoridae; genus Aphrophora; species Aphrophora alni. The sequence goes on along the minus strand of OY740771.1, from coordinate 77,177,948 downwards.
GGAGTAATGACGTTTACTACTTGATCGTCCTTCAGATTGCCACATTTAAAATGTAAACGGATGATTCATTTGCAATTTGTACCATCCGTCTATCCTTCTGACAACTTGTAGCTTTAAAAAATATATGAAATACCGTACGTTACATTATAATTATTACGTACATTAAGTGAATACAATATTAATTGTCACATACAATTTCTGCAAATAGTGAGGTTATCATTTGGGAATAAAGTAATTTATTGTAAAAATGAATTTAAGTTTTACTTCTTTTTTTCTAATTCATAATTAAATAAAATGGAGATAAGGTAACAATACGTTCAACAGATTATTTTCCTTGAAAGTTAATATATAACTGTAAATATTTGTGTAACGATTTGACAATAATTAGTACAGAATCATTATTTTTTATTCACTATAAAATTTTGTCATGTTAATGACAATCTAGTGATTGTGAATATGTGTTCGTATAAAAACTGTTTACAATTAAGGTGAATATTAACTTCTTAACCAATAGACGATAACGCATATTGAATGTAGATCAGTTATATTGTCAGGTCATGACTATTAACTGTAGTTGGTTAATTAACCGAGTCTTTAAATAATTTGTTCTATATTCAGTAGATGTACATATACTTTATTAAATTTAACAATATATTTTCCTATAACCATTAAAAAATATGCATAGTCTGAAAGTGTAGGTAATCAAGTGAGATTGTGGTAATTATGTAGACTATGTTCTATAGGTATGTTTTATCAAACATTTTATGTCAAGTGTGCTAATTACTTGGATTTGGATATTATCAGGGTTAAGTTTATTACCTACTTATTAAGCCATTTAATGAGGTTATAATAACTTTGTATAATAGTAAAAAAAAAACTTAACTAAAGTAAAGTGAAATACATGAAAATAATACTTATTATATTTGTGATTACCTCGTCAAAAGCAACAAAGTGTTATAATGTATATTGGTATAATTGAAGGAATTATTTTGTTCTTTCATATGTTAACAACATCTAATTTCTTATTACGGGTTCTTGAAATGATTCATTAAAAAACCCACAGTTACACCGTGAAACAGGCATTATTAATAAAACTACCTAAATATATACCTAGAGGCTGAAAACTTTGTAAAAAAACATTTAATTATTTATAAAATAAATTTTATATTTAAAACGTTATTATAAAGCAATAGACGTTGTTGTACGGTTTTAAAAATCCGTTTTAAAAACCTGTTTGATTGAAATCGTAATATAGTTTGTATATTGTTATTTTTATTTAGAAGCTAGGTTTTCAAGGCTCACAAAAATAATGATTTTAAAATAATATTAAGACCAATTGTTTACTTATAGTGCAGAATCGTGTACTTTGGCCAAGAAAAGTGGATTGAAATATAAATTTAGTAGCTAAAAATATTTAGAAAAATCTTTGAACCAGTATTGAGAATCGTGAGTGGAAAACCTAGTAATATGTACACCGAATATTAGAGTAGTTAAAATATAGGTATTGAGGTTAATTTGATTCGGATATATGGAAAGGATGGGGAACACTCAAACGGAAGACCTGAGAGAACTCAAAAGAAGTGTTTCCATGATGTGGAGTAAGATATGAAGGCTGTCGATATGAGAAGATGGAGGACACGACAAGAGATGAATCCTGAAAAAAAGCCAAAACCCACTTAGGGTTGTAAAGTCGGCGAGTAAAATCAACCTCTTGCACCGAGTGCCAATAATAAACCAATAAAACACTACGTCTTCTAAATAATTGCTTTTGAACAAGGAAATAGACTAATGAGTAATTACAGTGATAGAAGAATCATAAACCCATCGTTGAAATAAAAGTTAGGATGTCATTTCGTGCAAACCAGGTAATAAATAACTAAAGAAAAGCGTTTAAAACGTATATTTTCCGCCTTCCATAATTTATAACGGAAGAGCATTGGCCCTTGCAAAGTTCAACAACAAATTTATTACCTTAATTTGGTAATCAATTCATAAATTGGATAGCCGAAATGTACAACTATAACACCTAGTGTATCAATATTGATTGTAGGTCATCAAAAACAAGGTAGTAGAAACTCGTTAATAGAACGAAATAACTTTATATTTTTGAAGATTTCGTTATATATAACCAATTATTGTGTACCTACTTGTGCAGTACCTAGATTTTAAATTAAAAATTTTAAGTAAGGTTACAAACAAATTCTACATTTATATGTGATGTCTCACGAGAATCATTATGGAATTGCAAAATGTAAATAAATTTTCCTCCACGTACAGAAGTGTTTTACAAGTATCCTTACATATATCCTTGTAACATTTCAGTTGTTTTAATGAATAATATATAACGTATTAAATACCTTTCTATTAAAAGATTATGGGAAATATGTAAACTAGAGGAATAATGTATCCACGCAGACGATACAAATATTAATTATTACAAAAAAAATAAGAATTATACATAAAAGATACATTTTCAAAGCTAAGTTTTGAAATGGTACTCTGGGGTGTATTTAAATAAAATTATTAATATATCTGTAGATAGACAAGTAGTAAAATGAACTGATTTTTAACAAAACTTTTATATAATAAAAGGTAATACACCAAAATTATGAGGCCTACTCGAGTATTTGCGAGTGAAGGTCAATTCGGGAAATTTCGACGTAATATGTACGTTTTTTTTTTAAATAAACAACCATAAACTTTCGATACGAGTCAATTAAAGTTATTACATTTCAATTAAATAAATAGGAAGATTGTACTGCAATCGAGAAAGCTCGATATGAAGCCGACATATCAGATTTTGTAATAAAATAAAACGTGACCTTTAGTAGTATGTATTTAACTGCCCTATAGGCGTTATTTATTGCCAAATCCAACCAGCTAATTCAGCAGTTTATATATCACTAATTGTGCAGTCAGTATTAATTCATTAGCTGATATTTTTCCATTGTGATTGTGTTTGTGTTTTCTATTGTTAAGATTAAAGTAATAGGTAGGTTTTAGATGTAGTTGTAGTAAATAATTTAGATATTGTCAACATTATAAAAAATAATATAATAAATTAAAATTATGATAATTTGAACTAGTGCATCAACTATTTTTAACATCTAAATTTGTTTTAGGCGTAAGTTGTAGATGAATCTTCTTTTTTTTTTAACAGCTGTGGGATATAAATGTTGGTGTTCTAACATCATCAGTAATTGTTTTACTATTCATTAATATTTTTTCATATATTCATATCGTTGCTAAAATGAATAACTTCCAATATTTGCTGAAAAAACTGTATACTTATTTGTTTACTTCTACTACAATTGATATACGAGAAAAAATATTTATATCCTGTTGCAATTCCTGAGAGAGAAAAAAAATTCTACCAACAGGCTATAAATATATCGTGTGGTATATTAATTACAGAAAACGTTAACAAAAGTGTGTTCGCGATTTTATAGATAATTAAAGCTGGTTTTCCTTAGAGGTTACTGATAATTAAAACTGTATTTTTTTTTTTTTTTTTTTAATGAATCATAGAATAATGTAAATATAATATGAATCTCTTCAAGAAAATAGGTATGAACAGTGAAATAATCTAATCTGTTGACAAATTTTGTATAGCTAACATCGTGAAAGCATAACCTCGAATTAAAAAAAAAACTATTATAATTTAATTTATTTGCTTTAGTTTTGCTTTAACTTCAGTAACCTATTAGAAATATGTTAGTTTTTAGTACTTTTTAATAGCTAATCAAAATAATTGTTGCGAAATTTAACTATAGAGCGGTTTGTAACTAAGAAATTTAACCAACTGTACATCTCCAACTCTTAAAACCAAGGGGATGTAATAATTATAAAACTGATTTTCTCAATAAATATTACAAATCATATTAATATAATAAATCATTTCAAAACTAACGTTTTACACCATAAATTACACTTAACACTTTATTCTATTTACTTAAATCTATTCATACTTTAAGTAACAAAAAAATAATATCTGCAAATTTCGGATATAAATTGTTCGGATGTTAAACAAAAAACAAATTTGCAATAGCCTAAATGTAAAAACGTAAAACCGTCGTTGATATATGTATGGCTTCCTTTCGAATTAATCTTCCTTACCACCTTAAGATGTAAGGGCTGTAATATGAATTCTATGATAAATATTTCCTCCGCAAATATTTTCTGAAATTCTTTACAAGTGAATGAATCAATCTATTTCAAACATCTCAAAAAAATGGTATCTCACCTTCTGTTTGATAAAATAATCATTTAGGTATATTTTGAGGTTATCAATTGTTTCTAATTCTTAGTGCCCTGATACGTTTTCTGCGTTTGGTCATTTTGTTTTTTATCCAAGGTTACATTTAACCTTCCTTTTCTTACATAATGTGACCTTGAGACTAATGTTCATTTGTATAAATATGATTCATCATTTTTTAAATTTTTGGTCATTTCTATTCATTTTATTTATGGGGTATAATTCTACTTATATCTTGATTTTGTGTTTGGTATTAAATTAGTTTATTTGTTGTTAACCCTAATCTATATAAACTTATAATTAATAAAACTAGTCTCCATCAATAGTCTTATACATATTACATTTTGTAAATGGGATATATTTTAGAGTATTTTCAATATTAACATATATAAAAATATTATACTAAAAGGAGCAAATAATTCATAATTTCACTTTATTGAATTAATTTTTTTTTTTTTTACTTGTGTTATGATACTCTTTGTGTTTTAATATATGCACTCAAAAGAAGTTGTATGCAATTGATATTGTGGCGAATATTGTAATTTATTATTTGTAGTTTTTGGACCTTACAAAATGGTGGTTGTTTAATTAGTGTAGAAATAGTCGTACCCCTTGCGTTCAGTTTATAAAACCAATTATCATAACAAAAACATTTAATTTTAAAAGTGGTTCGAAATAATATTTAAAACAAAAGAATATTGCATTGTGAAAAGAACAAAAAATACATGAGTAGGAGCAATAAAGGTAGAAATATCATCAACCGTGTACATTCTCTGGTTAGGACGAAAGAAAACATCCCCCAGCGAACAAACAATAGTTAGGGTTTGGAATATAAAGTCGTGGAAATATTCTTCCTTCTAGAAATATTCACCCTCATATTTACGACTTCATTCCATTGGAAATATTCTAAATATATATATATACAGCTAATTCAACTGTTCCTTCTGATGTACTCATTATTTTTTAGAACTTTATGTGATATGTGTTTCTGATATATTTTTTTTTCATTTAGTCAACTTCGGAGCTGTCTAGTAATATTTAAATGAAAATTGATAATGACACAGAATTAAATTTGAATAAATCATTAACAAAAATCATAAGAATCATTAATGATTATTGTTGATAATGAAGACTATGATTTTATAGTAATTTTATAAATCCTATCAATCTAGGTGTTAAACATAATAACTTTGATTATCAATTTAAGACAGGTGATATTATAAATCTAATTTGAAATAAATTAACAAAAGTCGATTTCATTCATAAAAGTGATAATGTATGTGATGCCTAGGTTTATTACCTAAGTTATTGGGGTCTACAATTTCTCATAAACGTAGTTTGGATTTTGGCGAATATTAAATATATGTGTCTGCTGTTACCTATATATATTATATATAATAGAAGGGGTACAGATTTTAGTAGAGTTTTAGGAGAAAATATATTTAAATTTATATAAATGTGTATAAACCTAAAGAACTCTACTTTAGAAGACTTAAAAGGGGTTATTTTTTTAACGGTAGTCTTTCAAATTGTAGATTCATTGAAAGTATTCCTGAATGATATCGGGTTGATATGTATGTAGTTTGATTTTAGTTTGCCAAGCGTAAAATATTATTCAGCAACAATAAATAATTAATTGCATTATTTTAGTTTCAATATATATACCGCGAGTTTTCAAATATGTAACAAACTAAGGAGTTTAAATAAAGGGCTCGTCCTTGTTATGGAAACTCTGTAATCGATAATTTAATATGGAAAGCCGTACCGGATTTTGCCATAGCTATGCCTTGTAATGTAATCCCCTGCATTGCACGGTACTGCTCTAAAAACTACGTAAAAATTCCTACTAACTTTCCAGGAACAATTGTTACATAGGATATATAGATGAAGAATAGACTAATGGAATGTTTAACTAGCATAATATGTTCGAGAGGTCTAATTCCATGGCGATTCAGAAAGTTACGGCATTGACAAAAATTAAATGAAATCTAACATGTCTATAAAACCTTTCCTGAATCTTAGAAATTATTGCATTCACATAACTACATTCTTATTTCGTTGGCTATATTTTGTCTATATTTTACAATATGGTTAATGCCTGTTCACCAACAAAGTGTCAACGTATTGAAATTTCTACTCGTCCCGAATAAAATTCTAGGTGGCGAGATTTGTCTTGACGGTTCTCTTCTATATCTTTTAAAACATTCATCTCATTTTATTTAACTTCATTACAGCTCTTAAATGATAAATTCTGCTACAACAATCGTTGAAAAAAGTTCCATTAGTAAAATTTATCAATTTTTATGATCTCTGATATAATTAACTTTGTTAAGCTAGGGTTAAATTTGGTCGGTAAACATTAAATAAAACATAATGACCCATAAAATATGAAATACTAAATAAAAAGTTAAATCACGAGGTTGAAATTAACAAAAAGAAATACTTGAAGATATTTTTTTTTATATAAATATCCAAATTGCTTTGACATTTGTGTAAAAAAATTAATTGAAAGATAGATCATGCAACTGAGTGAAAATTCTTTAAAATGTTACAGAGATATTAGAAATAAAACCAAAATTGACAATTGTTGTTATATTATTTTTAAATCACTAAACAATGTTTAATACAAATCCGTTTGACCAATTACAGAATATAAAAACATAATATAAATAAAAGGATTTTTTTCTTCAAAATTGTACATTTCCCCATAAACTAAATGAATTAATTTAGTTGACTCTACAGGGCTACTAACTCCATTAGACAGTTAAACTACGTCTTTTGGAATATGTCTTATAAGGAAATATTATCAGCTTCTGTAATGGGGTAATGGGATTCACTACGTGCTTAGCACTACGAATGCCACATTTATGCTGAAATGGTAAGTTCATTTGCAATCTGTAACAACCCTTGTCAATAAATAAGTGTACTTTGGTAAAATGTGAATATATTTTAATTATACAAATTTATTTCAAAAATTTAGTATATAAATGGTTATTTATAATTTTAATCTTATTATATCAACATCCTTTATAAATGATACTTATAATTGATATTTGTACCACGAAATTCATTTAAAAAAAATTATGTATAAATTTAATGGACTGGAAAGTATCTAAAGTAATATCAGTATTTAAGACACTGGACAGAAACTGTTACAAAAAAAAAACAGAGGAATAAGATTGTTGAACTCAACTTACAAATAATATTCACGAATAAAAAACAAAACATGCTCAGTAATATAGCTGACTCCGTATAGGGAGGAACAGGCGGGTGTCAGATAGAGTAGATGAACCGTTGATCCAATTTCCACGCTGCAGAAAATAACAGGAAAACGACGAGAATTTAATAAGGAGACACATATTGCATTCATCGACTTCGATAAGAATTTAGTTCATGTAAATAAACAGATATTGTGGGGCGTCATTGGAAGAAGAGGCATCACAACACAAGACACCTATTACGAGATATACAGAGTCTATATGAAGATATAGTGTTCTAGATTTAAAAACAAACGTACCAGAACATACCCCAGTTAACAGGGCTGGAGTATTATCATCTACTTGCTTTAATATATACCTTAATGATATGATGCGGAAATAAATAAATAAATTTTGAAAGAAAATAAAGTTGGAAACACAAAATACTTTAACTGACTGTTATATGGAGATATTGTAGTTGAAAACAAGAAACATAATCTAAGTAGTTTAAATGGACTTCGTGATATTTGCGTTGGAATATAAGATTAATCTTTCGCCAGAAAAGAATTAGTTCTCCTTTTTAACAGACTATGTTTTAAATATTTAGGATGTGAACTGACATAAGTTTACAGATCTGAAATCGAATGTAAGTTGAACAGATTTTTGTAACATATGCGGGACAAAATACCAGACTCCAAAAAAAGTAAAGCTCTCACAGATACATAATATTAATTTTTTTAAAACAATAGCTACTTCCACCTTGACAGAAAACTTAACAAAAAATTAACTATTATCTAAATTTGAAATAATAACTAATAAACCTAAAATGAGACAATATCCTAGGCCCTCTATAATCATCGCTAGGTTTGTTCAGAGACATTGTTCTTTGGTCACTTACTCCTTTAATTGATATCATTTTCTTGTTATCTAAATTGTATGATTTAATCAATGCAATTATTGATATTTATGGTAAAATGATATAATTTTCTTCGAAAATGCGCTATAGGATTTTGTTAATTAATTGAAAAATAGATAATGTTCAAGTAATCGTTGTATTGTTATTTTATTAAAAATTATTACTTGCTCTTAAAGTGGGTCACAACATCCATATACATTATGACTCATGAGAACCTAACCAGGTGTGATTAAACTAATTATGTAAACATGCTTGAACATATTATGTCAAATAAGCAGATTATGTACATTATTTGCACTGCACTGGGTTGTTATAAATATATACCAATAATATATAAAGTGTTAAAAACATTCAGGATACCCCAGTATGTTTTCGATTATTATAATAATCAAAAGTCAATACAAATTTTAAAATATTATCACAAAATATATATTTAAGTAGACCACTGACCAACTGCAAAATATTCTTACTTGTTTATTATAATAATCATATGATTACAAGCAATAAATTTGGTTACTGACTTTAAATTCGTACATCTTCTTGACGTAACATAACATAAAACATGAAAATATTTTATATATATTGTCTACTATTATAATATATCCCAAAAATTCTTAGATTTCTGTAAAAACTTTTATTGAAATAAGTATATTAGGAATATTAAAATCTATTGTATTTAACCTAAAAATCTGTACAAAAATTTTAATAGTATGGCCACTTTTCCAATAAAAAAAAAACAACTATTTTATAACTTTGCATTTGTAAACCCTCTACATCCAACGAAATATCGTATCTTTAAAATCTGTATCCAGTATGCTTAAAAGAATTTTATATATTACGAATCAGGGTGGAGTTTGACTAATCAAATATTTAAAAAAACGTTAATATGTAAAAAGCGACGTTAATGATCATTATCATACGGAATTGTTGTTCAATTTAGGTAAGAGTTAGCAATAATGTTACTTTTTCCTATATATGGTATAGTATTATATCTTATATAAATTGAGTGTATAAATTGAAGACTATAGATATTATAGTTATGGTATTCACACAACTTACCATACTTCAAATAAATCTCAAGTTTTTTAAATGTATTCAATAGATTGTTTCAGTATTTTAACGTTAATTATTTCCTCGCTGTTTGTATAGTAATAGATTTAAATAAACAAAATTTTCAGAGGTAAAGTTGCATTTGTATAAACTGATTATTTCTTCTGAAGTGAAATTGTACAACTGGGGAAGTCGTTTGCATAGTAAATGGATAGCGACAAATATCTTCACGTCTTTGTCTCACTGTTTAAGAGAATTGGTTGAGTCGAGGTTTTAATAAAAACTTTGTGCTATACAAAGTTTACTCTTGATAATTTAATGGTTTTGTTATATGGCTTATTTTCCATAATCTTTGTGAACTCTGGAAAACATTTCATTATAACACAGATTAAGTCTTATGTATGTAATTATGATAACACTGTTTAAAATATATTAGTTTATATATTTGTAATTGAGTTATTTTAATTAAATTATAATTATTTTATTTTATTAGTCCAATAGCACATGGGAAGATTTAACTTAAAAAGATAGTATAATATCACAGTAACGGTAATTTTTAACCTGAATATTTAATAAAGACAGAAATATTTTTTTCGAATACATTTAGTACCAATATAATACCCCAAAGTCCCGAAAAGTTCAAGGTAATGTTTTACCTAAGCTAGGAAAATCAGTGTCCTTTCAAATAGATTACATTGTTAAAATTGGGGCAAAATATATGCTGTCGATCAATATACAGTCATACTGATTGCAATAAATATTGTTTAAATGAGTAAAAAACAAAAACAAATCATGGCTAAACCTAATATATTTTTTCGTAATATAATAATTGCAATATATATTTTACTCTAAAAACCTTCTTTTTATTATTGTAACAAACGTTTGAAAACATTAAAAGTAATGTTTTATGGATGAATAATGAGGTAATTTCACTTTCCATGTGCTTTTGTTTTTTTGATGTAACAATTTCCAGCACTGGTTTCAATATGCATTCTAAAGTACTCTTATAGAAAATATGAACCTGGTAAACTAATAATATCAGGTGCGATTGAAGTTGCCGAGATAACGGAGGATTGAGGGAGAGCAGGGAGGATTTTCTAAGGCTTTTGACGCTATGAAAAGACGCAACCTGATTAATTATTTGTAGAATCGATATTGAGCCATGTTTATACCTAGAGTTACTTTGTATGACCCAAGTTTTGAATAAAAATTATAAATATAATGTATGTTGTACTATAAATATTTATAAGAAATTGGACTTTAGTTAATTTCCATTTATTTACGTTTGAATGTTTTTCTATCACTCTGTTACAATCATAGACTGTAAGTAATTTATTTTAAATCTATGTTTCTTACTATGAATGTAACTGGAGTTTTTAGCAAATATTAGTTTACTTGATAAGAAGGGGGATTTGGATGAAGTAGTATACAGTATACAGAGGTATATCCTTTGATGTGTGTTTCTAAATTGTTTACAGGAATGCCCTTGAAAATATTGGAAAGATTTGTTGTGGTAATAATATGTTTATAATGAAATTTCAAACTAGATATAGGTAATGTTTACCTGTAATTGTACTTACAGGTAACTGTAAGTACAAGTAACAATAGTTTAAGTTGAATAAATATGAATAAGTTAAAAACAATACGAAAAGGTGAAAAACTCAATTGTGTTTTTTAACGATTTTAAGGCAGGACTGGACGCTCCGATTAGGTAACTGTTTTATAAGCATTCTTCCATGATTATTTCCTCTAGGTTTTTGAAACCATTGCAATGTTCATATAGAAATACGAAAGATGGAGTGTAAACTCGAAACGCTCACTGATAGTTTTAAAACAGAAAGGATCTTGAAGCAAGGGAGTGGTTGCGTTTAAAATAACATGTTTTCTCTTTACAGATATCTTCGTGACAGCGGATAGTCCGTAAGTATTGCAGGATATGATTAGCAATAGAAATACTGTATCTATGAAGTGTAACATTAAACTTAAAAGTAAGTCAAAAAGCGCACGGTTTCAGAGTGCTGGCTTTGGTCCTGGCAGGGACTCCGTCTACCAAACTCCTAGCCCAGGAAAGGATTGAACCATATAACGAAATTTAAGGTGAGTAAGGCACACCCAAGAGAGAAAACAAAGATATTGACATAACGAAGAGAATAGCGAGAGTTCGATTCTTGCAGTGATGGCAGGAAAAAAAGGACAATGAAACAGAAGAAAGCGCATAGCTTTCTCGGCGATCTCAAGAAATGGTCAGCTAGATTGGAACAACTAAATTAAGTTTATATTTAGTAATTTACAACTTAACTCAATCCTTTAGAGAAACGGAAGTTACATCTACTGTGGATCAGAGACATAAATTGCACTCAACACATTTTGTGTGTTAAATATACCACTTTTAGACTGATTTACAGGCATTTTGTGATTTCAACTATTTATATTTCGATAAGCTATTTTTTTAACTAAATGGGGTCAATCCACACGTCTCCCATTGAACTAAAGAACTTTAAATACAGATAATTCCTCATAGCATTGTATCTCGCTTAACTCAGTTTCCGTACCTAGCCATGAGTCCGGATTTGATAATTTATAACGCTTTTTGTGAGGAAAAGTGTTATGGCCAACAACACAAAACCTTCAAGCGCCGCGACAAAATGTTACAAACGTTCTGTTTGGTTTATCCCCTAAACAATGCTCGGGAATGGTTTCGAGGATGATCAACAGAATGGAACACTTGTTCAACAGCAGAGGTGGTCACATGAAAGATATATTAGGTGACATGAAACTAGTATAGTACGTTAAGAAAATTTGAATTTATACAATAAACAGTATTTAAAAATGCTTAGCCGTTTACTTTTTGGGCTATAAGATACTGTTATTCACAGATTTGTATAAATATTATTTCCACTATTTATTTTAGTATTTAATTTAGTTTAATTTTCCCCCGTTAACAAATTAACAAGAATTATGAAATGGATGTATGGAAAGTTTACGTGACTGGATGTATAGTTTGGCTATTAAAACTAATTTCTAAAGACAAATTAAGTTGTTACGTTCCCCCTTTTTATCTGATACTAATATGACTACATTTTAGAAACGGTTCGTTATTATGAATATTTTAAATTAAGTAAAGTAAAAATGGTAAATAATTTCCTCTGGCGTAATGAAAATTGCTTACCGTTTTTTTCTTCTTTTTACCTTCCCCTCCTTTTTTTTTTTTTTTTTTTTTTTTTTTTTTTTTTTTTTTTAGTACGATCATGGTTTTCTAGTAACGTTTAATAATACTAAAAGTATGGTTTACTAGCAACATAATATTTAAGAAGTTATAAAATAATCTTCATTAGTTCCAGAGTGCCGACGCCAAATTGTATTTTGCAGTATTAAGTTTTATTCTAAATTATATTTTATAAATAAATATCCAAAACTTTTGTTTTGTAAATTGTTACTCTTGGACTACTGGTTCCTGTTAGAAACACACATCAAGATAAATCTATGTTAAAATTAAGGTAACAATTATTAAATAATATTTTTTTTCATTATATATAAAATTGTTCAGTACAAAACACAAAATTGTATTTAGACTATTTCATTAAAATGCTTTACTAAATGGTTGATCGAAAACTAAAAATTTCTAATGACAAATTATTCAATTATAATACTGTATTGTTAAATTATATAAATTAATTTATTTACAGCTTATGTAGGAAATATTTCTTCACCTTTGTCTGTATTCTTGTTAATCTTTCAGTTCACCTGATTTCACTTAGTTCTTATACCGTTTTAATAGGTAATACGTTCTATTGCAACATTTATAGATATCTTACCTAGAAAAAATTATGATATAAGTTTGTTAAACATTGTTCAATTTTGTACTATAAATAATTAATACAATCAGTAAATTAGAAATCAGAAAATACACAACCCGGAATGAAAGGACTTCAACTTGGTACAAATTGTCTAAATTATACAGAGTCCAGTAAATGGAGTTCTTATCCTTAAGGGAAATGAACGTGCAGTGGATTTGAGGTGAGTTGTAAAGTTGGACTACATCTAAGGAAATTTGTTTTACAAAGCAAATGTTTTAAAATTAAATGACGCTTGTCTAATGGAGTAATGGGTTTTATATACGTGCTCTGTCTTTATAATGCCTCGTTTATACTGAAAATAAAGGATGAATGTGCAATCTCCCTCTATCCTTTTTGACAGTTTATAGATTTTTTTTTAAAATCGAGAGGTACTTTACATGTTAAGAATAGAAATGTTAAGAGGACGTGAATAGAATCGGAATTGTACTAAAATTTAATACTTTTCACACAAAGAGTAAATTTGTGTTTCCTGAATAAACTTATTTAGTCTTTCATAATATATTTATTATGATAATATCTTACACATAGAAACGTTATAGTAACACAAAGTTGAATATAGTTCTAGGTTTATCGTACCGCATTTTATTGTTCTACAGAACTTATTTCTCCGTGAAATGTGTGGTATCCAGTTGTTTTATCAAGATGAATTATAGGATAAATGAAAATGATAACAGTGAAACTAACTATGGGAATTCCTGTTTGTTACAATACAAAGTGTACAATGATCCTATTTTATACTGAATTTCTTGTAGGAACCTTTAATATTTATATATGAATGACATCGCAGAATTGCAAAATTGCATATTTAAATGTATAAAAAAAAATCCAAATTATTAAAGTGTAATTAGACACAGGATGCCGATCATATCTAGAATATTCGACAGGTAAACTACCTAGTTAATAATTATCATTCTACCATAAAAATCTACACATAGCTATTCGAAGGTGGCTGAACAGGATTGTATACATGGATAACGTTAAGACACATTATATTTCTCTAATAACTCAGAAACTACTTTTTTCCCACAATTTAAAATAAAAATTTAATGATGCCGTGAGGATGCCGTAAATAACAACCCTAAACCCTAATCACTTCTTCCATTTCCTCCAAGTAGTTTCGGTTATCCAGTCTAGTCTAATGAAAATAAATATTGAAAATCTGTTACTAATAAACATTAAAGATATAAGAGGACTACTTCAGAGACTATTTTACAGTTTTCTTACTATATAATATATATATATATATATATATATATATATATATATATATATATTTAATATATATATATATATACATATATATATATATATATATATATATATATATATATATATATATATATATATATATATATTAAAAACCTACTCAAATGCTTGGGATATCAAATATCTACATAAGAAGATGTTCAATAGTCATTAAACATATAAAATGTCTCTAAATATGATAAAAATAAAAATAATATCACTTTTTCATAAAAATAATAATTTTCTTAAACTTAACATTTTCCGTTACATATATTTTTATACAAATTAGTTTTTGTTTGTTTTAAGAAAGTAACTATACAAACTCACAAAATACGCGTTCAATCATTATTCATTGCATGAGATGGGTAACGTTCCATATTGACTTTGAAAGTAAGTATTAGTCAATGATATTATATAATAATAACAGACGTAGAGTATAATTATTTATGAGTAGAATTGTATTAATGAGGTACAATTGAAAATAAAATATGGAGCGAAGTCTTTAAAAAATCTTTAGGTACGCACCAACATATTTCCATAAAAGATGCGTTAATTAATCATCGTTGTTTTAACAATGTGCCAGTGGTTATAGTCTTTATTTTGTCATCTGTGATTTTAAGATAATTATTTTATTATTTACTAACCCACAATAAATTTAATCTGAATGTATGAATATTACTCTTATTACAGCAACTGCGTAGCTCTTATTTACTTTCAAAAGCTATTGGATCTTAGTAATCATAAAACGTAAAAGACGTTTTACAATTTCAAGTCTCCCAATAAACAATCTATCCTCTATATTAAATGTTGAGCTTGACTTATGAGAAAAATTATACAGTATAACAAACACACAGAACACAATTCTCACAAAAAATACGCCTAAGTATCAGACGCGTTTCAACGACAAGGTCGTCCTCTACAGTGATATTGGAGCCAAACCAATCAAACTATAACTGTGTGTTTGTTATACTGCAATCTATTCTCTACTCAGGCGAAATATATTCGGAGCTATTCAGAATGGACTATTGACAAATCTAATGCATTTCACATAATCGTCAACCCCAAGAAAACATTCTCCCAAATGAAAATCACACTGTTAGATAAACGTAAGTAGTTTTTACAAGCTTTTTTAAATTTATTCCAATATTAGTTCTTTTAAGGACACTCATCCTTCATTCATCTCTTCCTGCCTCAAACGAATACAACATTTAACATAAAGTCTCAGTGTTAGTCTTTATCCCTTGAAAACTAAACTAAACAATAATAAATATTAATTAGAGCTAGTGAAATTTAACTAAAATAAATTATACATATTTAATTTATAATTATAATCTTATAGATATAAAGTCAAATAATTTGAGTTTTATTTATTTACGGTTATATTGGAAAGTTCGTGGCATTCTTCTTGTTTATTTCTTATATAAGTCTTACGGTACTATAATTAAGTGTTTGTTTCTCAATAATACTAGTATGCTTGCTGTTTACAGCTATCAAGAAAAAATACTGAAAATCTCGTGAATATTTGTAATAATATTCGATTTATATATAGTAACTATAAAAATTAAAATTGTACAATTTTATTACATATCAAAACAAAAATAATTAGAGATGTTCTCACTTACATGTATTCCAAAATATAATTATATAGGATCCAAGACCAATATTTAGTTTTAAAAATTATATGTAAAACTAGAAAACTATAAACTTTTGTGGATTAAATATCGTATTTTTATTAAATCTAGTTAACGGAAAAATCTATGTGATAATTTTTAAAAACTAAATTCATTGGTTTATTGGTTAAATTCATAATCAATATGAATTTGAGTAACAAAGAAAGTGATAAATGCCTTTATTTTATAGGCATGGCTGAAACCATTTATAACCGTATTTTATCTTGAACATGTCTAAACCAAGGAACTTAAACAGTTACCAAATTCGGGTACACCCTTAGGATGAAAATAATTATTGCGGGAGCAAATAGAAATATATATGTACTAATAGGAATCAACGGTTTACATATTGAAGAAGGGGTGTGTGATTGTCTTCAGTTAATACTAATCTAACTTACAAAAATCAAAAGCCTCGTTAATTAAATTAATTCTAACGAAATACTATGATGATTGTAGAATAAATAAATCACGTATATTGTTAGTTTTCATAAATATTAACTATTGAGCTGCAATTGGAGATGCGAAGAAGTAGGAGGGTGACGAGGGAGGATTTTCAAGAGACTATGAAACTTGACATTAAGAAGAGACCCAACCTGTTTAATTATTTGCAAAATAGATAGTAAGACCTGATTGTACCACGAAATATTTTGTATAGTGAATATTATATATATAAACATAGAGTATATCGTACTTCTACTTTGCAAGTTATCTTGAAGTGTTTTGTATTTATAAATTTAAATAAGACCCTAGACTTGTTTCGCTTGTGGCATAAACATTTCTTAAAACTAAACCATATTTTATTAAAATTAACAACTCATGACGAATGTCAAGGTGAATTTTTGTGTTTGCCAATTATTCCTAAACCAAAATATTTTATTTGTGATTTCTTCACAGAGGTATTATTATTAACATTTCACTAAAATTTTAACAAAATCGGTTAAGGCAATTTTTATAAATTAATTATTTTACAATTGTACCTCTGTCTGATTTTTTTATTTTATTTATTTTATTTTTTTTTACGTTAGCTACTCCATATTCTGAGTTAACAAAATATTTAAAATAGTTTAACATAACGCCAAATTATACACAAGTTGCGTAAAATCAGTGCACGAGTTTGGGATGCAGACAATAAATGACAGCAGACATCATATCAAAAACCTCTTTGGAAGTCAGTTGTCCTAAAAATGGATATATCAGGGGAAAAATTCAATATATTGACCTATCTTCTAACTTTTCTTCACTGCCTGTACGTGATAAAGTAAAAATTATCATTATATTTACTCTTACGTGGGCCAACAAAATAAATGGATGGAACAAGTTGCTTATATTATACTAAGAGCAATTATTATTTTAGCAAATTTAAATTTATCTCCCATTCTCCACAGAACGGAGTTGATTAGACAATACAGATGGCAATAGATGAATCTTAAGCTTATCAATTTTGATACAATTTTCAATCCAGGATTATTCAGTCTTTACTCATAAAGATTGAAATGTTTCTAAAATATACAGATAAACATTTCAGATATATATAACAATTAAACTGCAACAAAAGCTATTACAGTTTGTTAAATATCTTCAAAATATCTCTTAAGTACTATGATTAAATTCGTTTACTATTTAGTTACTAGAATCAATAATTGTATGAATTCCCAGTAAATGTATTTATTGGGAATTCATACAATTATTGATTCCTGTAAAATGATATAATAGAACTAAAAAATAAACCACTCTCATTTTTCGGTAGGCAGTAACAGGAAAGAATTGATATGCTCGAAGAAGATTCTAGGCCAAGAAAAATGGAACAACGGAATGATGGAAATGAAATTTATTAAGAAAGTGTGTACTGATTCGGTTACAGTTAACACTAATAAAATATCGCTTCATATTATAAACCATCTCTGTCTTGAGTAAAGATATTCCAGCACAATCTCCTTAATGGACTTTTAAAATTGGACTTCCGGGAGATAGTATTAACAAGTTTTGCGATGCATTTTCAATTATTGATAAACATTCTCTTCGACATGACCTACGGTTTTTTTCATTATCAAGATTAAAAATAACGCAAATATATAAATTGGTCGGTATACAAAACACAAAAGCATTAAATTTTTTGTAACTACTAAATATAAAGACTATCTTAAAAAATACCATTAATAAAGCAATAAAGCCATGTGTTAATTGAATACGGTACACAAAAGGGTTGCATTTCTTGAAGGAGCTTCTATAGTTGCGACGCGGTATCGTCTTAGAAGGGGTAGGAGGGTAAAATATATCTCTAGAAATCGCAGTGCATTTCACCCCCTCCCCCCATATTGCTACTATTACTACAAGGAAGCATATATATAACAATATTAAAAGAATTACTTTCTAAAATTAAATAAATAATAAAACAATGTACTTTCAATAAAGAACTAATTTCCATAGTAACGTGTAGTATAATAATTAGGCCTAGATATCGGTTGTAAATAGTCCTCTAGAGAGGACATCATCGTAGTCGTCTGTCCCTCAATGTCCCGAACATACTTTCATTTGTAGCCTGAATAGGGGTGACTAGGGATGAATTAGCAACGCTTTAAATACACACAAGATTATCTTTTTACAATTTGTTTACCACCATTTTTAAAGTGATTACTTGTGATAACTATTTACTTCATTGCTTTTACACCCGGTTACATTGGGTTAAACCCGGTGAAACTAAAATGTGCAAATGAAAATACATTGAGTGTATTTTTTTTAGAGTATTAGTCTGTATAACACTTAAGATACACTAATTCAGCTGTTTGGGCTTTCGTAAAAAAAATATACAGAACTTAAAAACGAGCTCTCTATCGTTCAACATCTTGCTCTTCTTTATTAATTTCGTAAAACAATTATAATTAAGGTTTAAAACCTACAATATATATTTCACCTTGAGGACGGACAGGTTATGACTTGTTAATTTTTTACACGTTAATATAATTATGGAATTAATAACTGCCACATTTCATTAAAACAATAATATAACTCGCTCAAAATAAAATGTATTAAGTCGGCTAGATGTCCATGAAGTGTTACAAACATAGTCAAAAATTCAAAAATACACATTTCTCCGACTTCATAAATAGGTTCAATGTGACTTTTAGCGCAGTTTATCATGTCTGAAAATTTTCCCTTGAGTTTTCACGATATTCACATAACGAATATATTATTATATGAAATATAAATTTGTAGGATATTGCAGCGGTTGAGTAGTAGTAAAAATAAGGGACTTGAGAATTTAAAATAACTTCTTTTACTCCCTTCAGTTTTTTTAGACTACAAATTTTCAGATATGTTTTTTCTCCGCAAACTAATATAAGCCATTTACCAAGTTCAGAAATATCCATAGATAGAAACATATTTATGGACGAGATGGACTTGGTAGCTCGAGTTGTTGAAGCAGCCGCAATAATAAAAGAAGATGACCAAGTTTTTGGACGTGTTCAACGATCCATGATTGATCGGTTTAGATTATGCAACCGGGTTGACGGTCGTAATTTTGAACAGTTATTGTAAGTAAAGGAGGCCTCGTTGTAAATAAAGAAGGACCATAAGGTATTGTCCAATTGTATTTAATAAGTAAAAAAAAAGTTTACATTATCAATGTTGGTTTTTATTTATTAAAAAAATTAATGTTACTTAGCAATAGATTATTTAGACAGTGTAAAAGGAGTATTAGCATTGTTTAAACGGAGAAAAGTGGTCATGCTTTACGAAAAGAGCTAATTTCTCTGTTGTTTTTTATCCGATCTTAACAAATAATGTATTATTGAAAACTAAATAAAATTTACTAACTTTTTCCTTTCTTGCAATTTTTTTGTAAAGTCAACGGTTTTCGTGGAATTTGGCATCAATGATTTTAAATGGCCGCCATCTTGAAACGGTTGACGATATTTTAGTATAATTTTAAACGAAGATAGGTCTTTATAAGATAAACATTTGTGCAAAATCTCCGTTTAGGAGTAAGGAATTGTTTTGTAAAAAACACATACAGATAGATAGACGGAAAACTAGGCACCGCAGACCCATGTTCCTATGGTGAAATGTGTTTGTCTTGACCCAAGCAATAACGCTATATACACGTGTCCAGAGAGTTACGGGACACCCTGTATATGTATGGATATGTATGGATATATTGTATATTTGTCATATTTTTTATCTAAACTTAAGTCGTATCTTATTTTACATGTTTTGCCACTAATTGATATATTGAAAGAAAATATAGTGACTGTGGAATCATAGATTTAAAATATGCAGTTATTTATTAGCGTATTTATGATTTAAAACATACGATATTTGATAGTTTTAAAGTTGGTACTCATGTAGTTAAAGCGTTTAAAGCGACCATGTTATCTAACAGATTACAGCAAATCATTAAAAATTTACTAAAGCCGTTATAGTCATTAAAGTTATACACAATTTGTTGTTTTAGTGCGAAAATAACCACTACAAGCCCAAAAAGTCGTTTAGACATGTTTTTCAAACTCAATTACTAATAAATAACTAATGTAATTTTACTTATATAATTTAATACTCAATTACATGTTAAATAAACATTATTAAAATTATAATAATTAAAAATGGATTTATTTATTTACTTTAAATTTTCAATAGTATACTATAAACAATTAATAATTCAAAACAGAACAATAATAGGAGTATTTTCCAGTTACGAACAATTCAAATAGTATTTTAACAATTTGGAATGTTTTAAAGACTGGCACTCCTGCATTGCAGCCTTTTCAGGCGAGCTTGTTATGTAACAGATTACAGCGATTCAGTTAGAATTTATTATAGTGCTAAAACCATTAAGGATCCACCTAATATATTGTTCGTGATTACAAATAGTTAATAAAACTCGATTGAAGGCCATGAGAAAATTTATTGACTTTATGGATTGTATATATAAATAATCATGTTGATTCTAGCAAACCACACTAAAAATAAGAAAAAAATATCTTACCTAAGTTAAGTTAAAAATGTTATATTTTCCAAGTAATTAAAACAAATTTTGTGCTTAAAACTTACTTTAAAGTAATTACTTTCTAATTACTTTATGAATAATGATCATTTAACGAAATATAAAGCGCACAAATTTATGTGTGTGTTTTCAACTTTGATAACATAAAATATTAGCGAGTCTGTAATATAGAACAATATACTGAGCTCTCTCTCGCCGATACCTGAGACAAAGAATGTTCACTTATTACAGACATTAGAATAATTTGGCAAAACAAACTATCTCTTTTTCTACGTAGACACACAAATTACAACATACAAGAATTCCATAAATCACAGTCAACGTTTCGTTATTTTATCCTTAAAGTTATCCTTCAAGTTCATCAAAATTCCAATTACGTACTCATTATAATAATGTGAGAAGTATTGAGCTCGTTTATTAATTAACTCAAAAATCAGGACATCCAAATGGAAATATAGAAACATCTATTCATCTGCTTAACTGGTTTAAAATCGGTTGTCACTAGTTAGTTGTTATTCACAACTTTTCCTTAAATAACATACTATGGAAAAAGTTCGATAACAACAAAAATCAGTAAAAGTTATCAATTTCCAAATTTGATAAAACATTGTGCTTTAAGAAAATTTTTTATAGATACATTATTATTACTCTATAATTCGTATAGTGTAATTTTAAAACCGGAATTTATTTATAAATAAATCTGTTTTAAAAAATTAAGAAAATCATATCTCAAAAAAAATTATTTACTAAAAAGAGGAAAATACACCGAAAATTAAAACAATAGTAACACTAGTAATAAAGATGGTAATCAAAATATGTTTATTAATACATATGTTCCATTTTTTAATAATTAAATTTAATCTTTTATCTGAATCATTTTTCGGTAGTTTATATTTTATCTTGGGTCTATTTGAAAATGTACCATGTCATTTCTTACAACTGACCTGTAAATATGAATGACAATGCGTAGATTGACAAACGAGAAGATAAATGTATAAACCAATAAAAACAAATAGCTTTCTATCAATTCAGGGTATCAGGCGCGTGAAGTAATAATATATATGTTTTTTGCTTTAGTCATAGTAAAAATCACACAATGGGAGTCAAATAGTATAGATATATTTTTTGTTAGTTAGGTAATGTGAAACATATCTGTGTTTTAGGAAAATCAATTAGAACATCATTATTAAAAATAAGTAAATTATTACTTTGTTAGGGGCATGATTATTTCAACAAATTAAACATTATTTTTCTGACATTTGTAGATACAGTATGAGGAATGTATGTCTTTCCTAGAATATAAATAATTAGTTTTTTCATCATAGAAATTTGTGTGTGCTTCACTTCTTAATAAGTCATTAATCACACTCTCCAGTTACAACATAATTCATAAAAGTTGTTTGTGATAAGGTAAAAGCAAGAACTCGTTATTTACAGCGTAGTCAAAGTTTAGTGCAGGGGAAGTATTTTGCAATAATTCAACAGATCAACAAACAACTTGACACCTTTGCCTCGCTGTTTAAATTAAGGTGTATACTTGATGTTAAAATAAAGGATAGTTATTTTATTTATGTGCCATGATAAATAGTATGCCTAATTATTGTTATTGTGAATTTTTATATGTATTTAAAATAAAACTGTTATTAATACTTCAATTTATAATACAGTATATGATTAATATTAATGAAATTAAAAAATAACATATTATTATATATAATAGAGTATATTTATGATTAATATTAATGAAATTTAAAATAACATTATTATAAATACATTATTATATACAAATACAAATTATTTTATATTAAACACTTGGAATGAGATAAAACTTTACATTTTTTAGTATCCATAAACTTTTGTTATCTCAAACTCCGTACATTAACTTTACCAATCTCCTTCAATATGCGAAATAAGCTCAAATTTCCGGATCAAATCAACAAAATCTTCTGTAAGTATCTTTCTCTTAAATTTCTCAAAGTGGCACCTAACAATCAATAAAATGCAATTGTAAAGCAGTAGTTTAAAAAGTGTAACAGCTCATTCAAACACATCAAATTAAACTGAATTGGATGGCTACAATAGCTTAGATTTTTGTATTAAGCACACAGTTCGATTTGTGATAATATTTACTTGCAAAACATAAAGTTTCGTCTACAAAAATATATCTCTTGAGTAACATGTTGTATACTAAATATGGCAATGCCAATGCATGTCAATACATGTTGGATACTACAACATTCACATTATTTTAAATCATAAAGAAAAAATTAAAAATCTTTAGTTTAATGTATTTTTTAAAACATTGTATTATGTACCGATATTTCAGAATTGTTACAAACATTGAAAAACATTAATGCTGAAAAATATCAGTGAAGTTTATAAAAATTTTCCGTATAGAAGCACCATCTTCACATTATTTAATTTAACATTAGTATGAAACTGTAATTGAATGATTTAATGTTTATATTATAAATAGAGAATATGGAAAGGTAGGTATAATTTTTAAAATATAAACTTTTGAAATAGGCTTATGATTTCCCGCTAAGGAATAAAAATTGTTGAGAAGAAGGATAAGGTAGGAGGGAGAGGTGAAGCTTTTAAGGGCTCATGATACTGTAAGACGAAACAGAATTAATTAATCGAGGAAACGATACTTAAATTTGTTTGTATCACGTTTAATGTTACATTTCAAAATCTAAATATTGCATGGGAAATATTAATATATTCTTAGGGAAATATTATATTGTGGTTTGAATGTTTTTGAAATAACAAATTGAAGTACGAGATTATGTAGTGTATAATAAAAGGATCACCCAAGATCCTTCTTGCGTCAATAAACTAATCACAATATCTGTATTCATGTGCTGATGTTATTGTTTGGTAACATTTAGAGTAGTTTAAATTTTTTGTCAATTTTAAAACTATCCAGCATTGTATCTTCTTTTATTCCTTCTCAATCCTTTCCATACAATTTCTTCTAAAACTGAAAAAAGGTTACTGAAAAAAACTGATAAAAATATGCTAATTTTAAAATAAAAAAATCTTCTTTTTCTAAGTCTTTTTTGTAAGGTGATTAAAATAAAATCCTTTTAAATGTAAAATTGAATGTGCTACGATTACTCTTTTTTTACGAACTTTTTATGTTTATCGAGCTTAAAAACTTGTAAAAAAATAGTAATCGTTGCATATTCAATTTTTACACTTATATGAGTTTTATTTTACCCACCTAAAACACACACAAAAGGAAAAATAATATCTCAAACCTTTTATTTTATAGGAAATGTTTGATATAAAACAAAATAAATCTTTCTTCACAAGGACGGTTAATTCAAAGGATCATAAAATCACTAGTTTTTCCTAATCAAGTGCATCCAAAGTAAAATAATATGTGGCACGTAGTTTTGATTCTGATCCGATATACATGTGTTTATATTAAAAAAATTGCTACAACTTCATTTATTGATTATATATTGCTGTCAATATATACTTATGTACTTATTGTATCCATTTATTTTCACAAACAACATAATTTGTAAACCAAGAGTAATTCATTTTATTTTAATTTGTCTTAAAGCTCAATAAACATAAAACATTCTTACTTATTCAACACACGAAGAATACAATTTGATTTAAAAGTTTGTTTTTTTTTTACTTCCGATACATTATTGTTCGTCGTTATCATTTAGTCAATTATTTTATCTCAGCTTATTTTTACATGTTTATTTCGTTTTGTAATTAACATGCAATTGACAGAAATATAAATAGAAAGAGGAAAAAAATAAACCGTTAAACTTGGTTCAACCGTGACTTGAAAATGACTACAGATATAATGAACATGTTCTCAAAATAACACTTATGTTTATGTGTGTTTCAGTGTAACATTAATTATATATTTAAATTATCAGAAATATTTCTATCGTAGCCTTTAGACTGACATATTTGGCAAGACAAGCCTCATTATATCAGACTTCGTAAATTAATTAGTTGTTAAATCAAAATTTAGAAAAATTATTAATTTTTACAGATGTAGTAAAAATACGAAAACACCTATTACGTGTATATAAAACCATTTAAAAGCCAGTTTTGAACATGTTTCTAATTCACTCTTACTCTGTCAAATTAGAGCTGGAGGTAATTCATGATAACAGCCTCACTTTCACGTATTGGCCCCAGAGGAGAATATTCAACTATAATTCAAGAATAATCAAATTTGTATCTGAAAAGTAACTTCTAACTATAGATTTCAATTTATTATTGATGCTTAATATTGGAAATTCAAATTATATATTGTGGAGCTTTTTGTACACGAAATCTAGACAGTATTAAGAAAGTCCTAATAAATAAGTGTTACAAAAAATAATAATAATAATAGTAAGAACTTATTTCAACTATCAAAACATAATAATAAAATATATTTTGACTGGTTTTGTTCCGTTTGAATTTAAAAAAAGATAAGAAACAGAAAAAATGATACTATATGAGGAGAAGGTAAGTCGAAATCAAATTTATTTTGTTCTTTTATTGTTTGTTCATTTCCCGGTGTCGATCGTCCAGCTACACAAAAGGAGTAAAAATCATTCACTCTTTGGAATTTACGAACATCTATTTTGAGCCTCAAATTAAGGAATAATGATTGTAATCTCCTATGTAAGGAATAATTGTGCATAAAAAACACACTACAAAAAACCCTATCAATTTAATCCTATTTGTAGGATCGGTAGATGTTCATATGAAGTTTCTGAACACTTCAGTTCTAATCTATTTAGATAAATTATTTAAAACTGTAATTTTCGTTAACCTGGGACTTGGCACATTGATAATAAACCTTAATACGTCCCAAAATTTGGCGATGTCGTTTAACTCTGCAGTCATGGTTCATTTTCACTTGATAACCGATATTTATATAAATTAATTGGTTTTTGTAAAGACAGAGATGAACACTTTATTTTTTTTTTTTATTTAATGGATGTGTAGAAAAGACAGTACACTGTTTGAGTGTATTTACTTAATATCCAGTTTCCACTACAAAAAATATTGTAGAAGCAGTTAAATTATGAGTACTGTATTTAATTGAATTTTGTATTTTTTTTTTTTTAGTTTGCGTTTATATTTAAATATTTTTGTGAGAAAGCATGCCCAATGATTGTACAATGAATATGTTGTTGGTTATATTGAATCAATTTGTGTAAGGAAAAACAAATTTCCTACTTCTGGTTGTCTATATTTAAATTCCTTAGTTTCGTTATTTATTGGAATAAAACAAATCAAACAACAAAATAATGTCAACAGAGGATTCATCAATCTTAGTTTATTTATTTACCAACACCTGCCGGCGTAATTTTGATTTATATTTTAAGCATTTTTTTTAAGACAGCTTTCCTTCATTACAAATATTTCAGACCGACTTTTCTACTCTATGATTATTTTATATTAGTATAAATTTCCATTAACTCAAAAACGTATATAGTGTATAATACGAGTATAGTCATCGTTTAAAAAAATATATATAATACAAGTATATTTTACATTTATGAATCTATGATTTAAGCCATCTATGAATAATAAATAATATCCACTATTTTATCTACATTTCACAAGAAATAATTAAAACTTTTTTTCCTGTCTCTTTGTTTATAAATTAAAAGAATAATTTCTTTTTTGTACTTTAAAATCCCTTTCGTACTCGTAAATGAATTTGTAATGATTTTTCAAATAATATTTAAATGATTATACCCTGCCGATAAAAAACTATTTAATTCATGGTTATAATGAATTGTTTTGATTAATTGTGTTTTCCTGATTTTTACATTACTTACTGTTACCTGACCCACATACACACATTATATTATTAGAGATGAATAAATAATAACTGTTACTCCTCATACGGAAGTTATGGAAACGTATATACCTTGACCATTATATTTTCATAATTATTAGTCTTAAACACATAAATTCATCCCACTACATCACAATTAGTAAGCAAATAGTATGTTGATTAAAATATTCAAATGTAATCTTATTTTTATGTTTTGAAATACATTGACACAGATTTATTTTTTTCAAAATGCTAAATTGTTCATATGGTCTCTGTAGGCTACAGCCTAATGTAGTCCTATTACATGAATCTACGATAAGTGAAATATATAAACGCCTTCTTAACTGTATTTCATTTGTCATTTCTCAAGATAGTTTATAAAAGCGTCTTCTGAAACGTCTAAACTATCTGTCGCAAGAACTTGCTACTCATTTCCATCAGAGGTTAGAATAAAATGAAGTCTTTTGAATATTTAGGTAGGTAGTGACAAAAACTTCACGACTTTGTCTCTTTGTTTAAGATAGAAATCTTAAGATATTACATTAGTTTTATAGTGTGATAAATAATGTGTAAACCCATTTGTGTAGATGTCATCATATTATTACTATACAAGGACGGTCTTACTTTGAAGACTTTATCAGCAATTAACACTTGGAAATATTTAACAGCTTTCACTGTATTTAATATGCCTGTAACAGAATACTTCAATGCATTGGAATGATAAATAGTACTTCAAAAGCGACTGTGCTTGCTTCGCTTGTGCTTTAATATCGTTATGATCGTAAATCATATTTGATGAATTCAACATTTTTAATATGACAGTCAAAATTACTTTGAATTTCTACTTATTCCTTAACTGTTATTATTTTTACTTGGAACAGTAGCCGTGGATTATTTAAATTTCATTTTATTTTTATTTTGAAGTTCTTTGTGGTATAATTTTAATACAATTAAGTTAAAGTTGTAACGCATTCAGATTTTTCGATGATTAAGGGGTAGATTTCATTGTATATATTCTTTTTGTAAAGCATTTCATAATCTCTCTGAACCTCCTTTAACCCTTTTCAACCATCTTCATTGATCTCAACCGGAGTCATTTAGTTTTATATTGGTTAAAACAAAAATTGAATTTGACTAAAAACTGAATAATTCCATTTACCTCAAAAACTAGAGATTAAATTCACTGTGTAAAATGTTATTTAATATGTTTCATTCACGTTTTTCTTCTTATATTCTGATTTTCTTCGTCAAGGGTAATGGGGATTCTGACGTTGTCACTCTCCTACAATACACTATATTCAAATTATTACCAGCCTAGTTGACTCCTATAATACAAAATTTCAACCATAGCTGCCCTAGTTGAGCATTTGATCTTATGTGGCATACAACCTAATATGAAAATAAATAACCATTTCATAATTTCTCTCAACGGATTGAAATCTTAAACATCTTAAAATCCTTAACGTTCTTTCATTCCAAGTATGAGTCTAAAGTTGATTTTCTAGCTCCAATCCTTAAACGGGTTCTTAACTGTCTTCGTTCATTACTTCAACTGATTTACAATGTGCATACCAACCCTAATAAGAGTCATGCTATAATGATTAGATAAACACGGTATGTTCAAAAGCAGTTCATACTAACTAAAATATAAATTTTGGGCAAACATATCCAGAGAAAATTCATGTCCTTAACCTTTAGTTGCAGAAATAGCGAAATTTCATAAAACTTTGAGTCAAAATCAACGTGAAGGAACACATGCTATTTATTCTGGATCATGGTTTCACATTACCATGTGAATAATATTATGGAAATTATGTAATAATAATTAATAATATTAAAAAACGTTGTCACGTTGGATAGTGATCCCATCACGTTACAGAAAAATCGTGGTCAATAAATAAAACTACTAAATAACTTTACTGTTTCCTAAACCTTACCTCACCTAACCTAGCCAAACACACATTCTACTAAAGCTCATTATATCCTATATAACCGACAACGAGATTCTGTACGGAGTACAACTACCTAGCTCTAGTGTAATATCAAGTAACATAAAAATTATGTGAAGGTGTATTTATAACTTAAATATTTTCAATGAAACCTCAAGTTATAAACATGCGTGTGACAATATAAGGAGGAATTTAATCTATTTATTTTCTTAAAAACTCATCTTTTAATGTCTTTTCTTTTTCTATCTAGATTAATTAGCAACGTGATCTTCTTAGTCTCTATTATAAATATAATATCAATAATTTACTGTGTTTATTGTAACCTATGTAACAATCTATTCTGGTTACTTAATTCCAACACAAAAAAAATGTATGGTACCGTTGTTTTTAGCGATACTAATTATTTTTCTGAAAAAAAATGGCAGATCCAGCAACAGCAACGGGAATATTAGATATGACTTAATTAAAATACAGTTGCAATCAAACACTCCAAACTCAGTGCAGAGACGAATAACCTCACTCAAGTTTTGAGAGATCAATACACTGCATTGCTTACACCCAATGTAACTTGCTTAGTTACTCTGATATAATTTAGATCTGATAAATAAATGTATTTCAGCAGTAATGAAACTGCAATTTTTAAATTATATATACATAATTCATTCAATTTTATCTCTAATCTTATTAATTAATAAATGTTGAATGTAAATTATTTGAAACAACAAAAGAATTTATTATCAAATTAAAGATATTTTAAGTGTTATTGTTGTCATAATTTTTGACGATACCTAACTTTTTTTAAACATGGTTTCTGTATACTATGTATTGTATGTTACCTTTGTTTATCTCGGCTAATTGTTAACCGTTTATTTAATTAAAAGTATCAAAACGTATTACAATGATTTGATAACAAATAAAGGCACACAATACTGGCTACAGCTAAATTTAGGCATCATAGTCAAAATAACAAAATCGTTTATTATAAAGAAAAGTTCAAAAGAATGTTATTCAAATGGAAATGTCTATATTTTTAAAGTCACCATAAACAAAATTTTAAATTGAAGAGTTTTTATTTCTGTAAAACGCAACCAATAAAAGGAAAAATTGTTCAAACATTTTTTATTAAACTATTTTTGCTTCTCAACCAAAATAAAGCGTATAATAAAGTAAAATATGGTAAAGGACTAAATATGATTTTATAATAAATGAAGGTAGAATATTTAATATTAATTTCTTGCATTTACTTATTTATAATTTGCTTAGTTCATTCGATTATTAAACATACTCAGATTCCGTTCAAACTATCTAAGGGTGGAAATTAAATGCGAGATGTAGTTCCGATTCTCATTTAGAGGTTACAAAAATGTAGAATTTATATAATAATACCTTCAAGTGTAGTTACAGAACGTCATGGAACTTTTTACTAGCCACTGTTTTATGGGTAACAACAGTTACTAATCTTCTAACAAATCCGCCTACATGACACATTCATATTAATTTATTTATTAGATTGTCATTAAGTTGTCAGTTGATAACATCTGGTCTCTAATCGTTTTATTAATGTTTTTATTTACAATTTTTGCTTTATAATATAATTAATATAATCTGGAGTTAGTTTCTATATTTAAAAACTAAACTTTCATTTCGTTAATAATAAATATACACACTCTTGTCACTTAATATAACCCACATTATACACAATTTGGCTCTAAACAAATAAGGTATATTACGTAAAAATAAGATATTTGATCAACCCACAGTATTTATCAATAAACTATATAATATGTATATATATATATATAATATATATATATATATATATATATATATATATATATATATATATATAACAGATATCTTTCTACCAGAGCTTACGTTATTAAGTTAAATTTAATTATAAAATATAATCATGGAATATTAATCTGAAGTTAGGTTTAAAAAAATCTTCTTTATTTTTATTTATTTCAATTGAGTCATTGAAATATAACTTATTAAATTGTATTAACAAAGGAAAATTGGCCTTTTACATTATGTAGAATGCTTTTTTTGGTAAATTATTAATTATTTGTATCGTATTCAACACATTGTTCAGGATGTCTTTTGATAGTTGTAGTAGTGGTATGAGACAAGAGGTATCAATGTCAACCCAGAGAAGACACACACACACACACACACACACACACACACACACACACACACACACACACACATATATATATATATATATATATATATATATATATATATATAAAAAATTATCTCAATCAGAAATCTTTTAAAACATGTTAAGTTGTCCATTACAAAAGGTTGGTGCAAAAGATTCATCTATTCTCAGTCAAATATTTGGAAGTAATTCTAGACACAAATTTTCGTTGAGGGGAAAAGATCATGGATCATGCAAAAATTCAAAGATGAATGGCTGATAAACTGCCAAAGATAAACACTGGGTAAACAACAGTAGGCCCTGATACTGTTATTGGTATTTAAAGAAGTTACGAGAAAGATATAATAAGAAAAGAAATTCTATCAGAATACTCTTGAGGATTAACTGAGATAGTGAGGAAAGAGAGAAACAATAACATTATTTTGTTTACTGAATGGTTAGTCATCTTAGCACAGAACGGTTGGATCTTACGGAGTAGAAGTTACGTTAGTTGTTGGTCTTCAGACAGGACACAACTTCCTTAAAAACAATTCACCTTTTGTAATTGGGTTATGTGAAGTCCAGGTATAAGTGTGAGAAGAATGTGGAGGCACACTATCTCATTCTTGGTGATCACAACTAACTGGCATCTTTGCGATAGCGATGTTTAGGACGAGGTTATCCGATCACAAGTTATATATAATGAGCTTTGCTAAAAGTGCGGGTCTATGTGAACTCCTGTCTGGCTTATGGGACACAGAGTTGCTCACGGCTTAGATGCAGTGATTCTGGCTGCTCATTTCACAACAACCATAATAATAATAATAATAACGAGAACCTGCACACTCAAATAAATAAACGTATCAAGGACACCAACACGAAAGCACTGATCCCATGAAACGTAAAGAGTGAAGACTATAAGTAATGGTGTTTACCGTTATTTAGCTCGAAACCATCGGTATTAGTGTAACGAAAATGTTTGTTTGTATGTGGGGGCAATGAAATATAACGACACAATCAATATCTAGGACTTAGAATAGGACATAAAACTTGTCCGAAAGCAAAAGTATTTCCCTAAGTATACAACCAACAAGTAAACATTTTGTACAAGTTTAGTTATTTGTTAGCTTACTTTCTACGAATATGGTAACAATATATAAATATAAGAAATGACATACAATAGACCCTGGATTGGACTAAAATAAAATGTAAAATAATTTAAAGGAATAGCAAATTTGCATTAAAAAAACAGATGAAGAACAATGTTTGACTCTAATTAATTTTCATTTGCGCAATGCCATCCAGTGACAAAGTTCGTTTCTATAAATCCAAATTAAAACAAAATCCTTTGTCAAAGAGAACAAACTTGAAAAGAAAGCTATTCAATTGAAATTAATGTAAAATGAATATTATATGAACACCATTCACTACTGTTAAGCCTTTGTTTCAATATCATTGAAATATTCATTTACTTTGACAAATGAAAATTTAGCAATTTATAATATTTGTTATAAGCTCTATGCTAATTCATAGTATTTTTTTTCACACCATAATGTAGAAGGCATATACAATTTTAATAACAATAATCTCTCATCTTCATATTAAAGAAAAAACAAAGTAATTATAAAGGTACGAAAATAGTAAAATAAATTCTACAAATTGATTTTTAAAACAATAATTACGTTATCTGAGAGATAGAGCTAAGAAAATTGTATATTTTCAAACTGAATATTATCTTTTTTTGTGAAATTGGAAGATGTTTTAAAAATCTTTAAAGTAGAATAAGACCAAAGAAAATATAATAATATACAAGCATAAAATTCTATAAATAGACTGAACTTACTTAGTTTTTCATGGAAAATTTATGAAATCAATCGTTCAGTTTGATTATTGGTGATTCAGAAAATTATTTCAAATTTCGTCACTATATGGTTACAATAATTGCATTACAGCGGAATCTAACAAAACATAAATAAAAAGAGAAACAACATCATGAAATTTACCGTTATTATTTACATCTACATTTTAGTTTACAGATTGAAATGATTCAATAAATATATATATACACAAAAGTTTGGAATAATTAATAAAAGAATAAGGTTAAACTGTGTATATGATGTTATTAGGTGCCAGGTAATGCTCATTACCAAATTTAATGAATTTAATTATAAAATTTAATTTACAGTCTCTCGAGGTCAAGGTTCTTTTTAAGATGTACTTTGCAATAGGCGATAATTAAGAAATCCAAAGTATTGTTCTGCTGAAATTGTACACAAAATATGTATTACCATAATATTTCATATTACTAAAAATCAGAAACATTAATGATCATATAATTCGACTCTAAAATATTAGTTCAAAATCTTTTATATAAGTGAACTTCTATATATTGAAATTTAAAAAGTTACTTTTTATGTATATCATACTTTACATTATAATGTTTGCAACAAAAATAATTTAAATTATTTTAAAAAAAATATTCTGTACTTCTTTAATTATTCTAAACAAACCATTTTTTATGTTGACTCGCACAATACGTCTCAATTACTTCAAAAGTTCTCTGTTCACTCTTGTTAATGTCCGAAAACAAAAGTACATATTTTTATATGTTTCTACACTCAAACATATGTTTAATTTTTACTTTTCATTGTTCTACTAAAATTTTAATCATACCACATACGTCTTACCAGGTTCCTGACCAACTGAACTCTTTCTTTTACATCTAAAACCTAAGCGTTTATTTACAGATCTACCAGATCTACTAACACAGCATATTTCAATTAATTAAGTTCATACACGCACTTATATAAAAATATGCCAAAAATATTAATTATAAATTCATTCTAAACCTATTTATATTACAATATTAAATATTATCTTCCTGGATTTTTTTTATTATTTTTTTTTTTTAGTTTTTTTAATCTTTTATCTTATTTTAATATTATTTAGACAAATATTTACAGCATTTCCCACAAGCTCTAACAACCAATCAAAATCTTTGACCTATATGTGATTGGTCCAATCACGTGTCTTCTTTAAAGTTGTACAATATTCAAATATTCCATATGTTACAAGAATATTGCACAGCGTTAAAATTACTGTTTACAGAACTAAATGACTGATCATTATTTCCAGGTAGTAAACAATTATAAGTAAAAAAAAATATAAAAAACCTCCTTCTCCCCGTATCATAGAGCAATATCATGAAAGTTGTTTAACAAAGGTATCCATGAAGTATATCAAAATTACTTGATTATATAAAAATATGTAACAATTTCTCATTAATATCCTTGTAATGCTTAAAGATAGTCGATGTTCATTTTATCTGGACAATAATAATACAAATAACTCATAACACAGATAAACCTAAGAATGGATTAATCAAATATTTAATCATATTAGGTCATCAAGAGCCCTTGAAAATCCTAATCGATGGAGGCTCGCCTTTTGTCACCTCAATTTTCAGCAATATATCAAATGAAATTATTCGTTTAAAAAGTCAATATTAGAAGAAGTCAACCTTGTATCACTTTTTTTTAAATTTAAACACTAACATCCCCAGCTATTATTGTGAAATATATTAAACCTTAATAAAAAGATATGCAAAAACAAATGTATTAAAACCTTGAACATATATACTATAAACTTAAACTGTAAAGAGAAATAGATTTATTGTTTCCATGTGGTAGAAAAATTAATACACACCACTTTCCCGACATGTCATAGACCACATCAAATTTTTTTTAATTATTTATACCACAGTGACTCATTAATATTTTGATATTGCTCAAATGTAGACAATGTTAATTTTCTCCTGGCAATAATAATTCAATGTAATTCATGACATAAATAAGTCTCAGTATGGATTAATTTAATTAATCAAATAATTAATGAGATTGTGCCATATCAAGATCTTCTAAAAGATGTCCCTATTTCCCTATCGTCTTTTGTCGCCTCCCCTTTTAGCAATTTCATAATGTAATTTGAAATTATCTAATTTAAAACGTTGATATTTTTTAGAAGATGTCAACCTTGTATACATAATACACTGTAGCATTGTATATATAAAATCATCAATGTAACTTTTCATTTTAACGCTAACTCTAACCCTTCATAGAATTGAAAAAGAAAAAAAACTATGTAAAACTAATATACATGGAAGAAAGAGCGTAATTATTACATTCAATGTGTTCCTTATAAGCAAAATAGTACAAAGGATGTGTAGAAAATTATTTTACTATTTTATAAAGAATAATGTACGAAAAATAAAATTGTATCTGTATAGCAAAAGTTATTAACAGCAGACTTATAATGGAATAGATTTGTTTTAAGCTTGAATACGTAACGAATATATTACAAATCTATAAAAACTTTAAAATATTTCCCTAAAATTTTACGATTTTCAATCAGCGCAAGAAAAATTAATCAATAATTAAAATTGGCAGACACAGATAAACTTTTCAATAAAATTGGCATCAAATATAACTATTCTCTTCTCAGATTCGTATTTTATTCTCTATTTCCTATAGATAGTAAAATTAAGTAACTACCCATCATATTTAACATACTTCATCTGTTTGTGAATACATTAAGAATCTTCGTAAACTTTAAACACTTAACTACACTCTACACAAATATTTCTATTTAAATATATTGTATTCAATAACAATTAAAAGCAAAATAAATTAATATCAATCTCAACTCTTACGAAATTATTACATCTTCTCAGGAATGTATATGAGTCAGTCTGAAATGAATTCTAATGACATTCTCTCTTCTGTTCATTGTTTTCAACATATGAGAAATGCAGTCCAGTCTGATAAATTTTATGATTTACTTCTGGAATTCAGCATTGTAACATTCCTTTACCAAACTTGTATTTAATCATTTTCATTGCAGATACATGTATTTGTGTTTATTATACTATGTCATTAATTATGACTTTGGTTGAATTATTAAAATAAATTATTATGAAACACAAACATTTCAAAAACTCATAGAAACACTGCCATGTTACTTGTACAAACTAAATTACGCTGCTAAACATATCTGTTCCGTCTAAACATTTACCATATTTTTTAAGTTTAACCTAAAATCGTAAAAGTCAGAATCCAGGTAGTTAGGAACCTATCAGTATTTAGTTTTATAATCCAGCCTGATGTTATAATACACCTAAAAATTCGTAGCCCTGCTGAAAGTGGTATTAAATATGTTTGAGCCAGGATTTATTTATAAGGGTTATTCTATAATTTTGTTTCGGTCAGATGAATCGTTGATTTAGTATTTGTCATGGTTTAATAACTAACTCGTAATGTTATGGCGTAAAAGTTTTTTAATGTTAGTTCAGAGATTGTCAACGAAGCCCTTTTTACAACTAAACTTATAATGATTCAGAAAACATTTCTTATTCAAAAAGCATTGTTTTCAGGATGAATACGTAAACTTATTACATAGATATAGAATTATTATTCCCTATTTATTTTCCCTTTGATAGTATCTTTTATAAAATTCATCAAAACTTTATATTAAATGTTCGATGGATTACAAGCTTGTACTTAGTATATCTCCTTCATAATAACTAGCATCCATCCATTTTGTAATATTATTAGCATTTAATTACTAGTATTTTTTTTTAATATATCAGGAAGAAACACATTGCTGTCAATAACCATTTAATATAGTTCTTCATAGCCACAATCCCTGTTTAATATATTGTTTGATTGGTGTTATTTAATTGTGCAATGGTTAATATTTTTTTTATATATAAAATAGAACAAAATTCATTTCCTAAATGCAATATATAGGGTTGGAAGAAAAGTTCAGTTTGTCATTTAACATGTTGTCTGGGTTGTTCTTATATCTGTATATATTTGGAATTCTTCTAATATAACCATTGTTGGGCCTTTATTGGTTTCGTGTAATAATTGCAAATTTGTGTTTGTGTGCGTGTAAGTGTGGTCCTCATATTAATTAGGTGTTCAGCATAATTTGATTTTTGTCTGGCTGTTATTTTTTATATTAAACAGTCCAAGGCAACACATTATACATTATAAAAAAAAATAATAATATCTATACGAAAAACTTACATTAAAAAAAATGATTAAAAAGAAGTAACATTAGTGTAGTATTAAGAAATAGTACAATTTTAACACCATTTTTGAAACACTCTATAAACATATTCATATATGTAATGCGAAAATGCATTAGCACAATTACTACTATTTGCA
The DNA here is from genome assembly GCA_963513935.1 of Aphrophora alni. Taxonomy (NCBI): domain Eukaryota; kingdom Metazoa; phylum Arthropoda; class Insecta; order Hemiptera; family Aphrophoridae; genus Aphrophora; species Aphrophora alni. The sequence continues at coordinate 77,140,622 of OY740771.1, read as the reverse complement.
AATCTACTTTTTTCTTTCCGAACACAGTGAGTGAATAATTACGCCAGATTACACCTATCTGAAGGATCTGTGAACTTGTCTATCATTTCTATTAGAGATTACATTAACTGAAATGTTTATCCTATGAATCACCGACAAGTTTTTTTTTTATATTTAACACTGATTATCTGGATCTCGCAATTCTCTCTCAGAACGTATGACTGACATCAAAGTCAGATGTGTAGATAACAGAGTTCGCTTGCTTTCAATGTCATTTCGCGGGTTTAAAGATTACCGAAAATGTAACGTATGTCAAAACGACTTCACTGTGAAAGATTCTCTACTGGTTTTGCTCATGTCAGAAAATCGGTATTGAGTGTCTTTGAAATTGTGTGGATATATAATTTTGAGTGTCGTGTTTGTACAAAGCTTCAATTAAAATACAACCTTTTGTACTCAAATAAAATTGTTTCACAATTTCTAGTTCTATTTTCAGAATTTCAATTATATTTTTAGCGACAGGAAAATGTCTAAATAAGGAATTTCATTCTCTCAATATCTGAACCCGCTATCGTGTTTAAGAGGAAATGACATCTACAGTCAAGAGTCACGTTGAAATAAATTATTTTGAATATGTGTTCTCACAAAATGTTGTTTTTAAGTATAAATTACTTTGTTTCCGTGATAAAAATACCAATTTCTAAGCGAAAACTACATAAGTGGTTAGTACAGAAACATTTAATGGTTTTGTACTGTTTGACTTGGTGAATTTAAACGTGATATATTTTTTTTTTTATTTATTTATTATTTTTTTTTTTTTTTATTTCAGTACAAAATATGTACATCATTTATCATGACAATATTATTTTTTAATTAGGTTTAATCGACCATTTGCCATCATTTTGTACTTATTAAAACATACTAATACATGACGTTTTGAAAATATAAATCAACTATTTTATCAAGAAATAAACCTAGAGTATAAAAGTGAAAACAAAAATACAGCCTATTAGCCTGGGGTTGAAAACTAAAATTAATCTGTACTCTAAGTAAGAACTCAGGCCTAAATCTAAGCCTGATAATTCATAACTTGGACTACAGTAAATACAAACGAAATCAGATAAAACTCCAGACAAAGAATTGTACTACACAAATAACGGCGAACAACTGGCTGTTTAAGGAGTGATGTGATGCCAAAAAAATTTGTCCTAACTGTTTATCGTGTTAGACAACCTCCCCCCCTCCACCGTTTTCAAATCTTCGTCCGTGGTCTAGTCGTTATTTCTATTTTGTGTACTTGGAATATAAACGGCAAAATTTTGTCCTAACTTAAAAGTAAAAGAAGATTTAAAGTAGAAGAATTTTTATTCCGAATTTATTTCGGTTTTTATTAACTGAAACCATAATGGCCTTATATATCTAGTGCTCTGGTGATAGGGTTGCTGAATAGCTTTTTATACGAAGTGTAAATTAATTTTTGTTGTTCCCGGCGTAATAAACCGGTGGTTTTTATATTACGTTTATATTTACTTATAGTTACGTCTGCTCGGGCCTAGCTTTAGGCCCGGGTTCCTATATTAGGTTAAATATTTAGTTTTAGTGACTGTCTTGACTCTAAGCTACTAGGGTGTGTTTATTATTTACAATTATTAATACTCTAGGTATATCACTTGATAACTAAGGTGGATTTATTTTCTCGAAACGTCCTGTATTAGTTTATATATACACACATACACAAATGATGGCAAATCTCCAACTAAACTATTTGAATAATATGAACAATCCATCACTGTCGTTATTATATTGCAAAAATATATCAAATCTACGTTGGAAATTGCCAAACTAACCTTTCCACGTCATAAATTTATGACTAGAACGATATTCTGTCAGAAACAATCCCTGAGATTCAATTATCTTCGCAAATAAAACTTCTCATCGTTTTAATATATATATATATATATATATATATATATATATATATATATATATATATATATATATATATATATATATATATATATATAGTGTTCAAAAAATGCCGTGCCACAAACTTTAGGTTGTTGTTATTTGGGTCAAAATAAAGATAAAAGTTCCTATATAAATATGTGCGGAAACGCTTCATTTTCCATCTGCCATTTTGTGTATTTAAAAGTAACTAAAATTATCAAATTATTACGATTTCAGATCGAAATATGGTATACACATTTTTTACACAATGGTTTACCAGTATACCAAGAATCAACATTTTACACATAAATTCTTTAAAAGCGGCCGTTTACATTTTTTGTGAGGTTAATGGTTTTAAAGATATTCAATATTAAAAATTCAAGCAGAATTTATAAGATAACAGTTTGATTCATGATATACTGGTAAAAATGTAGAATAAAAAAGTCTATACCACATTTCTACTGGAAATCTTAATAATTTCAAAAGCTATTACTATATATTTTTTTCAAAAAAAAACTAAAAATGGCCGACAAATGGAAAACTATTTTCGCGCATAATATGTTTGGAGGACCATTTTTCTTTTTATAACCCTATAAACACCACTTAAAATACGGCACGACATTTTTTAAACACTCTGTATACACATCAAAATATAGACAGCTGTGAATTGTAAAATTAGGCAACCCAATCTGACAGAAGTTGACAACAAACTAAATTTAGTAAAATTATTCTTACTAATTTTGATAAGTCTCGGTATGATTTGAAAACCATAGTAAACAGTCACTTGTACCAGATAAATTTCTCAGTTTATTATGGATTGTAAATTATACCTGCAACTTCTTTTTATATGAAGTTATTATGTGAAACTTCTCTTGTGAAACTATTATATATTAGTTCATCAAACAAACCAATTACACAATTATATTATTATCTGAATTTGTACTAAACATACTGTAATATTTCGGCCATAATAATCAATTTTTTTATTTGTTCTACACGTTCCAATTTTAAACATATTTATTAGCTTTTTCCAACACCTCATAACTTATCTTAGCACTTATAGAAACTCACAGTTCTCTATATTCTCATGTTTTAAAACAGCGAAAGCATAAAATAGAATATGAATTTTGGCGTCAGCTTTAAGTCTGTAGGTAATATATTGCCCTATATGTCAATACCAGCTGCATAGATTTATCACAAAAAACAAAAGACATGTTATCAAGTTTAAGATAACTTCCAAGAGTGTCAATTGCTCTCAATCTGTTTAAATTAAATTTAAAATAGGAAACGTGTTATAAAGGAAACGTCGTATAAAGGAAAAGTCCTTTTACGATGCCGTAAATTCTTAAATTATGTTTAATTTAAATAATTCTCTTTTACGGAATATAGCCTAGATGGTTCTAGATTAATAATTTTTCTTTCAGAGTTTTTGGAATACTTTAGAAGTAAAATAAATAGTTAAATTGGTTCGTGATATCATACTTTAATAATTAAGGAAGAAAATTACATCAAACATCTCTGTTACATTACGATTTTTCAACATTGATATAACAACATTCTCTTGTTTAAACTAGTGTAATGTACACATATTCTAAACAGATAACCTTGTAAAGGTAACGTTTTAAAGGTTAGAGTCTCTTGCATATATACTCCGAACGATTTTTAAAACCTCAATATGGTCATGTGATCGACATTTCGTAATCGCGGTGTGAACAGTCATTATGCAAATTTTTTTATGGCCAAATTTAGTTTACTAGCTTTCTCACGGCTGTATACTTACAATTTATGTAACCAAACATGAACTTCATTACTATTCTACTCAGCTTGTTTGCATACTGTAACCACCTACCCACTCTTTATTACGTGATATTTACTGAATCAACTTAATTCATAAATTAAACTGTTAATAATGGCAAATTACTTCTCTATGATGACCGCTATAAATCGTGCAAAAAAGAAGGATAATTGGCACACCTGATTATGTTTCAAATGGCCAATATATATACGTAATAGTTTAAACAGAACAAGAAAAGGTGAAAAAGGCATCTGGTTCAAAGGAGAATTGTGCTTAAACTATATAACTTTTCTATCTCATATATATGTTGTTTCCAGAAAGAATCTTTTATAATATAAAAACATATTTTTAATTGATACCTGGAATATTACTGATTTGTTCTTTTTAATTTACGTTATCACATTTAATTAAATTTTTTTTTTAAATCAATAATTGGGGAATATTTTTAAAGAGGTGTGAAGTTTAAATATTTTAAATAATAAAACCATTCTATTTTCAATATTTAGTTGTACAGAGAATGATTTAAATAAAAATAGAAATTGTAAAGTTTCTTATAATTGTTGTAACATAATATTGATTATATAACCATTACTCATACAAAAATCTTATAAATAATAAGTTGAACAGACTGGTCAAGTTTAATACATTATACAAACCTATTATGTAATTATTATTTTGAACTTTTGATTCTTTGCTGTATAGAATTTTCACTTTGCAATTTATCAAAAAAATACACATCACCAGTTTCTACATAATTCATTATCAGAGTTTAATAATTCAAATTATTCAGGACATAATATTACATAACACGAAAAACTGAATTTTATAGCTTATAGTCAGTCATACACTAAGTGAAAATATAGAGTACATATTCACACAAATAATTAAGTGGACTCAAATTTTTAAACCTCATATATCTCGAAACGCTCCCATTTATGTAAATCTATCTGACCACATGTATTATTAAACTTTCAACTTTTGAGGGACAAATTTGTATTATTTTCAAATATGTGTTTCAGTTTAAGTGTTAAATTAATGTATATATATATATATATATATATATATATATATATATATATATATATATATATATATATATATATATATATATATAAGGTGTAAATAACTTCCAAAATTACACTGCAAATTTTGGGTAGAATATCTTTAAAGGGTATAATATAATCTTAATAACAGTAGTAGAATTATTTGATTAATTAATTATTCAACCCTGATAGTGATAAATAATTTAAAATTGTATTTAATAATGTTTGTATACAATATATTCATATGTTTCAGTAGCGACGGAAGAAATACATGTTCCAGAATGGATCCAGAAATTCAAATTTAGAAATAATATTGTAGATATTTTATGTAATTTAAATAAAGGCATTACAGAAGTTATTAAGTGTGTTGGCAGGATTGGTTTCTTACTACATAACCAAATGTGTAAGACTTGTGGATAGTGATCGAATGTTTCTATTATTAACATTGTTTAATTTCACATTTACCATCACTTTCTGTATATAAAACATACTTCAACATTTCGTGAATATGAAACGCCGCCCATATTTAAATTCCAATTCTGATGAACCTCTACTCATGTTCTAAGTTATCACTTAAATAACAAAAGGTTGATTTATATTCACGAAACCTTTTTCACGATTTTATATTCACAAATGATTTCAAATGTCTTTTTAATCTATTTTAATAATACTAGGTAATGAATTGTGTTAATACTTACACAAAACTTCTCAATACTTCTGTTCAAAATATTTCAAGTTCGTTATGTTAACATTAATTATTTTGTCATTTAGGTCGTCGAATATAAATAACCGTGTCTCAGCTAATTTATAGGCATCCGTATACGTTTATTTTACACTCATAATTTTAAGCACACACAATTTAAAAAAATATTATTTCAATATTCGACCCACCGATTTACAGCATGCATTTTATAATATCGAAATAGGCTTATAAAAAATTAATGCTGTTCAAAACTCACCTCTGTTATAAACCGATTTCTTTCGTATTGCTACTTTTCAAAGTCATTTATAAAAGTTGCCTCACCTGCAATTTAAAATTATTAAATTTACTTTTCTCATTGCCTTTAAAAAAGAGACAAAAAAAATAGTTTATTAAAGACAAAAAAAATCTTTCTATAGATTATCTAAAAACGAAGAAAGCTTATTTTGTAGTTATTACAGAAATATCTCTCTCCCCCTCCCCCATTAGTGAGTTCAACTAATAATCCAACCATATTCAATCATCCACGATTATTTAAACTTTCGCTGGCAACACACAAAAGTCTGTGCTCGCAGGGTTCCACGTCAATTGACCAGCATCAACAAAGACAATCGTTTGAAAAGTGCCCACAAGCAGTGGAACCTTATGAAGAAGATGGAGACTCATTTATTAAGCGAATAATAACGGTTGATGAAACATATGTCCATCATTTTCAACCAGGCAGTAAGCGACAAATTTTGGTGTGGAATCATCCTTCATTTCCCACAGCAAAAAAGTTCAAAACTCAGATGTCTGCAGGAAAGGTTATGATAGCGATATTCTGGAATATGAAAAGTCCAATTTTGGTTGACTTCAAGCCTAAAGGTCAAACAATTAATAGTGACAGCTACTGTGAACTCCCGCGTTTATTGAAACCAATAATCAAATCTAAAAGACTTGATAAACTTTCAAAAGGCGTGATTTTGCTTCAGGATAACGCTCGACCCCATACGGACAAAATCACAGTCCTGTGCCTTCAAAATCTTGAACCCTGCATCAAGCGATTTTCATCTTTTTTATTCAAAGAACAGTGGCGATGGAATCTTTATCGATCTGATAATTAGGCCATTGAAGCGGTGCGAAATTTTCTGAACACGAGACCAAAAACCTTCTTCCCGGACGGAATAAAAATACTCGTTTAAAAATGTACTAAGTGCATAGAAGTAGAAGGGTGTTATGTTACAAACTATTGCTACTATTATTTATGTAAGTACAATAAATACATAGATTTTTTAAATTTCACTTTACTTATTGATTTACCCTAATACAATGATGATTTTTTTTGTAGCACTGAATATTTATTCTTAAGTGTTATACATATAAGTGAAATACTTTCTTTATGATTTAATATTAAATTACTCAAACTATTATTTATTCAGACTGAAAGAATCACGAAACTTCTCACGTTTGAAGTGTTTTCCAGTTCCAATATCAAGGGAAATAAATAAACGCTTTGCCTCAGGTGGAGAAATAAATTACTTTTCTTGACAGGTTCACTTCACTTGACACTGATGAATATTATTCCTGTGGTAATGCAGAATAATGTACGCTACATGTGTTTGTAAATTAGCAGTTGAATGCTAAGCATAACTTTTTTAACTGGTATTAAAAGTAATATTTTACAATAAAATTTTATATAATTAGATTAATGTAGGACAATTTTCGATAGTGAAGGGAATGTGTTGCTATAGCATAGAAATACCACGTGTCCATAAAGTCCCACCCCCTCTTATTATTTATTTTTTAATGGAAATAGACAGATTTGCTTTGTGGAAAGTTTAGATAACCAGAGGAGGAGTTTTTTGAAGTATCAATATTTTCAAATCTTACCCCTAAAATGGGGTTGTTTAGGGGTAAGTCAAGAATATTAAATAGCAACCCCTATTGAGTGATACCTCATTTTAAAGGTCTTATCAAAATAAGAATAATGGCACAAACCAGAGGTCTCTAAGTTCATCCTACCCAACATAGCAACCAATCGAATTATGGATTTTACGTTAATAATTAGACCGGAAATGTTACGAAATTTTCTATTTCTGCCAAAAAATAAATGGTAGCCATTTAAAAACTTAATATGAGCTAAAAAAACTAGGTAAGGCTCTTACCATCATTTTACCAACATAGAGCAGTTTGTAATGTAATAAAAACAACCGGAGTTCGTAGGTTAACATTCACAATTCGATTGGTTCCTATGTTGGGTAAGATGAACTTAGAGACCTCTGGTTTGCGCCATTATTCTTATTTTGAAAAACCTTTAAAATGAGGTATCGCTCAATAGAGGTTGCTATTTAAAATACTTGACTTAACCCCAAACTACCCCATTTTGGGGGTAAGGGTTGAAAATTTTGATACTTTAAAAAACTCCACTTTTGGTTATCTAAATTTTCCCCAAAGCAAAACTGTCTATTTACAACAATTGAAAAAATAAGAGGGGGGACTTTTTGGACACATGGTATATCTCCCTTATGTACTTTGGGTTTTTAGTTCAAGTCGTTCCTTAAAATTATCCACAGTCTAAAGTGATAGACAAGTTAATAAAACCATCAGATTGAACAAATTTAGCATACCTATAGCATACAAATTCGTATGGTCATATTCTTTTTGAACTAATGGATAATCGATCGTCAAAATATAAGAATATGTTAAAATTTCTATGGAAATAACACGAGGATATTTATTTAATTAACATTTTTAATGTTTAAAGCAAGTAGTTTCCTTTTATTTCTATGAGTAAATATATTGGTTACAGGAAAATCAGGTTGTTATAAATGGTGCAATTTTGTCTTAAAAAAAAAGGTTGTATACCACTGCAATGAACGTATCAAACAATCCAATCAAATTAACAATCAGTGTTTCAGTGTGTAATAAGAAGTTATGCATTTTACCTAGCTTCTCTGCAAAATATTATCTGTCTTTTCTTGAATGTCATTTTAAAACTCTAGAATGTAAGTGGATAAATACTACTATTTTTTATCTCAAATACACAGGGGTGTCTATAATTAGGTAAACCATTTTGAAAATAATAAATTTGTTTGCAAATTTAACGCTTGAAAATTATAACAATCTGGGCAAATACTCTCCTTTTTCTTAAAGAACGTTTCTGAAGAGTTCCTTGGATTCTCTTAAGTTAATTTTTGAAAATTGTTAAACTAGTTTTTTTAAGATTTATCAATTCTTGAGTCTTTAGATATATAGGCCAAAATTTTCAGTTTGAGTATTACCTTAAAACATATATTAAAGACGGAATTTGTTAAGGGTATTGAATCAACAATTACTGCATTAATTTCAGGAAACAGAAGAAGTAGAATTCGACTAACGGGATTTTATTGTCCCATCATTCTTGTTTAACTATTGCACTCAAGAAGTTTTTTCATGGTCTACACTATGAAATGGCGAATTAATATCACCTCAGTTTGAAATTTTCTCTTTTTCTTCAGTAAACCATTAAGTGTAAGTGGGTATTGTATATTTTTGATAACAATAATTTAATAGAGATACGATTAACTAATTTTATGATAAATGTTTATTGTAAAACTCAATTTGGACAAAATTATTTAATTATCCACCTCATATATATTAAAAACCAATTTTATTATTAAGGTTATGAAAGATCGTTTTGACGTAAATTATCGAAAAGTTTGAACAATTTCTGTGAATAATTCGTTGAAACAAAAACCTGCTGCATCGTTTAATGAGAAGTTGGTCTCTTAGTGCATGATCAAATAATCGATTCTGTTAATACAATGTATTGATACAGTTGCAGCAATTTACTGTATAAATTAACCATCCTGGCATGTGCATAAAAGCTGGCTAATAAGTATTAGATCTCTTCTCCGTCAAACAACCCTCAAATATAAAATGTAAGTTTTGAAGTTATTGCAACATGTTTTGGTACAGAAAGTATTGATATTATGTACTCGTTAAAGTAAATTAGTAAGAATTCTAAATTCTCATCAAATCTGAACAAAATATAAAGATTACAAATACATGTTTCGCTTTGTATCAACATTTCTCGTTGGAAAAACTCCAAAACTGAAATATATCGATGAAAATATCATTACCAAATTTTCAGTATTACAATACTTTATCTCGAAAGTTACAATTTGAAAATATATAGCGATATTATTTCTTTAAATACAATTTCAGTTCGAAAAGGTGCTAAGTAAAATGTCTACAGTTACTAGTCACCTATGCTAGCGTGAAAAGTCAAGGTTATTTAAATATATTTTAGTTGTTTTAAAATTAATCTTTAAAGTTGAAGAATATTTCATTTACTAAAAATTGTATGTATTATTCTAATCAAAAGAATAATATTTTGAAGAAAAACACTGTTAGTAACAAGCGTTATAATACTACGTATATACTACATCAAATGAACGGGAAAATATTTAACCATTGTAATTTGTTTAATTAATTCAACTAAGTGATCATCCTCAGTTGTTATATGTACAATAATCTTCTTATCACTCGAAACATGTCTCCTTTGTATGTTATAACTAAAAATTATGGTTTAATCCTTAAAAGGTCGTCTATACTGAAATAAAGTGTTTACGATGAAATGTTGTGTTTTTTTTTTAGTATTGCTTACGTCTAGAAAAGCACTACATTTCAAATCAAATGATTGATGTTTCTACAAGTTTAGCTCATTTTAAGGTGATAATAATTATCAATATTTGGCCTGAAGTACTGGTTGTGTTAACTTATGTACTCTTTTATTCTTTTTTTATGAGACATGTACAAAGACACACGTGTGTACCAAAAATAAAATGTTTTTAAGTGTTTGTATTTATATGTTTTCGTAATTGTGGTGTATTGTGTTTTATTTATCATAACCGATCGACACCCGTAAAAGAAACGCAAAAAGAGACTTGATAGTGCCCGAAAAAGAGGTAAAACGGCGTAATCGAAGGAGTGAGCAAGAAGTGAACAAAGAAGACTGTGAGCAGACAAAATAAAGGTAAATGGAAAATTTATTTTCGTTATATTGTATTACAAATCAGAAACTATAATATATTACTCTAAAATAAACTAAATATTTGCTCCTAAATTTTAAATATAATTTTAAATTGTAGAACGGAAATCGAGAAAACATTTGTTAAAATTTTTTTCTTAAGCATCCAACGAGTCATAAAATTTCGTAACAATAAGCCGTAAAATATAGATTATAAAGTGAGAAAAATCTTGAACAAAATATTGTTTAAGGAACATTGAAGAAAGCAATACTGTTGTAAGCGAAGTAGAGTGGCTATTGTTGACGCTATCAATTTATTATGGTAATAAAACTTTACACCACACATTAAATACAAAAATAAAACCTCTCCTAAATTTTTCACAACAAGCTTTTACATAAAACTCTTTACTTAACTCCACGTACAATATTACTGAATTTAAACAAACATTACACATTTTGTTTTTGTTTTTGTTTTTCTCATAATTAGCAACAAAAACTGCATTCATACATTTCTATTTAAACCTCTAGGTCCCTCTGGCTAGAAATGAATTATATGATCTTATGTATATTAAGGAAACGTTATGTTACAGATTTCAAGATTTTAGTTTCTAAATGACAACGATAGATTCTAATATGTAAAATAATTCTGGGAAATATAAAATGTTGTAATACAAACGAAACAATATAAAATGTAGTTCATATAACAATTCATGATATTGGTTTTTATTTTACTTTTAAAGCGGCAATGTGAGACTTGATTGGTATAAAATAAATGATAACATCGAAATTGTGACCATAGCGTTCAAAACATTAACGATAAATGAAATATAGCGATTAAATAAATATAATGATAAAACAACAATGTGAAGTGAATGTTACATTTATATAAATGGTACAGAGTATCCCAAACACTCACAGGTCCTCAAAATCTTAATATATATTAATTTGTATGAATTTAACTCAAAAGTAGTGCATTAAAATAATCTTGGACAAAACCTACTGTTCATCTTGTAAAGTAATGTGATAGTTAGAAAATTAAATCAACAAGAAGTAAAAATGGGGTATGTACAGATAAGGCACTGGTGGTTGTATTTTCCATACCAATTTTATAATCAAAATGTATAATAAGAAGCAAAAAATTTTGATTCGAATTTGAATTGAAATTAATAATGGCGTTCAGATGTTATTTTTTAAACTAATTTCTAAAATTTTATGAATTATAAATTCATACAAATCATTATAATATGTCTACAGTAATATTATTCTTACGCTACTAAATATTCAGAATATTTTGTTTTTAATCCTAACAATGTATAAGAAAAATATGTTTACATTATTACATTATTTTTGGTAAGTGATACACATAATAGACTGTAACGAACCACTCACCCTATTGTGTGTTGCTCATTAAGCCCGGTGACGTCAATCGCCAATTTTCAGACAAAATATGTCTTTCGACAACTTATCTCATAAAGGTTCATTCTTAGCAAAATAAGAAAACGGTACTGTCTAATGAAAGTATGTGCCATTCAATTTAATCTGACCAAAACTGCTTCATTCAATGTTTCCAGCAGCCCGGACACACTGGAACCCCTCCCCCAAATTTACTAAACTTCCAGTAATTATATTTACTTTCAAATATCCTTTGCTTGACTAAATATATTTTGCCCCTTATGCAGTGCTATGAGTCTCTGACTCCTGTGTTCTTCGAGTTACTTCAACAACTTATTATTTGTCCTACGATTTGGTGACAAATCTTATCCCTAGATCTCCAGCATACCCAATGCTAATTTTATTATTATAATTTTTTAATAATAAAAATAAAATAGGTTAAAAAATAACGTACTGAAGATTTTTTATATTATTTTTTTTAATAATCAATATAGCCTACTAAAAGAATGTACATTGAGAAATACTATACATTCATTCCTGAATGTTATGTTTTATTTAAACCCTAACCAATGGAGGTTGAACGTAGATATTTTTATTAAATTTTCTCTTCGAATCTTCTATATTATACAATATGAAAAATGTATTAAGTTTTAAGCTTTCTGAAATCTTAATATTTATTATTTAAAGTACACTTTATTTATTGAAATATATATTTTATTTGTCTAGATTTTATTTACCACCTACATAAAGTTACAACATGTTAAATTACTTACAAAAGGGACACAGCATAATCTACCAACCCAGCAATAAAAATGCTGGTATAAGTTAAAAGTATCCGGTTTCTAAAACCTGAAATGAAGGCTTCCCAGGAGTTGGCGGTCTTCAAAGTCCGTGTTTTTGGGTGTAGACTTCTGTAGGAATTGGGATTAGAGAGAAATTTACGCCTACAACTTGTGTAACAACGGGAATACTTCCCATCATCCAATGCACGCTTCCCAAAACCGCAAATTCACATCTCAATAGACGTAATCGCCAAGTATTGCAGGCAGCATAGAAAAAGTTAAGGGTCGCTTAACGTCACGCACAATGACGGAATTCCACCCAAAACCTGCCTATGTCCTGCTTACATCGTTTAAAGCTGAAGTAGGGGCCTATATAGGGAAAAAAATCATTATTTTTTATGTTTTAAATCTTCTCACTTTACGACAAAAAAAATCCGTTGTAAAACATATAATCAAGTTAAATCATAGATTAGTGCTGTCTATTTATGTCAACTTGTCTGATCCCATATTATGTATATTTGCACCTGATTTTCTTGTGTGTGTGTGTGTGTGTGTGTGTGTGTGTGTGTGTGTCATGGGCGTCATCACCAGTTCATTATTGGGGGGGACATATGCCGGGGGTTTGGAGGTATGGAAATTTTTTATAAATTAAACTTCTCAAAACATCGTTTTTGAGAAGTTTATTTATACGTTTGTAACAGAAATGTAATGTTAAAAACCCTAATAAAGACAAAGCCCGATGTTTACCTTTTAAGGTTTTAGGTAAATCATTCGTTTTTAGCAAAAATATTTTTACATCTCAAATATTGGGGGGACACGTCCCCCCGTCCCCCCCGGCGATGACGCGCTTGGTGTGTGTGTGTGTGTGTGTGTGTGTGTGTGTGTGTGTGTGTGTACGTTTGTGTGTGTTGTACTACTTCACAGGTGTTTATTTTATGTTTTCAATTTACCTTTAGTTTACCTTTTATACTCAATTTGATATCTGAGCAAAAATTCAGACAAATATGCTTCAATGCAATGTGTGTATGGAAATTATTTTATTATAGTATGAGAGTCTACTTTTTTTCTTTTTAAATTTTTTTAGTAACAACTAAGAAAAACCTAGTAGTATTCATTTAAAAAAAAAATTGTTTTGGAATTCATTCCACTAAATGAAGTCCTCAGCTATTCGCACTTCAACATTTCACCCAAGTCAGAAGGCTTCATTCGATCAAGTCTTACCTCCACATTACTAAGATTCAGTATCTGAAGCACCTGTAGATTTACATGGTTAGGTAGTTTTAATGTGTTCTTATTTTCAGTCGTTGTAATCACCTCACTGAACGGTTACACAGTAAGACCTTTATAGATATTGTCGTTTCGAATAGAAAAAAATATAGACAGAAATAATAATTTTAATAAATTTATTTTGTGGGATGATGTTACGTAGCAAAATTCATTTAAATCATTTGATTTATAATAAATTTTAAAATAAATTGCCATTTAGTTTAAAACAAAATATAAATTGTAGTAGAATTTTAACAACAATGGGGACGCATAATCTTCTGTTTCATTCAAGAAGGAGTCGACCTGACTACAACATTGATCGGGCAGTAGTCACGGTGGTGCAATCTTATGACCGGAGCATGAACTAAAGAGCATGGGAATAAGAGTGAAGTTGTAGTGTAACTCAGAGCTGCAATGAAGCTACATGGAAACAAAAGTAATAATTCCCATAGCGAAGGAAATCTACACTCATTTCTTTTGTTGCAGATTTATAAATTTTTTGTTGTTGGTTTTTTTTTTTTACAACAATAAATTGCAGAGAATAACGATGTTTCTTCCTGTATAAATAAATTATCTACATTAACTAGCAATTTATAATTAGTCTCTATTCCAATATTCTAAAATCGTATTTCTGTTAGCAACAGATGGACAGAGAAATTCGTCATAAATTAATTAAATATATCAGAAGCTGTATCAGTTTCGGTCATTAGATTAGGTAGCGGATCGATGCCATTCTTATCTAGTTTTTATTTAGCTCTCTCTCTCTTTCCAATCATGTAACCAACACTGGGTTTCTTCCTGACACTGTAGAGTATTTCAGATTTAGAGGTATACATGCTCTATATGGTATTATTATTCTTCCTCCACGGTTGTAATGACCGCGTCGTTATTTACCTTTCAGGAAAACAAAATTATCTCAGGTCTTATAGTTAATAATATGTGTTATAGACATTATACCCTCTGTCACTCTGAACCACTAAATCTTATATCTTCAGTCATTTTGTGCCCCAATAGTAATAAACTTTATTTTTAAAAAAGCGTATAAAGTTCAGTTTTATTACTTATCCTTTATTAGGTTTTTCTAATCATAATTTTTAAGTGTTGTAAATATCTACCAAATCGTTAACTATGGTTGGTGTTTTGACTTAAAATAATTAAAATAAAAGAGAAATGTTTATTTTTCTAACATAAATAATTGGACACTTAAATAAAAGAGAATGTCAATATTTTAAAACAATATGACTAATTAGGTTTATCCCCTCCCTCCCTCCCTACTTTATTGAGACCTGTTTATTATAAACATTATTGAGACCCTAATTTATTGAGACCTTGACAGAGAAGTAAACATAGCTTATTAATATTGTTAGAATGAAAGCAGTTATCACTGGTTAATTTTAATTTAGAATGTATAATTTTGCTTTTTTAATTTTAGCCGGTATATAATAGTGCAAAAGTCGATCGAAAAAATTTCTGTTTTCAGGACATATCATTTTACAAACAAATTAAATAATATAGTCATAAAATATGTATTGGTTCAGCCAATTTCTATTAAAAATCATAGTAATTTATGAATATTAAGAACAATTAATTTAATCTAAAAGAGTTTATGCAATGGTGGGAAATGATAACAAGTAATTAGTGGTTTCTCGATGATTTACTTTGGTCGCTCCAAATATAATTAATATTTGTAATTTACTTTAAAAGTAAAATTTCGTAATACAATACTATGATTATTGAAAAAACTGTACTTCTCAACATTTTTACAAATAAATAGGTTTAAAATATAAAAACCGAACTAATATAATTTACCTGCGGTATTTACATTACCACTTTAAGTGAAGAAAAATATAATTGGAAATACAGCGATAAATATATGGCACCGATTATCAAACCCTCTTACAAAGTTATATTCTTCAATACATGATACCTACTAAATTTATTTTTCGTTTTCACAACTCTAAATTACAATTTCTACTTTTTTACAAATTTAGTTGTGAAGATTTTTATAATTGTTTTTTTTTTTTTTTTTTTTTTTTAATGTCTTTTTTACGTTTGACATACCAATACAATTTTATTGTTTTTACCTGGAATATATTGTACTAAACTAAACATAGGTTTATTATATCCTGCCATCGTTCAACTTAAAGTTAAGTACATTTTTAATAAATATGGAATTATTTTGAACCGTAATAACTGCTCAGTATTAACTTTATGCTTATAAACTACAATATTAACTAGATAATACCCGCCCCATTTTTCTTACTTTTCTTCAGTTCTATTTTTATCAGCTGTTGCAAGTATACACCCGTCGTTTAATTTCCTAAGGTCTAACACGGAAATAATAGGTCTAACATAATCATTTCAATATA